>JAZKJV010007521.1:0-452619 GCA_037367405.1 Ottelia alismoides | reverse complement strand
TGAGTCGCCCGCGTGACCAACGGTGAGTTTTGCGCTCTCAGATTGACTAGCACAGCGACAATCGCGCAGTGGGCTTTGTTGGTCCCAACGGTTCGACGAACAAACTCGTGCGCATCGGTTAGAGTGTCCCGCAGAAAATCTGCGTCGACGACCTCTGCGGTCCAATAATCGCGGAAACGCTGGATTGAACGGTCGCACGCCGCGCGTGCAGCTGCACGCCCGAGCTGGGCGGCGGAGATTCCGTCACAGACAACATGTAGAGCGGCGTGAGAATGATCGGGATGAATGAGAGTCGAAAAGTGGTCAGCATTCCGATCATGGGGTTGCCCCGGCTTTGCAACGCTCCATCCAAAGGCTGGATCTAGTTGACGCATTCAATTGGAGTTGAGGTTAAAACTTCATTCGGGGAACGGCGGACATCACCGAGGACGCGCGAAAGGCTTAACCACTGCTAAAACGCCCGACTCGCGTCCTTCGGTGGATGTCATGGTTCCCCGTTTCTCTCCGTTGAGAGTTGAAGCATTGCATTGGGTTTGGCATTACGTAGCCGCTCAATTGCGTCGTCGCTAAACGGGGCGCTGCCAGAAATGATAACGTATGGCTGATCGATCGACGACAGTGATTCCACCGAGGCATCCGTCAAATCCGGACAGTCCATTGACAAGCACGAGATTGGGAGCGTGCATAGTGATCGCATACCGTCGTCAGAAATCGACGAGTCGGTCAAGGTTACGTAGTAGAGCCGCGATTCTCCCGGACCAAGTAGCGTGAATCCATTCGGCAATTGTCGCAATGTAGGCAGAATTGCAGCAAGTGTCTCATCGGTAGCCGCCGGACCGTGTAAATCGAGTATGTAGTTCCCGTCAACCAAATCGAGAACAAGTGTTCCGCCGTTTGCCGCTACCAGTGTTTGGGCCGTCTCGAGTTGAGTCTTGCGAAAGTGATAGATCAGATTTGGCGTTGCGATGATCCCCAGAATCGCAAGGGCGACAAGTGACAGTACGATTTTCGCGCGACGAGTCATGCGTCACTTCTGTCGGGGAACGGCTGCGATCAGCGGGCGGAAATGGGGCGAGAGATCTTGATGTCAGGGAAAAATCTGAACGCCATTTCCGCTCCGTTGCATCGCATTGTTCTGCGACCTATTGCGGAGATGGCTGCGTATTGTCCTTGACGTAAGTCGCGAGTTTCTCGGCGAGAGAAACAACCTCGGGATCCACGTCTGTTTTGCATTGCTCGATTGCTGGAAGTATCCATGCCGAGGTCTGTTCGTCAAAGGTCATCGTAGGCTGCGCATCGAATGTCTGTTGTAACTGAGTTAGGACAGTCAATCGCGTTGCCGAGTCCCCGGAGTACAAGGCATGGGTCGTGCCGTGGGCCCCAGCAGAAACCATTCCAATCATCCCCATCGTCATCCCGGTCATGGCAATTGGAAGCAGTAATCGAACGGCTATGAAGGCCGTGATTGCAACTCCCATTGCAAACGAGATTCCCATCAAGGTGCTGGTGATGGTCAACCGCCAAAGTCGCTTTCGCCATTTATTTGGTTCTACAGCAGGGGCGGACATTTGATATTCCTTTGGATTAAGTCGCAGAACGCTGGCCGTAACCGGGCGGCCGCCAAAAAGCTTTGACTTAAAAACCCGCGTTATCGGCCGCTCCGGTTCACGGCTTTGTTCAAGTAAGCCGCTGCGCGGCAGTTTGAGTTGATCTTATCGATTCGCAAGAGTCCTTGCCAGCGCGATGAGCAACCTTCAATCACTCCAATCAACCTAGCTCCTGAGACGAGTGCGGTTTTCTTGTGTCACCTGTCCGTGACCGCCGTCACTCGTTGGTTCTCAGGAGTTAGCCAACATGTCCATCGATCTGCATCCCACTTGTCCCTTGATCAAGCGTTTCGCCGATGACCTCAAGCTTAATGGCAAGAGTCCGCGTACGCTACAATCTTACTCTCGAGCCATTCGAAAATTCACGGAGTTTCTTGGCCACTCACCCGACACCGCCACCGAAGAAGAACTGCGACAGTACTTGCTCTTCATCTCCGAATCCAAACTCTGGAAAAGCAGCACCATCAACGTCGCACAGCAAGCTCTCAAGCAGTTCTTTCGACTCACTTGCCCGCGCCAGTGGAATACGCTCAAGCTGGCTCGCGTTCAAGTCGAACAGAAGCTACCGGTGGTGATTTCCACTTGCGAAGTGCACACGCTCTTAAAACTCATCGAAAAACCTTCGATGCATTGTTACTTCACGACCGTGTACTCGCTCGGACTGCGGTTACAAGAAGCCCTGCATCTGCAAGTTTCCGATATTGATTCCAAGCGGATGCTGGTGCATGTTCATCGTGGTAAAGGGGCCAAAGACCGTTTAGTTCCGTTGCCCCAGTCCACGCTCGAACTGCTCCGCAAGTATTGGTCCACGCATCGTAATCCGGCTTGGGTTTTTCCCGCTGAAGGGCGTGACCATAAACTCGCTTCCACTGCCGATCAACCGATGAGTGAATCGAGCGTACAAGGTGTAATTAAAGCCGTCCTCGATCAACTCAACTGGAGCCAGCGCGGCATCTCCACCCATACCCTGCGACACTGCTATGCCACCCATCTGCTTGAAGCGGGGGTGAGTCTCAAGCTGATCCAGAAGTACTTGGGACACAAGCATCTCACCAGCACCATGATTTATCTCCATGTCACCACAGTCGGTGAAGGAAGCGGCGATCGCCAAGATTAATGCGCTCATGAAGCGCAAGTCTTAAGCGATCCGCAGTGACGACACTTACCATGTGTGCTCACAACTTAAGTCGCACAAGGCGACGTGATGCGGTCGCTGTTGCGGTCGCCGATGCGCCTGCCTGGACGGTCAACGACATCCTGCGCCGATTTGGACCGGCGTACTTGGACAAGTATCGCGCGAAGATGTCACGCGATCAGCTTCGGACGCTGGAGGCCTTGTGCCGTTGCCGTAGTCCCGCTGCGGGTTCGATCTTGTATCGTTGCCGAGAGTGCCTCAGGCTACATGAAGTGCCCAGGTCCTGTGGCAATCGACATTGCCCCACTTGCCAAGGTGAAAAAGCACGCAGTTGGCTCAGCGAACAACAAGATCGCTTGTTGCCATGCGCCTATTTTCTACTGACGTTTACGGTACCGCAGGAGTTTCGCTCCTTCGTCCGTAGCCATCCACGTGAATGTTATCGCGCGCTCTTTGAAGCAGCCTATCGAGCCATGGCAAAGCTTGCCAAAGATCCCAAGTATCTGGGTTCAGGCCAAGCTTGGCATGACCGGAGTCCTGCATACCTGGGGACGCGATTTGAACTATCACCCCCATGTGCATTTCATCGTGCCTGGCGGCGCACTAAGCACTTCGGGAACGGAGTGGCTTTCCAGTCGCACGGATTTCTTCTTGCCGATCAAAGCGCTTTCAAAGCTCTTTCGTGCGTGCTTCCAAGAGCAGATGAAAGCAGCGGGTCTGCTGGAAAAGATTGAAGCCGACGTTTGGCATGAACCATGGATCGTGAATTGCCAAGCGGTAGGGGATGGACGCGATGCATTAAAGTATCTGGCACCCTATGTGTTTCGTGTCGCAATCGGCAATCATCGCATTCGTCGCGTCGAGTGTCATGAAGATGGCACGGGAACCGTGACGATGATGGTCAAGCGAAGTAAGACTCGCGTGTACCGTCCCATGCGAATTAGCGCCGAAGAGTTTATCCGTCGCTTCTTGCAGCATGTGCTCCCCAAGGGCTTTCAAAAAGTCCGCCACTTTGGGTTCATGCACAAGCGATCGAAAGTCTCCACGCGCTGGCTCGCGATGCTCGTGACCGTCACGCTGAACATGGTGTACGTCATCAATGCAACACCGCAAGCGTTGCCGCTGAAACCCTCGCGCTGTTGCTCGGAGTGTGGTGGAGTGCTCGACTTGATCGCGTTCCTGCCACCACCACCGTTGATCGATACAAGCTAACGTAGCAATCACGTCCTCTCCGATGATCGATTCCGTTTTTGAACGAAACATCCACCGTTCATCGCTGAGGGTCTGCGCTCGTATCGATAAACGAAGCAAAACCAGCTCTTGAATGAAGCTTAAAACGATGAGCAACGTGAACTATTGTGAAGTAAGATCAATGAAATCAGTACCGCAAACAATCCATCGTCCCGTTGAATCACCTAAAGCATGACTGATCGCTCGGAAGCAATCCCCTAGAGCGGCCCTCCCAAAGATCAACTCAAACTGCCGCTGGGCTTCATGAACAAGGGCTTAGATGCTGGCTGACTCTCGGCGGCAAAACTTTCAGGCACCATCCCAACTCTCGGTGCGCCTTCATTGATCGCTTAGCGACGCATCATCTAAGCCTAGATTTGTTATGCATTTCCCAGTTGATGTTTTACCCATGCGAGAGTTTCGGCATCGACATTGTAGCCGCCACCGCCAATTATTTGTTCGAGGGTAATGCGAAATACATCGGCAGGAGATTCGCGTTGAAGCCATTCCAGTGTTTCAATATCGGGTTCGCCGATCTCCAGATTTGTCATCATTCGAGTCCCCAGGCCAACATCGCGCCACCGTTGCAAAATGCTGTGCAAGTACTCCCGAGACTCTGTGTCGCCATTGATCAAGATGTCATACGTCGCGTCGAGTTCGTCAAGTTCATTGAGTAGGGTCAGTAGTCTTCGCTCGGCCTCCTCGTGATCACGACCATAAAGCTCAGCGGCAGCAATTGGTGTGTTTCGCGCGAACGAATCTCGAATCTCTGCGATTGTCGAGTTCGTTGCGTGGCGGAATGCTTTGATTGCAGCAACGAGGTCTGATGCGCGGATGAAGCGAATCTCGATTTTTCTGCGGTCAGACATGCGTGGAGATTTCAATGCATAACTACTTATTATCCCAGAAGCCTCTGGGATAACCGGAAAAACGTCATTATACCTGATCGGGAATAATGAGTTATTTGGCACTTATCCCCGATCCGCTCATAACTGTTATCCCAAATCTGCGTGGCACAGTCAAGAAGCAGGGGGTTGCTAACCTCTGTACGGCAATGTACACTTGGATCCTATACGTAAGTCCACGTGTCGCTTTGGAGTCAGCAAGATGCTTGGCCGAAATCATCGTCCTCGTTCGAGAGTGCGTCCACAGCAACCCAGGGCAGAGGGAAAATCCAAATCAGAATGGGCAAAAATCTGGCTTCAGAAAGCCGCTCGATTCCATCGTGTGACGAATCTCGATGCTTGGGAATTCAATCGAGACGAAGTGATCGCGTTTTTGCGGCATCATCTCGAGCTCAAGACGCCTGCGTGGAAACGTTTGAGGATTATCGAAGCATTAATCGAAGCCAGGCGACAACGTCGTTTGGCTACCCAGGATCTATTTCCCGTACTCCAAAAACTGCGTGAACTCGCACGACGCGAAAAGAACTCGTCAGTTATTGAAGAGTCCGTTGAACGCATCGATCCCCGCGAACCCGATGTGATCCAAAACTTACGCCGATCATTACGTGCTCGTGGTCTGGTCTATAACACCGAAAAAAGCCTATGTAAAATGGGTTCGCCGATTCATGTTTGATTTCGACCTCAAGTGCCAAGCAGATTTTGCCCAGATGAATGAACAACAAGTTCAATCATTCTTAACCGATCTCGCGGTCGAGGAAGACGTATCGGATTCCACACAGAACCAAGCGTTTCTATGCACTTATTAATCTCTTTCAACACGTTCTCGATCGCCAACTTCACGACATCGATGCGATTCGCTCGAATGTCGCAAAACGAATCCCGACGGTCATGAGCGAATCAGAGGTCTCGGAATTACTACAGCATCTGCGCGGCATTTATCTCCTCATCGCGCAATTGCTGTATGGCACCGGGATGCGCATCAGCGAGTGCCTGCGACTGCGTTTAAAGGACATCGATTTTGATTTGATGCGCATTAGCGTTCATCGTTCTAAGGGAAAGAAAAGTCGGTTTGTGCAGTTTCCGAAGCTTCTCATCGCTCCATTACGTGAACTAATACGCAAAAGAGAAATGCTCTACGAACAAGATAAGGTCGATGGCAATTCAAGCGTATGGCTACCGCATGCGTTGGCACGGAAATACCCCAATGCTGAAAACGAACTTAAATGGCAGTTCCTTTTCGCCTCGCTTCAATTGTCACGCGATCCCCGTACTGGAAAATTTCATCGCCATCATTTGCACGCTGACACATTCGCCAGTCACCTCAAGCGGGCGGTCAAAGCCACCGGAATAATCAAGCATATCACTTCGCACACCTTTAGACACTCGTACGCGACGCATCTGCTGATGTCAGGAGTTGATATCCGCACCGTTCAGGAATACTTAGGGCATAGCGATGTGGCAACAACGATGATCTACACTCACGCAATCGCGCGAGAAAACAATTCAGTCATAAGTCCACTTGATCGACTTTTGGGTTCGTAACATCGACAATCATCTCAATTGAATAACTTGTCGCTTTGGATGATCCGACTGCCAATGAGGACATGGAACCCCATCTAGTTACTTTTGTCGCAGAGCGGACACCCCTCGCGCATTCAGCTCTCGTTACCCAGTAGCAATACCATGACATGGAATTCACCCGATGGCGAACGGTTGATTGCTGGACGTGAAGCGATTCTGCTTCGCGAAGCAATTCATCGACTCGTCGATGAATTGGCTGATGACGCGGATTGGGAATCGGATCGAGACGAGGTTGAGAAAGGTTATTTATCCGGTGCTGCAATTTTTGATCAACTCACGTTGCCGGAAAAGATCGGCATGTTGCTTTTGGTTGCCGAGCATCTCTTCTTGCCAACGCCCGAAACACTCAAGCTTACGGCCGTCAGCGAATCCACGGTCAGTGCCATTTACAACGTTATTCAGCAGGAGATCGAGATAGAAATTGATTTTGGGCCATTGGATTGCAATCAAGAAGAATCGGAATTACCCACTTGGCGAGCTATGACATGGAACGCATGGAATGAATGGCGAGAGAGGCACTTTGACCATGATGCTGACGCACAATTCAGTGAGGCTTTTCCTCGGGATAAATGGTGCTTGGAGATTAACAAATGGAGTTCGGTGATCGACTGTTTGGCAGATCGAATTCTCTGGGATCGCGATTTTGAAATGATCGATCGCTTCATGGATGCCAATCCGGAAGTGGCGCGGCGCGACAAGCAATTGCTGGGACTCGACGAGGACTACTTCACGGCCGTGGCACCGGAAATTCAACCGCATAAGCTTCATGATTCGATCAATGCCATTCGCAAACTCCTTCACCAGAAACCGCAATGAGCTTAGGGCTTGTTGATTTCAACGAAATGGTTGCGGGCTGCCCCATCGATTCCACTGAACATCGCAGAAGGCAATGGTAAGCAGAGCCTCAAAGACAAGAGTCGCTTCTTTGAAATTGCACGAGGATCGGCAGTGGAATGCGCTTTGATCCACGATGTGCTTTTCGTATGCGATGCAATTGATGCAGAATCGAATCGTCGTGGCAAATTCGATCTTAAACGTGTTGTGTCGATGCGCACGCGATTGATCCAGCGGACCGAGACCGTATCGGAGGGCTCGATCGAGTACGATTACGAGTACCGCGATGCTGAGTACGAGTACGAAGAGATGCCAGAACGATCGGGTCACGCTTCATGGGAAATCAATTGCGGCGGCTGCAGTGATTTCAATCGTTATTCGTTGGCCGGGCTAAAGCGAGACTTCACGGCGACAACGTTTCAATAGCTTGCTCCCCAAGGTCATCAGCGAGAATGAACACGATGTTCGGGCGCTGAGGTTCCGCAGTGATTGCAATGGTGATTGCAATGGTGATTGCAATGGTGATTGCAATGGTGATTGCAATGGTGATTGCAATGGTGATTGCAATGGTGATTGCGAACCCCGCGGCAGCGAACAAGAAATGTGCATAGCGCAAGAAAGCGGGTGAGTTGCCGCCAATCAAGTGGTTTCGGATTCAATGCGTCAATCAAATAGATTCTCATTCAATAGAAACGACTCCAGCAGTGTCTTTCGTTGAGTTACAATAACCCAGGTTGCTCGCAGCCTCATTCTTTCACGCCTTCTGTAAATCTCGCTATGGCACTGCTCCAGCGTCGCCTCACGATTCTTTTCGCTTCCGTGGTCATTCTGGCTCTGCATGCGGATGCAGAAGATTGGCCAACTGGCGGGGGCTTAAGCGAGATGGGGTATCGGCAGAAACGAGGTGGTCAAATCACTGGTCACCGAGTGGTCCCGGTCTGGCTTGGAAAGCGAACGTCGGAACCGGTTTTTCATCCTGTGTGATTGCCAACCAGCGACTTTATACCATCGGAAATCGCGACGATATCGATACTGTGTATTGCTTGAATGCGCTCAGTGGCGAAATCATCTGGAAACATGACTACGAGGCACCGCTCGACGATCGTTTCTTTGAAGGGGGACCAACATCCACTCCAACGATCGACCAAGACCGTGTCTACACACTCGCTCGCCAAGGTCAATTATTCTGCTTGGACGCGAAAACAGGAGCCGTCCTATGGTCAAAGAATATTGCGGAAGAAACAGGCGCGAATGTACCCGGTTGGGGATTCTCTAGTGCTCCGGTGATTCACAACGAAGGATTGTTGTTAGGCGTAGGTGAAGCAGGGACGATGGTAAACAAATTGTCGGGCGAAGTACTCTGGAGTTCGGGTACGGGTGAAGCGGGTTACATGACTCCTTTGCCTCTCGAGATCGACTCGCACTCGTGTGCTCTGATCGCTTCAGGCCGGGCTTATCAACTCGTCGATCTTCAGCAGGGTGAGGTCCGCTGGAAGCATCGTTGGCTGACTACTTACGGTTGCAATGCGGCAGATCCGATTGTCGACCGACAACGCGTTTTTATCTCGTCGGGTTACAATCGAGGCGCAGCACTCCTTGAGATGACTCTTGAAGGTGCCAAGACCGTATGGAGCCATCGCGAGATGCAAAATCAGATGAATTCAAGTGTGAAGATCGGCGATCATCTGTATGGTTTCAGCGGTAACGACACCGAAGAGCATGCCGAGTTGAAGTGCATTGAATTTGCAACCGGCAAGCCGGTGTGGTCAGAGCCAGGGGTTCGTGCTCGGTTCGCTTACGGCGGCGGGTGAACGATTGATCGTGCTGACGGGCGACGGAGAACTTATCATCGCCCCTGCGACTCCCGAGCGATTCGAACCGGCGGCTCGAGCCGCCGTGCTCACCGGTAAGTGCTGGACTGTCCCTGTCCTCGCGAATGGGCTTCTTTATTGTCGTAATGCGACAGGTGATATCGTATGCGTTGACCTTCGCTGACTATCATGATGACGACTTCGTTTGGCAAACGGACTTAAAAAACGTACCAGCGAACCCACTAATGATTAAGACATGCCAGCAAGCTACGGCGCAAAGAATAAACCATGTCCACAAAGCGCATTCGCCGAGACTTGATGGCAGGTCTTAATCATTAGGCCGAACCTTAAAAGCCATAACCGCATGCCGCATCACCACTTGGATCACTTCGCAAACAGGAAAAATCGGGCGGGAGTAAACTATGTGTTCTTACCAGTCCGTTCCCCCGCCCGTTTTTCACTGTTCGCAGCGCGTTCCAAGTGAGTGGGTTCGCTGCTACGTTTTTAAGTCCGTTTGCCTTACCCCCAAGATGCCCGCAAGTTATCCCTATGTCACTTTCCCGCCGACACTTTATTCAGACCACGCTCGCTGGTTCCCTCGCATTAAGCATGACACCAAGCATACGAGGTGCACAAAAATCGAAACGATATCGCACCGCGTTGATTGGATCTGGTTGGTGGGGCATGAATATTCTCAAAGAAGCGATGGCTTCGAATCAGTGTCAAGTCGTCGCTCTGGCTGACGTCGACCAGGATGTCCTCGAGCTTGCTGCGGATCGCGTGACACAACTTTCCAGCGATGTTCCAAAGACTTATCAAGATGTTCGGGAATTGATCGATAAAGAGAATATTGAAATCGCCATTGTGGCCACGCCCGACCATTGGCATGCATTGAATGCGATTTCAGCGATTGTGCTGGAGCACACGTGTTCGTCGAGAAACCGACCGGACATACGATTATGGAAAGCCGCGCTATGCTCAATGCGGCTCGCGCTGCTAACCGGACAGTTCAAGTCGGTTTGCATCGCCGAATCGGTCCCCATTACGCATCCGGGATGAAGTTCCTCAAGGAAGGTAATGTTGGTGAAATCGGTATGGTACGGATGTTTGCAACCGGCGGCGGTGGCCCCGAAAAGCCGACGCCGAACAACTCGGTTCCCGAAACACTCGACTGGGACATGTATTGTGGTCCGGCACCGCTTCGTCCCTTTAATCGCAAGATTCATCCCGGCGGCTTCAGAAACTTTCTGGACTTTGCCAACGGGCAACTCGGTGATTGGGGCGTTCATTGGCTCGATCAGTTGCTCTGGTGGTCCGAAGAAAAATACCCCAAGCGAGTCTATTCCACGGGGGGGCGAAATGTCTTTGGAGCGGCCGTATTGAACGAACGCGAACAGACTAGCGATGCACCTGACTCGCAAGTGGCCGTTTATGAATTTGACAAATTTACGGCGACCTGGGAGCACCGTCGTTACGGGAATAACAATGCTGAGAAGCATGGGATCGGTTGTTATTTTTACGGAACGAAAGGCACGTTCCATATGGGCTGGCGGGACGGATGGACCCTTTCATCCCTCGGATTCAAAACAACCGATCGTGCATCAGGATGCCCAGCACGAGGAACCGGACGGGCATAGTATTAAACTCCTCTGGTCTGACTTTATGAGTGCCATTGAATCGGGCAAACGCCCTACCTGTGACATTGAGATCGGTCATCAAGCGACCAATCTAAGTCTCTTGGGAATGCTCTCCTATAAGCTCGGACGTAGCATTCAATGGGATGGGGAGAAAGAGCGCATTCTTGATGACCCTGAAGCGAACAAACTGCTGCGACGCGAGTACCGCGCTCCGTGGGTTTACCCTCTATCTTGATGCAACAATACGAACTTTGTTTTGTTCAACTACACGACGAGCCCGGAAAATTGGAGTTGCCTGATTTCATAGAATCCTGCGTAACTCGTTCATCAATGTTATGATTCGTTCTCATCTAAGTTCAAACTCTTCGAATGAACATGGGTGGGCAAGATAAACAGGATCTAGAAAAAGCTAGAAAAGCGGGTGGGAGAACGGGTTGGCAGAAACACAGAATATCCTCCCGTAGTCCATTTGCCGCAGGTGTCTTGCGAGGGCCGGCTAAAACGAATCTTGGAGCTGTCGTTAGGTATGGCGAAGATAACAGTAGCAAACTATCGGAAGGATGAATGTTTCCCGGCGGTTGCAAAAGCAATTGAGGAGTTGGTACGGGAAAAAGGGATCGTCACTCCGCTGGATATACTGATCAAGTCGGGCCGAATCACGAGAGCGCAAGTGGAGGATTGGCGTATTGGGCGTATCCCATTCCTGGAACAACGTTATGCGGGGAACTTAAGCAAGGCGTCGAGAATTCCGAGAATCATTCAGTTTCATGCAACCCATTTAGGCTTGAAGCCTTCGCGCACCGAGTATCGGCAATGGGGGAAAGGGAACCGAC
Organism: Ottelia alismoides; assembly: GCA_037367405.1. Lineage (NCBI taxonomy): Eukaryota > Viridiplantae > Streptophyta > Magnoliopsida > Alismatales > Hydrocharitaceae > Ottelia > Ottelia alismoides. The sequence goes on along the minus strand of JAZKJV010007521.1, from coordinate 441,046 downwards.
GTATCAAGCTAAGGTTTTCGAAAACGGGCGATCCCGGCGTTGAAGCAGCTTATGCCACGCATTGGCTGTCCAGTGCCGCATGCAAAAAGAAGCCGAATGAGCCTTCGAAAGAAGCGGAGTCGCCCGCGCCCTAAGGCGACGATAGGTCAATAAGCCTGGACAAGTTCCTGCAACCAAAAACATCGAAGTTTAGTTTTGGTTTGGCAGTGCCCCTGAAGCAAGCGAAGCGGCGGCGAGGGCCATCGATAGCAAGATCCCTCCAACAAACAACACCCATCGCGGCCACTGGCGATCATACCCGAGCCATCGAATGTAAGTTTCGAGGATTGGTCCGGCGAAATAGGCTAGATTGGCAATCACCGCTCCTTCCATCACCAACACCCAACGATGGATGTCGAATATGTCGTTTGGTAACAGCAGCAAAATCGTAATCGCTCCGAGGACTACGATGTAAACCAGACGAAGCTTTTCCCATGCGAGAAAAGTCATGCGCGCGATCCTTAGCAACGCCCGGTCGTGCTCACCCGCCGCAACTCGCATCTCCTGGGAAGGGTCGGCTAACGAAGATGAATAGGGGTTCTGTGACAAGATCAGGGTTCCCTGCTTGAGCTAACGGTATCCATAAACGCGCCACTACACTTTGATTGCCTTTGCCCCAACCATTGATCCGTTGCACACCTGAAAATTACGGACGCAGTTTTGCGATGCCATCATAGCACATAATCTCCCTTCGGCAATTATTCTCGCTATCTCCGACCGGCAAAAGCCGCGATAAGGGTGATGTATGGTAAGTTAATTCGAATGAACCAACGTCTTGTTTCCATCAGTAAATTTCTCAGTTTGGTCCTCCGTCATCGGCCCGAAGCGATCGGCATGCAGTTGGACGCAGAAGGCTGGTTGCCAATCGATGAACTCATCGCCAATGCAAACAAGCATGGCAATGTAGTCACATTGGAGTTGCTTCATGAAGTGGTTGCAACGAGCGATAAGAAACGTTTCGCATTGAGCGATGACGGATTGAAAATTCGCGCGAATCAAGGTCATTCCATTGCCCATGTAGATTTGCAACTTCAACGTGCGACGCCTCCGTCGATGCTTTATCATGGCACGGTAGCCGCATTTATCGACAGTATCCGTCGACAGGGTTTGCAGAAGCGATCGCGAAACCATGTCCACCTATCGGCTGACGAAGTGACTGCAGTTAATGTCGCAAAGCGACGCGGCAGACCGGTCATCCTGAAGATCGATGCGGATCGGATGGCCTCTGCAGGGTTCGACTTCTATTTGTCGGCCAATGGGGTTTGGCTTACGCATGAAGTGCCTGTGTCCTACATTCAGTTTGAGTAGCTTGATCGGGAGTAACGCTCGCGCGGAAGCGGTGCGCATTACCGGAAAATTGCTTGAACTCTTCACGCTTAGCCGGTTCCCGCGAAGGCGCGAGGCTCGCTAAGAAGAGAAGAAAATGATTCGCGGCGTCTTTAGTACCTAGTCCAGCCGATCAATCGTACGATTCAGCTTCCTGTGAAAGTTTTGCCAGGCGTTGGATATGCTCAACGACGGCTTGGTATTCTTCCTCGTTTTGAATCGTACGAAACGTACTGCCCGATGATTGTGTATGCATTCGTATCACTACCAATGTTTCGTCCTCTTTTCGCAAAAGTAGTCCGTACTCTCTATCTCGAAACTCGAACACGTCGATAAGGGTACAGGCGTAGCTTTTGCCATCGTCGCCTTGCAGTGTCAAGTCGGTCATCGCGGTAGGTCCTTTTACGATATTTTCACACAATCAATGCGCTAAGATTAGCTTCGCTCTACCGCCCAAGGATCCAGGATCCGGACTTCGCCCTGGAAGTAGCCGAAGTTGTGAACCGAAGGGTCGGTCATGACCAATGATTCGTTTTCTTAACTCGCCTAAGAACGCTTCAAGATCTTGAAGCTCAATCGGCGACGTTGCAAAGGGTTGGATAAACCAAAACAGTTGCGAAGTGGACTCGAACCCAGCAACACTCGCATATCCTTGATCGAGGACCGGCAAATCGAGCCGATGAAGCTCAGGAAGACTTATCTGCTCCTTTGCGATCTTAAGTACGTTGCCGTCGACCAGTCGAAACACCGCGCACTCTGCGCCGATACCGATGAACTCGGTCAGCTTAAAGGGATCACCGATCATGGATTGACTCACCATCGCAAGTGTTCGAGCCGACCACGGTCCTTTGTCGTAATCGAACGCTTCAATGGCCTCTGCAAGTAATGCGAGCTGCGCTCTGATATAGCCCAACCGATCTTCGATTGCGTAATTAGCATTCCAAGGCTGAGGAAAGAGAATGGCTTGGCCCCCGGCGGCACGGAATGCTTCCACGTTTGACTCAGTGTCATCGATCAACACACGTCGAGGACCAGCCAGTAGTTCCTTGGGGCGTCCAATCAGGAAGTCCGAAAATCGTCGTCCATTCACTTTTGGAAAAAAGTCGTACAACCAACGAGCCTTCCCTTCAAAGCAACTTGGTGACAACGAAGGGGAAGTCAGTAACCGTCATGGGCGCAAACTGTCGGACTAGTTCAACTAAATTGGTTGACCAATCGAACGCGGGTAATCCGGACCAGAACTCTCCACCCTGAACGTCGACCACGCGCCAGAACTCGGATTTCGAGATGCCCAATACCGCCGGGATATCGCGCTGCCCTTTTGGCCACTCCGACATCAACTCTGCTTTCTGATGCAGGCACAAGGCTGCTTTCACGAAGTCGGTTAAGACCCCATCCATATCGAGAAAGATTTGCTCTATTGCACTCATCGATAAAAGTCCGGTAGGTGAATGCCCTCCAATATTATCAACGACATGCCGTACTGCAGCATGTCCATGGAAGGATTTTTGAAAGAACTCAAAGAAGGCAAACCGGAAAAACAACGATTAGAGTGAATGCGAACCCTATTGTTTTGCGTCTGCAATCATTCGGCTACACATAACAGTCAGGGCGACTGCGGCCTGCAGCGATTTGGTAATTGCGTTGTCGATCCTCGCTACTCGGATGAACCCAACCACCCGCCCGCTTGCGGGAGGGTCGGACGCCGTAGCGGCCGGGGAGGGTCTTACATAATCATTGAGCACAAGCACGCATATACTTCAAACCGTGCAACATCAAAACTTGTAATGAGTGTTGAACTCTATCGCATCGACATCGGTTGTAGTTCGTAAGGGTTGTGCTCAAAACGAGGTTGAGCAGGCGGAAGCATTGAAGTTTGATCCATAGCGTTTGCTTTGCCCAGCGACTCGGCGATATTTCGAATCGCACTTCTTACTTCAACAACCAATTCCTCAGGCTGATAAACTCCTTCTAACTTGCTGGCCACATGAAGGTTATCGGATCGATTGGCAATGATTAGAATCGCTGGCAACTTGGTCACTTCCGCATGCTTCATAATTCGATTGGTGAATTCATCGTTGGACCGCCCAATTCGATGATCGAATTCTGACATGACAAAAACGGCGTCGTCTGCCATGGCATGAACCCGCAAATCATCGAGTGCAACGCGCTGAGCATTGCTGACATTCTTCCCCTCGTCGGTGAGGTGAGACGAATTCGAAAGAATGACCAAGACCAGTGGTTTCGTATTCTCAAGGGCTTGGACAAAGCTGTCGAAAGTTGAGGTGTTCCATCTGATCCGCTTGACGTTCGTATCGGTGGTTTCACCGAGCGAAAACTCGGCACAACAAAATGGCCAGGACACAGATGACAATTACTCGTCCGTACATATGCTTTTCTCCCAGAAAGCTGAATGGAAATGCCAAGGGAACACTCACATATCGCTGATTGGCAAAGAATCGGACAGCTTGTTGAGAAAATCCCGGGAGAAAATGTGGACGGGAAAGGCGATAGGCCCGGCTGCGGGATTGAGATGTTTCGCCTTTTCCTCAGCCGCAGGCGGTACTCGTACTCGATCGTGACGCATCGAGTACGAGTACGAGTACCATTTCATTGAGTACGAGTACGAGAATAAATCGCGGTGTTATCCAGACCCTCTCCGGCCCTGAGAGGCCGACTCTCCCGGGGGAGACCGTTGTAAAAGTCGGGTGGAGCCTATAATTGTAGGGAGTGGTTTTCTGGCGGTCATTGTCCTGGTTACGGAAGGGGGACACAAGCATGATCACAGACGAGAGGGAATTCCTCTATGCAATCAAACCTTCGGATCAGCAGATTTACGATTGCGTCTTGCCCCGTGAGTCAAAGCTGCTAAATGTCCTGAATGCGGTCGATTGGAACGCCTTCGTGCCAATCCTGAATTCGTACTTCTGCCGCAATCGGGGTGCCCCGAGCTACTCTTTGCTCAGGCTGCTGAAGCTTGAGTTCTTGAAGTACCTTTATCGGCTTGGCGATCGTAGCGTAGTTGAAAGAGCAAAGACCGACTTACTCTTTCGTTATTTCTTGGGGCTTTCAGTGACCGCTAGGTTACCTGACTACACTGCGCTGACGCGATTCCGAGGTCACTTGACTGACGAAGGCTTCGCGAAAATTTTTGATCAGTTGGTTGCTCAGGCTCGCGCTGCTGGACTAGTCCGAGACAAGCTCCGCATCAAAGACGCCACGCATTTATATTCCGCGGCCAACATTCCCACCACTCTTAAGCTATTGGCACAATTACGAGAACGAATGATCGATGCCATCGAAGGCATCAGCCCAGTCGATGCCCAGGGCTTCCGAGTTGCCCGGGATCGCGTCAAGGACGACAGTAAATCCTTGGAGGAAAAATCCAAGCTTCAAACACGCATCGACCTGGTTCAAGAGATTCAAGATTGGATCGTTCAGAAGCTTGCCGATCAGACGTCGACGGATCATGCGGCATGGCGAAAGCTTCAAATGGTGCACGATTTAGCCGCGAAGATTCTGGACGACTGTGAGCATCCCGAACAGGGAGATCGAGTTCGAAGTGTTGTCGATCCTGAAGTTCGAACGGGCAAGCACCAAGGCTACTACGATGGCTACATGGTCGACATCATGATCGATGCCGACAGCGAATTGATTACGATGCTCGACGTATTGCCGGCCAACGGCGCAGAGGCGGCAAATGCGGTCGAGTTGATTCGCCGCGAAGAACGTGTTCATGGTAACGACATCGAATCATTGTCAATCGATGGCATTGGTTTTAATGGTGAAGTCCTTCAGGAATTAACGGATCCGGCCGGGTTAGCAGTCGACGTGATCGTTCCCGTAACGGAGTTTCGAGCGAGTGAAGGTTTTGCTTCGAGCGAATTTCAATTGAACGAAGCGGGTACCCATGTGGTGTGTCCGGCTGGCGAAATCTCAAGCAAAGGGGGCACCAGGAAAGACAAACCCAACTCCATCTTTTTTGAATTCTCCGCAGCGAAATGCCGCGCCTGCCCGCTGTTGCAACAGTGCCATCCAAGTATGAAACCGAACAGCCAAAAAGGAAGGCGTGTGAATAAGAACGTGTATGAATCGCAATACCAAGCAGCCCGCGAGAAAGCGAAGACAGCCCATTTTCAAGAAGTTCGTCGGCGCCATCCGGCGGTCGAACGAAAACTGAATGAGATTGTCCGTCATCAAGGAGGGCGTCAGTGTTTATTCTTTACTCGGGCAAAAGTTCGTGCCCAGCAACTGATGACCTGCTTTGCGGTGAACTTGAAGCGAATTAGTTTGTTGTTGTCGCGGGAAGTCTGCTTACAGTGAACGAAAACGGGGAGCATGATGCCGAAAATGTAGCTCAAAAACCAATTTCCGACGCTCTTTGGCCCCGTCATCGCTAAACCAAGTCAAATCCGAGCCACTTTAAGCAACTCGGAAGTTCCGAATTGAAAACAGACCAAGCGCGAGCACAGCTCACTTCACTGACTTTGCTATTATTACAACGGTCTCCGGGGGGAGAGTTGCTTAGGAGCGGGTGACTAAGTTTGGATCGCGCGCGTATCGTGAGTCTCGGCGAACGGTTAACTCGATGGGGCCGATGAGAGCTCCGCCAACGGCGGCGACCATCGACATGAGGATGCCAGCGAAAGCCCACCATGATCCCTCGCGGCCAGCTTCACGAGCTCGTTGCATTTCAGCTTGCCGGTCTTCAGCCGTACGCATGGACTGGTTCGACTGATTGGACTGGTCGGTCTGAACCATCTGGTTATCTTGAGAGACGCTTTGCAGCGCTGTCGCTGTATCGATGCCTGCGCGTACTCCATTAATCGCGAGCAGAAGCAACAAGACCGACGTGGTCGCCCACAAGACGACTCCATAGAGAACAGCTTCGGTGCGGCTTTCGCCAACCGTCACTTGAGTCGTAACCCAGCCGCCGGCGAACAAAGCGATGAGTAACGAGATGAATCCCCAGACGCCTGCGCCTGTGCCCAAAGATTGTGATGTCATATCCTCGCTGACACTCATGCCTATCGCGACCCCCAAGGACATAAGCAACGTATAGATTGCCAATGCAACGGCTGCTCCTGCGGCGATTGCCCCCCAGCTGATTCGAGTGCGAACAGAACTGGTCCCATAATCCGTGACAGATCCTGGATTGACGCTACGTTCTACCGTTGTTGACATGTTCTTAGCTCCTGGTTGCGATGCGGTTGATAACTAGCCGCGAACTGTTGAGCACATCGAGTACCATGGGGCAGATATCTGCAAATGTCGGCGAGCTGCGCTCGTTGTTTGCGCGATTGGCGAGCATGATGTGATATTAAGAAGCTCTGAAGCGACAACCGCCTGCTAATTTGGCAGTTGCGCATTGTGAAGCTTGGCAATTGAAATCGTGCTCGCGCTTAATGAAATGGTGCTTGCAGTCGTATTCGAATGACCGGATTCAAGCACGAGCGATAGATCGATCAATGCGTTAACGGGTCGCCGATCCAGTCCACCGCGGGTGAACATAGCGATCCAATGGTGGTCGTCACGGCAATGATGTGTGTTACCACGAAGAGCACGAAGGATTCGTGAGAAGTTACTCAACTTGCTAGACAAGAATCCGATTATTGACGCGATAAGGCAGACACATTGATCACTTCACTGAAGCGTCGAGTGCTTGCAGGAATGTTATGGATAAGTGATAGACGAGCAATGGGAAGTATCGGAAACACAGAGTCACGGAGTGCACAGAGTGGGAGAGAGATTGCTGGGTGGATCTTTGAGATAGGGTTGGTACATTCCATTTTGACGCTTGGGGCACTTTACGGCAGAAAAAGAGATTGAAGCGGATGCATTGGTAGCTAGCCTGTCAAACGGATGCGCATTCCGGGCAAGCCGGCATGGGTCACGGCGAACAAAGCGATGAGTAACGAAGAACGCTGGAGAGACAGCCCGACAACAGCGCAAACATTTCTTTGAACCGGCTCCCCTTAACGAACTTAAGTCCGTTTGCTTCCAGCATAGAATCCGCTGCGACGACTCCCTAATCGCTGTTATTCATGCTCAAGATTGCTAAAATACTGGTGAGTCCACGAGTAGGAGTTCAGGAAGGGATTATGTCGAAGAATGCCCAGCGCCGTGACCGGCAAGCGAGGAAGAAGGCGGAAAAACGTCGCAGAGAAAAGTTGCGAGAAAAGAAAAAAAGCGTCCAATCTTTGAGTAACCGACTCGAAGTGAGAATGGCCAATCTGGTCCCCTACGCGTGGGACGGTGAACTCGTGCAAGATGTTGCCATTCTAGACGATGCGACTCTTGCCAAACTGCCCGAAGACGAAGCCGCGACGGCGCGGCTGGTACGGGAAGCGTTAGCGGAGGTCACGGAGCGACGGCATGAACGAGCAGTTGAATTATTGAATTCTATTCCCCGTCGCAGTCCGTTCTCGGAGTGGCGTATGTTCGTACGGGGTTTTGTGTCGTGGCATCTCGGTAAGCTCGATGAATCGACTGAGGCCTGGGGGCGTTTAGATCGTACGCGGCGGCCATGGAGGATGGCCGCTTCGCTGATGTTGGCACATCGAAGCGATCTCACGGAAATCAAGTTAGCACGACAGATCCCAGATGCGTCAAACATCAATTCGTCAAACACCGATCCTTGGGTGGCAGCCGCGGACGATGCGTTGTTATCCCATGCCAAACTCGTCCGTCAAATTCAAGTAGATCGAGTGGCCGTGCGTGGAGCGCGAGGCATCCTTAAGGTTGTTTCGGAAACTGAGGATGCAACCGTTGAGCCGGCGCACATCCAGTGGATGCGCGAATTCACAAAAGATTATCGAGCAGTCGAGCCTGAGCTTGTGCAAGCGATGCATGAAGCGATCATTGCTCGCGCTTTTGATGGTCCCTACCTTGACATGTTTCAAATGTGCGTGAGTCTGTTCCGTGGTCCGCGTCACGATCGAAATAATGTCTTGCGTAAATACTTCTGGGAGCTCCGTAGCCAATCCGGCAAACCCGAGACCTATTTAAAGGAGTATCTTCAAGTTCAGCTACCACAGAATAAGGAGCTTCCCCAGCCGCTTCGTGGTGCCATTGCCAGCGAACTCCATTGTGTTCAAGGAGTGATAGCGAGCGAAGAGTCTAATACAGGATTTATGGGGTTTCCGTTTGGGCGATCTAAGTCGGTCGAAGATGTAGATGCCATTGCAAAGCACTATGAAGCGGCATTGAAAGCTTATCCGGGAAACTACAACGCATACAAGCGGTACGAAGATCTCTATATCGAGCTCCTCGAAGAGGATTTACTTGCCGAACCACGAAGAAAAATTGAAGCAAAGTTAGCTGACGTTCGTAGGCGGCACGTTGCCGCGATTCCCAATTCGGTTGAAACCCGACTCCAGTTGGTCGATTACTTACTTGAAAACGACCTTAGCGACGAAGCACAGTCACACGTTAAGGTATTGGCGGGAACTCGAACGGATAACCCCTTGGCGGATGCCATGAGTTGGAAGTGGAATGTGCTGGAGTCGATGCGCCAATGCCGTCGCAAAACGGGGATTGCGAAAGCTCGTGAACACTTAAGGATCGCCGAGCAAGAGTGGCCGATTTGGTTGCCAAAAACATGGCTCCCTTACATGCAGGCGGCCATCGAATATCGAAGTGGCAAGGCCGAAGCTTTCGATTCTATTCCCGAAGCGCAGCGATCACCTTGGAAAGCTGCCGACGCGTGCATGCGACTCGGTGCAGCGCAACGTTATTTCGTCGGTGCCGCCGAGCTCAAGCCATTGCGACAAGCCGTCGATGGGTTTGTTAGTGATTTGAACCAGATCGAACTGCAAGATCTGATTGCCCTGGCCAACTTCTTTTGGGATGTAACTCGAACCGGTTTGAGATATCCGGCAATGAAAATGCATATGGGTAAATTTCTAAACCGACTGCTCGAGTGTATCGGCGACTCCAGAGCGGTTATGAGTCCTTTGGATCAGAAGGAGACACGTAATGCTTTGCTCATCATTGGGCACGAAGGTTTGCTGGTGCAAAACTACTCTTTCCGTTTGCCAGAGCGACTAACACTCGTCGAAGATCACCCTGTTATATTAGCGATGTCGTTGGCGTCTTTGCTGAGTGGACGAAGAGTATTCGCTAAGATTAAGCTGGGTTCGTTTGCAGAGAAGCTGAAAACGTTGGCTGCTCAAGAACCCGACATCTATGATCGTTGGCTCTTCAATGACTTGATCCGTAAAGCCGACGAAGCGACGCAAAAGAAACAGTCGTCTTTTGGTGACTTTGGCAGAGCATTTGCCAAGATCATGGCTAGCATGCAAGGCATGAACGAGCCTGATGACGGTTCGGACGACGACGATGAGGAGATGCTTTGCGATTGTGAAGGTTGTCGACGTAAGCGAGGAGAAATTTGATGAATCCTGAGACGACCGCAGACGATTCGGATCCCTTTCAAGTGCTCGATATTCCTTTGGATGCATCGGAAGCCGAGGTGCGCAGCCGCTACCTGGAGTTAGTAAAGAAGTTTCCGCCTGAACAGGATCCGAACAAGTTTCGCGAGATTCAGATGGCTTATGAAGCCGCTCGTGATCCCCTTGTTTTAGCGCATAGGTTAATTCAATCATCGGGTGATGAAGACGTTCCCTCATGGCAAGCGGTAATCGATCGAGTTGCGCGGCAAGCGCCACGAATGAGCGTTCCATTTTTGCTCAGTCTTGGGAATCAGCCAGCTGGTTTTAAGGCCGCCGAATCTAGCAAATCTGCATCTGAAAAGTCGGATTCCGCTACACTTGATGCGAGTCCGCCTTTCCATCCATCCCCCGACTCGCCACCATTGAGTTAATGAAAGAAAGACTTTACATCAATGCATGAGACGGAAGCGAATGGTCAAGTGAATAGAGAGATACCGACGTTTGGAATCATCGATTTGGTCGACGCGTTTACTGCGTTTCGGCATGAGTATCGTACATTTGTTAAGGAATCACGTTCGCAAGCAGAAGCGTTGGAAAAGTTATCGGGGCAACTGGAGCAGATCGCCATAACGCTTCAATCTCAGGCCGATGCTGCAAGCCATCCTACTTCTCATGCCATAAGTTTGAACAAAGAACCGGATATTGTGCAAACGCTTATCCAATTCGATATTCAATGGACGCGGGCGATCGAAGTCGTTCAGCGCAGCGAACGAGCGATCGGGGACGAAGTTGCGTCTACGGAGGGAACGTTCGAAGCGGCAGTCAATGCGATGTCTCCGTTTCGTCGCTGGTTGGCCAAGCCTTTGATTCATCACTATCGCCGTCTCCTTGCGACCACCCGATCCCAGCGAAGCACAGAGGCAATGACCGAGGGATTGAACATGGTACTCGCGCGACTTCGCCAAACTCTTGAGGCGTACAACATCGAACGTTTGGAAACCCTCGGGCGACCCTTTGATGGACAGGTGATGCGATCGATAAGTTCTGTTATTGATCCCCGTGTCCCCTGCGGCCATGTTGCTCAAGAACTTACGCCGGCCTACCTCCGCAACGGCACCGTACTTAAATATGCGGATGTTCGTGTCGCAACGGATTCAAAATAACGAACATTACCCAACGAAGTATTCTGGAGTATAAGAAATGGGGTCCGAAAACCTAACGAGTCATGAGGTAGCGACTGCCGTCGGGCCGATCGTGGGTATCGACTTAGGTACCACAAACAGTTTGGTTGCGTTTGTTATCAACGGACAACCGCAGGTTTTTCCCATTGATCACCAGAACTGGATGCCATCGGTTGTGGGATTATCGCCCAGCGGTTCCTTGATCGCCGGGGTTGCGGCGCGGAATCAGTTAGCCGCATTTCCGGATCGAACGGTTTCATCCATCAAGCGAAAGATGGGAACGGACACGAAAGTAACGCTGGCGGACCAGGGTTATTCGCCACCTGAGATCAGCGCGATGATCCTGCGCCGATTGCGCGATGTCGCTTCGCACGAACTAGGTCAAGACGTACGTCGCGCGGTGATTACCGTGCCCGCTTACTTCGATGAAAAACAGCGTCAGGCGACACGACAAGCGGGAGAGCTCGCCGGATTACGTGTCGAAAGGATCATCAATGAACCGACCGCTGCTACCTTGGTTTATCATGTCGATAAACGGGATCGCAAGCATGTGGCGATTTACGATTTTGGCGGTGGTACCTTCGACTTATCGATCGTCCGCATGGAACAGGGCGTGATCGAGGTGTTGTCAAGCCAAGGCGATACGCAACTTGGAGGCGATGATATTGACCTTCTGCTATTAGATCATGCGGCAGACGATTTTCAAAACAAGTACGGAGTCGATGTGCGCACTGACGCGCAAGCGAGATTTCGATTATTGCAAGCCTGTGAGCAAGCCAAGATTCGATTATCCCAATCCGAAACCGTTTCACTAGCCGAAGAGTTCCTCGCAGAAAAAGACGGTCAGCCACTGAATCTTCAATTGAGTATTTCACGATCTGAATTGAATAAGATGATTGAACCACTCATCGATCGTACGATGGATTGTCTTGGTAAAGCATTGCGAGATTGTTCCATGACCGTCCATCAGCTCGATGATTTAGTGTTAGTAGGCGGCTCGACTCGTATTCCGCTCGTCGCAGATAAACTCCGAGAGCAATTCATGCGTGAACCCAGCCGAGCGGTCGATCCTGACTTAGCCGTCGCGCTGGGTGCGGCTGTTCAAGCGGCCATGCTTCAAGGGCAGTCAGTTGGACCGGTACTGGTTGATGTTGCCACGCATACCTTAGGGATTGAAGCCGTTTCTGACGAAAGATCGTTCATCCCTCAACTCGTCTTCGTCCCGATTATTCACCGTGGTAGTGCATTGCCAGCACGCTATCAGGAAGCGTTTTCTCGACTCCATGAAGAACAAGAAACGGTTCTTATCGTCGTGCGACAAGGGGAGCATCCACAACCAGAACGCAATAAGCTGATTGGAAACTTCGAACTCGACGTGAGTGGAAAAGGTGAGCAAAACGATAAGATTTTAGTCTCGTTCAACCTCACTCTCGACGGTGTGTTGCAAGTGATCGCGGAACAACCGGCCTCGAAGCGGATGGAAAAGATCGTGATTGATAACGCGCTGACTGAATTGAGTGAGGAACAGCAAATTCAAACGCGTTCGCGTTTAGAGACCATGTTTGAAAACTCGGAGCAAATGTCAGATCTCAGCCAGATAACGGCATTGAAAGGCTCTTTTCTTGAGAACCGGGTTGACGATGCCCATGCGGATGAAGTGATACCGAGTGAGAAGGTCTTGGAATCAGCCCGAGATAAATTTCCAAAGTCTCTACAGTTACTGGAGCGTGCCAAGCAATTGAGGAATAGCATCCAAGGAGAGGATGCTGCCGAAATGGATCGGCTATGCGAAAAGATCTACCATGCGTTAGCCAGTGAAGATGATGCGGAGGTCGAAAGCTTAACTGCTGATTTGGATGATTTGCTTTTCTATGTCCGGTGAACCAGAATCCAATACGTTCTCCCAAGATTTCGCTTGTCCCGTGTGCCGGGCACGACAGCGACTGGCAACTCAGTGCCGTCGCTGCCAAGCTGATTTGACGTTGGCGGTCGCCGTGCGGCGTCGGCTCTTCTACTTAGAGTCGCTTGCGCCGAGCCCTACCGTGCAAGCGGAAATTGCAGAGCTCACGGGGAAAAAACTCTCTTGCTTTCCGGCGATGAAGGAAAATCTTAACGGCTAACATTGCTGCGCGCTGACCTCATTCTTTCAGTTAAACGAAAAGAGAGGTTGCTTGGTGGATCTTTGAGATAGGTTTGGTGCATTCCATTTTGACGCTTGGGGAACTTCTTTTTGAACTCCGTGTCCCTGTGTTTCAATCCATCATTCCAGGAGGCTCCGCTGTGAATCTACGCGGATCACTCCATTCGTAACTCGCTGCTGCGTACGATCCGCAAGTTCGGTACGGTGCGGCGCGCTGTTTCTCGACGGGGGCGGCAACTTGCCTGAGCGTTTGTTGGTGAGCCGCGGTAGCTTGTCCCCTGTTCTCAACAGCAACGCGGAAGTTTTATTGCACCGAGACGCGACGTTTGCGTCGGCGGCACCAACCAATACATGCTACCCCAACACTCAGCGCGGCGAACGTCGAAGGTTCGGGTACGGCGGCAGGGGACGCGACACCAATGTTCACCACAAGACTGTCCGCATTCGCACCCGCTCCCCATGTCCATGTGTAAGTGCCCGGTGTGAAGCCAAGCGATGTAAACGTTGAGCTATTGAAAGTGTTTGTTGCCGATAGCGCGGTGCCTGAAACGTAACCTCGCGGCAGGATCAGAGTGTTAATCAACCCAATAACGCCGAATCGATCTCCAGTCCCAGTATTAGGCAGAACGGCAGATCCAGTGCCAAAAGTTGTCGGACCAGTTAGACCACCATATCGACTCGTTAAAGCGGACGTCGCTGGAGTGCCACCTAGAAGCATGATTCCGTTGGTAGGATTGAACGTGGCGCCGTTAGAACCATTTGCCGGACCGGTTAGCGCAGCAGTATTTACCGTTCCAGAACCCGTCACGACAACATCGCTGCCAACTTCCGACAAGTTAATGATCAGTCCCGCCCGAAGATCGGTACAATAAGAAACAGCGAACAGTAAACAAACGGTAAGCCATCTCGTGAATCGCAAAACGCACCTCATGATGTTCGGTAAAACAAATAGTGGTTCTAGCTGTATGAAAACCTGGGTTAAGCTCGGTAGTAAATGCTTTCCTGGCCAAGCGATCTGAACCGAAAAATCAAAAAATGCGGAAAACTGACGAAGTTTTTCTGGAGCAGTGAGCGGAAAGGTGTAAGCACTAAGCTGTGCTATTGAGGTCCATTGACACTTTTCGTGGTAAACAATTCGGGCACTACTTCGAGGCTGTGGGGTTAAATAAATTGTTGGACTATTCGCGCGGAGATAGGCACCACGAAGGACACGAAGATCACGAAGAGTGAGGTCGAGGAATAGTTCATTGTTGAGCGTCAGTCAAATGTGCCGATGGCGTCGATTCGAAGCGTGCCGTCATCGTTTTCATCAACAATGGCGAACGAAATGTCATAGTCGCTGCGCTCGAAAAGTGGCGTGCAGATATACGCAAGCCCGCGTACTACGGTGACGCTCGGAATGTGTTCGGGCAACCCATACTCCTCCAGTTCGTAAAGCAAACTACTGCCAAAGGTCACGCTCACACCCATCGTGGTTCGCAAGAAATCTCGATACCACGCTTCATCAGCTTTCGGACTCCATGGGTTCTTTGGGTTTTTGTAAGGTCCAAGTTGCGTCAACATCTCCCAGTGCTTGAACCGTTTGCCAGCGCTCCAGTATTTCCCCGTTGCTTTCTTGATTCCCGAGACACCATTCGCTTTGAGAAATCCAGCCGACATCATGGGCTTGGCATCCTCAAGCGACCCGAAATAGACGCTCAATGCAAACTCGCGCGCGAAGTCTTCGAGTTGTACGACTGACTTAAGGAGCTGCCTTGCAGTTGGTTCTTTGGTTGCGCGAGCTTTCTTTGACTTGATATCTTTGGGTGGTTCCGCTTTCGCCTTTGGCTGCGTCGCAGCCGTCGAATCGGTCGAGACAACGTTGCCAGCTTTGTCCGTTAAAGCCGCGCGCTCACAGATAATTGGGACGGGACCTCGCCCTTCAAATCGCCGCTCTTCCAACGCAAACAACACGACGGTTTCTGAAGCCCTTGCCTGCGGTGGGCCATTGATCCCATCAAGAAGTTCATCGTCATACGACAGCGTCTTACTCGTGCTAACTTCACAGGTACGAATCTTGGCCGGTAGTTTCAAAGGATACGAAACCGATTTCTCGTTTGTCCAAGTTCCTTTAACTTCGACAACCCTCTTGGTTCGTAGAAATGCACTAATCGTATAGAGATTGCGAACCGTCTGAAACGTTAGCCAATAGCCAGTCACGTCGACGCCCGAATCCGTCTTGCCCTTAAGTCGAAATTTGATGGACCCTTTGTCTTCTTCTTTCTTCGTGATCGAGCAACCCCTCAAATCAATAGGCAATACTTGCGTTGGACGCTTCGTTTTCATCGAAGGCTCCCGTTGACGAAACGATGACAAGCGGTGGAGAACACTAGCTAGTGATTCTACCGTATGGCGACGATAGCTACACGATTACCAATGCAGTTCGTCATCGATCGTGTCATCGAATGGGTTGTAATCGGCAAAGATGTCGCCATCATCCGAACCAAAGCCACCGAAGACACTCAAGTGGCGATAGAACGTATCGCGTCCCGCGCCGCCGACGAGATAGTCAACGCCACCGGCTCCGCCATAGCCACCATCAAGATGATCGCTGTCGTCGCCACCAAAGAGACGGTCGATGTCTCCTTCACCCCAAAGCGAATCGTTGCCTTTATCTCCATACAGTGTGTCGTTGCCAGCGCCACCCCAAACTTTATCGTTACCGAGACCGCCCCAAACCTCATCGTTCCCATTCTTACCAGTGATTATATCGTCGCCACGACCACCCCAAATCTTGTCATTGCCATCGCCACCATCGATCGTGTCGATACCAATCGCAATGGTTGAATCGTTGTTCGTCGAATCGCCATAGATGAAATCATCGCCTCCCATTCCATAGATCGTATCATCGCTTCCCCAGCCAATGATGGTGTCCGTAAAGTTACCGCCAACGATGAAGTCATAGCCGGCGCCGCCAGACAAGTGATTGATTCCTGCATTGCCGTGAATCGTATCGCCGCTGCTACCTGCTCCAATGATATCGTTCCCATTGCCACCTTCCGCATGCATTTTAATCGACGTCAAATTTGCGATACGATCTCCACCATCCTTACCCATCACGAACAGCACGGTAAAACCATTCGATGCTAGCTTGCCACAATTCAGTGTGTAGTTCTGTGTGGACAGGAGCGTTCCACCGTCCCATTGTGAAAGCTCTAGAACAACTTGATCGTTCGTCACGCCAGGTAGAAACTGGCGTACGGTGATGCGATCTTCATAGTCTGATCCATCGATAACTATCTCGTTCTTGCCCGCAGCAAAACGGCTTGGCTGAACCTTCGCGGTAAGGTACTTATCGAACAGCCCTGTCGGCCATTCAAACGACGTGTCTGCGGGATTGGTTCCCAACTCAGACGATCCTCCGGCACTTCCAAGCACATTGGCTGCCATCAGTTTGCGGTTTTCCAAAGATTCCAAAGCCAAGCGACGGCGAACGGTCGATTTATACATTTCTATTCTCCAGGTTTGTTGTCGTCGCACCGGTTAGTGAAGCAGCGCGTCTCGACATTACCTAAAGCGAAGTTGCGGTGAAGGTGTTACGGCACGACGGGCAAGCGGGAGGAGGACTGGGACCGATTGCGGTAAACCGATCGCAGCAAGTGGCCGGCCGGAGTTGACGGCTTGCGAACCCGAATTTATGAGGGACTCGTGTGGAAAATGCTGTCCAAATTCTTCCCCAGGCAAACAAAAAGTTTCGAATTCCATACCATCTAGCGCTCTGACACTTGCAATGCGGCCAAAATTGGGGCTAGACTTCGAGTTTCGTACGTGGTCCAAATGGTGTTGGGACCGGTGTAATTTTGGGGAAATAACTAATGCGATCTGTGACTGTTGTGATGTTGGGTTTAATGGCCTGTGTTTCGTTGTCCGTGGGTTGCGGACCATCGACAGGAAGTAGTGTCGTGGATCAAACGAATGTCAAACCTGATCCGAATGTGGATCCGAACACAGCAAATGGACAGGGGTATAAAGATCCGTTGGCCCCCGAAAAATAGGCCGCAGATAGCATGACTTTATCCATTTAGCGACAGTACGTGTCGTGGCAGAGATCGCTCTGCCACGAGCTATTTCATTTAATCTTTTGTTTTTGTTCTCCCTTATCAAAGAGAGGTCCATTTATGGTCCAGGGTCCGAAGACTCGCCAGCAGGGTTTTACCTTGGTGGAATTATTGGTGGTGATCGCCATCATCGGTATTTTGGTAGGTCTGCTGCTGCCAGCAGTTCAAGCGGCTCGTGAAGCCGCACGACGCATGCAGTGCAGTAACAACATGAAGCAGCTTGGTTTGGGATTGCATAACTACCATGCTGCTTATGACATTTTCCCCGCCGGGCGAGATGGTACGATCGACAACGGGCGCCGCGCGAACCAAGTGCTCGTGGGTATCCTGCCGTTTATCGAGCAACAACCGCTCTGGGAAAAAATCGCTAACCCTTCGCTTCAAGGCACGACTTCTTTCCCGGCGTTCGGAAACGGTCCGGGAACCGATAACCCTGCCTACATCCCTTGGCAAACCCAAGTGAACACCTACCGTTGCCCCAGCGATCCGACCATTCTCGGTGGCGCTGCTCAGACGAACTATGGTAATTGCTATGGCGATGGTATTCGTAGCTCCGGGCGTCCTGCAGATGGCAGCTGGACATCGGACATGACCGCGCAGCGCGGGATGTTCAGGCACCTGAAACAAACCAGAATGCGC
Organism: Ottelia alismoides; assembly: GCA_037367405.1. Classification (NCBI taxonomy): domain Eukaryota; kingdom Viridiplantae; phylum Streptophyta; class Magnoliopsida; order Alismatales; family Hydrocharitaceae; genus Ottelia; species Ottelia alismoides. The sequence continues at coordinate 423,231 of JAZKJV010007521.1, read as the reverse complement.
GACATTCTGGACGGCACCAGCAACACGGTTGCAATGGGTGAGTTGCAGTTGTCAAACTTGGCGAGAAACATCAACGGTTATGTTGTCCACACTCCTCCAGCATGGGCCACTTTCCCCAATTTACAACCCGCCGGTTGCAAATCAGGCGCGCATATCGATTCGACTAATCCCTATATGTATGCCACGGGTTACACTCTGTGGGCGCGAGGACGTCGCTGGGCCGATGGTCATACTCACTCCACCGCAGTCGGAACTGCTTTGCCTCCCAACTCACCTTCGTGTATGCGTGGCGCGGATGAGTTCGATCAAACTTGCTCTATCGGCAGCTACCATCAAGGTGGTGCACATGCCCTAATGGCGGATGGTGCGGTACGATTCATCACCGACTCGATCGACGCGGGGAATCAAAACTCGCAACCCGTTTCGCAGAATGGTGGAACGTTCCTGGCCAGCGGCTCTCCCAGCCCCTATGGTATTTGGGGTGCCGCCGGCACGGTTGCAGGAAAGGAAACTGCCACGATTCCCTAATGCTCTTTTGCGTTCATTGCATGATGGCACATGCTGATTTGGTCATGCGGTAAGATGTGACTATGAAGCCACTATCGAGATATCGATAGTGGCTTTTTTTGTAGAAAGGCCACACTTGCATGCAACTCTCCCTTGGGAGAGTCGGCCTCTGGCCTGATAAAAACTTCTAAGCTGCAACAAATGAAAGCGTTGCGCCTTTTAGCTCGCTCATCTCGCACATTGCCCGCTCACCGTTTGCCTGACATGTTGGTACCGAAGCATGGCACCACGAAGGGCACGAAGAGCACGAAGGTTTCGAGAGAAGTTATATAGTTGCTCGTAACTATTCTGTTCACAGAATGACGCTCGAAAAGTTTCAAACAAAGAAGAATCCTGATACCGAATCCTTCGTGCTCGTCGTGTCCTTCGTGGTGCGATTTCCTGCGATGGCCCGGTTTGTTTAGCGTTTATGGATCGCAACTTTGGACGATACGGGGTCACTAACTGACTGTTCAGCGCAGGCATTGCGCAACAAGATTCCCGTGAGAGATGACCTGTTAACTAGGCGTGGAGGCAAAGTTTTTATCAGGCCAGGGTTCGGGTGAGGCCCTCCCGCAAGCGGGCGGGTAGCTTTGAATTATCCTATCATGTTTGAACCTATCAGTCCGAAACAACTTTGAGCGTACACCATGAACTCCGTTTCGCGATTCGCTTCAATCATTGGTCTTCTTTTGATGACATCTGGGGTCTTGGGTCAAGCGGCTGCGGATAGACCGGCACTCGAAGACCGCTGGGTCTACTTAAGTGCAAACTTTCAAGGCAATGAACAGCCGGAGAAAGCGATCGGGATTGCGCGCCGAGCCAAAGCGGCTGGGTATAACGGTATCGTACTCGTTGACTATAAGTTTCATGTCCTTGATGGAGTCGTCAAACGTTACTTCGAGAACCTTGCGCAATTCAAAACCGAAGTGGAACGATTAGACCTCGAGATCATTCCGGCCGTGGCACCGTTTGGCTATAGCAGCGGCATTCTCGCGCACAATCCTAATCTTGCCGAGGCGTTTCCGGTTGTTGAATTGCCAATGGTTGTTGAATCGGGTGAGGCCACGCTTGCAAAACGCGAGCAGCCTTACCTAGAAGGCGGTGATTTTGAAGTAGCGCAGGGTAATCGGGCTCGCGGTTGGGATTTTCAAGATGAACCCGGCAAAGCGAGTTTCATTGATCAGCAAGTATTTCATCACGGAAAGCAATCGCTCCGTTTTCAAGACCTGGGAAAGACGAATGCACCTTCAGGCAATGGTCGCGTCTCCAAGAAGGTCAAGGTTTCCCCATGGCGGCAAATGCACGCTTCCGTTTGGATCAAGACGAGTGACTATCAGGCAAGTGATGTGCGATTGATTGCGATTGATTCAAGTGGCCGAACCCTTGTTCATTCAAACTTGGGTGTCAAGCCTAATCAAGATTGGACATTGCATCATGTCGTATTCAATACGCTGCAGAACACCGAAGTTCAACTTTACTGCGGAACTTGGGGCGGACGCACAGGGACGCTTTGGATGGATGAAGTGCAGCTGGAAGAGGTTGCGTTTGTGAACCTCGTGCGACGCGATGATTGTCCGCTTGAAGTACGCAGTGCGGCAGGTGAGCAATATCGCGAAAAAATCGATTTTGAACCCGTGGTTGATAAACAATTGGGAGTTCATCCATGGCGTGGTGAGTACAGCGTATTTCATGAAGGTCCGAAGCTTAAGCTAACGGCGAACTCCAAGATTCGACCTGGTTCAAGCCTTGTCGTTAGCTATTGCCACACCGTTACGGTCCACGATGGTCAAGTCGCCTGTTCGCTCGATCATCCCGAGGTATTTAAAATTGTCGAGCATCAAGTTCAGGGTGTTGACAAATTGCTACATCCAAAACGGTATATGTTGTCCCATGACGAGATCCGCGTCGCAAATTGGCTTGGTCCAGGTCGAACCGGCGAGCGAACCGCCGGAGCATTGTTAGCGGAGAACATGCAGCGGACAGCGAGCCTAGTAAATCGTCTAAGTCCAGAAGCGAAGCTTTGCGTTTGGAGCGACATGTTTGATCCGTTTCACAATGCAGTAAAAGGGCCGTATTACTTGGTCAATGGCAGCTATGAAGGTTCCTGGAAAGGACTGCCGCCAGGGATCACCATCGTCAACTGGAATAGCGGCAAGGCAAAAGAGAGTCTCGCTTTCTTTGACCAGTTGGGTTGTCGTCAAATACTAGCGGGTTACTATGATCACAATCCCAAGGGTATCGTCACTTGGCCTTGAGCAAGCGCGCGGGATTCGCTCTGTGAAAGGTGTCATGTATACGACATGGCGTGACCAGTATGACGACCTCGAGGGCTTTTGCAGAAGCCGCATGGGGCCAACCTTAGATCCAACTCTTCCCTCAGGAAGAGTCGGCCTCTCAGGGCCCGTTACGGCGTCTGACCCTCCCGCAAAAACGGGACTTTTGACAGCGGTTGCGATTGCGGCTCGTTGAAATTCTTCCAAACACATGAGATGTCATGTCAATCAATGCATTACATGAATGGGATAAAGCTGAAGAACGGATTGTTATCCCCGGGTTTCGAGGTCGCTTCATTCATTCAGCAAATGCCACCTTCGCGCTTTGGGCCATCGATTCCGGAGCAACCTTGCCAGAGCATTCACATGTGCACGAGCAAGTGATGCATGTGCTCGAAGGAGAATTCGAGGTGACGATTTCCGGTGAGCGATTCATCGCCCGAGGCGGATGCGTGGTGGTGATCCCAACCCAAGCGGTTCATTCAGGAAGAGCATTGACGAATTGCCGCATCATGGACGCATTCTATCCCCTGCGAGAAGATTACATGCGCGCTGGCGATACCACGATTTTAGAGCAAGCGGTGAGGAGGAAGGAGTAAGGAGTAAGCAAGAGGGATCGCCATAGCCGCTTATACCTTATACCTTACTGCTTACCGCTTACCGCTTACAGCTTACAGCTTACAGCTTACAGCTTCCCCACAGGCGAGACGCCTATGCCACGCAAGATTCTTACCTGTCTCATGTTGGCCATCGGTCTGCTCAATGCGTATGCCGATTCGCCTGAGAACGCTTTGCAGATCTATCAATCGCGGGTGTTACCGCTCCTGCGGAGTAAAGATGCCAACACATGTCGAGCTTGTCATCTCCAAGGAGTCGATTTGACGGATGTGCTTAGTGAAGACGCTTTCAAAACTTTCTCAGCGCTGCGTGGCCGTGGCTGGATCGACATTGAGCATCCTGAACGATCAAAGATTCTCAGTTTCCTCGAGCGCAAACCAAACAATGGGGATGAGTCACTTGAAAGAGTTCGCCAAGCGGAACTGGCTGCGATGACGGACTGGATCAGTCAGGCAGTCAAATCACCGGAGTTACTGCAAACCCCAGTTGCCAAACATTCTGATCTTGAACTCCCAACTCAGTTGATTCGTCATGGACGCGAAGATCAGATCGCAGTTCGATTCTGCGATACCATTTGGTCACAGCTCGAGCGATGTGCAAACTGTCATTCTCCCGATCGAAATGCAAAGCAAGTGGAGAAGAATGGTGAGTCGATGTCGTGGATTGTCCCTCGCGATCCGGAGGCAACTCTAAGGCTCCTCGTCGAACGTGGCTTAATCGATGTCGAAACGCCAAGTGAAAGTCCTCTGCGCACGAAACCGACGGGGCTCACGATCATGGCGGCGGGTTTTAAATTCGCGGTCGGCTCTCAGACAGATCGACGATGGCTCAGTTTTATTGAAGACTATGCCAAGTTGACGCACCAGCGTTACACTTCCAAAGATTCATTGCCGCAAGTCTCGAAGCATCAGAGCTGGCTCAGTCCTTGGCAGATTCGAATGACTGACTTGCCTGAAACTTGGCAAGGGAGATATCTCCAAGTTCGCTTAGTGAAGTCAATCGAGAAGCAATCTGCTGCACCGACGATTGTTGCTCAAGCCGACGGTATTGTGAATCCTAAACAGTTGACATTGCAGAACCAGCTCACCGTCTTCAATCCGAAACCTTCCGACGAAAAAACGGATTGGACAAAGAGGATGGACATGGCAGCCAGTTTACCTGCCGGTCGTTATGTTTTGGAACTCAGGCTGGGACCTTTGATGCTGGACCCTCAAGGAAAACAACTTGCCCATATCAACCCCAACTTCGATCCCGTGCTCGTTGCTCTCGGGGAGATTCAAGCACCTTGGCCACCCGGCTATCAGCCACCAAAGATCTTGAGCTATCGCAGCTTGCAGGTTTTACAAAACGATTGAGTCGGATTCGGGAGGAAGAAGTGCACCGAAGCTGAACTGGCCGAAGCTGAACTGGCCGTAGCTGAACTGGCCGTAGCTGAACTGGCCACAGTTCAGAAAATCGTTGCGCACACCGCTGAACTAGCGTTCTGCATTCTGGCGAATGCAGCCACGGATTCACAGGCGGGACGCCTATGCCACTCCAGAATTCCTGGCGGGTCTTTCGCCAAAATTGACATTCACCTCTAAGCAGCTAAGATGCGGCAATTGCTAAGTAGCCCGAATCAGGAAAAACAGCACACCCAAAGTCAGGAGGGCTTCGCTCGAACTCAACGTGAGTAGAGCAACCGTGTGCAGGGTTGGTCACCTCTCAAAGGAATACTCCTGTGCGAAGTTCTCTATTAACTACGACGATCGCTTTCTGTGGTTTAATTCTCTTCTCCACGCCGTCGAACGCTCAGCGAATGACGCAAGGTGGCAATTCTCGTTCTAACCAAGGTGGCGGGTTTAATCCTTTTTCTCAAGGGCAAGGATTAGCGGCGCGTGAATCGCAGAAGAGCGGTCAGCATTCGAGCCAACCGAATCCAAGATCGATGGAGCGAATGCCAAATCAACCCAATCGTACACCGACTCAACCGCAACGGAGTATCGGGGATGAGATCGCAAAGGCGGCCATCGTTGGAGGTTTGGGAATTCTCGAACAAGAGTTGAGGCGAGCGGCTACACAGCCGCAGAACCAGAATCAGTACCAGAATCGGATGCAAAGAGAACCTTCCCAGAATGTTTATCGACCTCAACCGAATTACAACAACTACCCAGTTAATCCTCGTCCTCAACCTTCGAACAATTACTCTTCGAATAATTACCCTTCGAATAATTACATCGAACGGCAACCGTACAACCCTGTTGTGACCGTACCGAGCAACTCGGTGCCTTCCAATACTTACGTTCAACCGGAAGTATCCATCCCCAAGAACACTTTACCGGTTCAGAAGACCGTTGCACCTCGGAACCGTGCTTTTAATCAAAATTGCCAAAGGTGGACTGAGTCTCACCGCAGGTCAATCAGATGAAGTAGTTGCTGACTTAGACAATCAAATCGAGCGCGACGCACAGAACTTCGACAAGTCACACAATGCCGCAGATAATACGCTTGATAATCTTCGACAGCAAATCAATGATCCCAATTCACCGCTTACTCCTGAACAAAAAGATGCCATCAATCAGGCATTGAATAACAAAGACCCACAAGAATTAAAAGCCGCATTGGAAAAAGCCGGGAGCACCTCCTGTTGTCGCCGACTTAATGGCAAAGTCGCAGCAAGAGTCCAACGCGAAATCTGCATTGCTCGATGCAATCAACTCAGGTGCATCTTCACAAGAGATATCCCAGTTAGCACAGGCATATACGGCTGCGCAAGTCGATTCGGTTAACGCTGCCCTCAAAGTGGAATGGAAGTGGTATCGATCCTGCAAAGGCTCAACAGTTTGTGAATCAAACCGCGCAAGATCTTAATGATTTAGTGGCCAAACAATCGGCTATTGAGACTATTCAAGATCTCCAGTCCCAAGGTGGTAATTTATCCAATGGCGGTTTCGTTAACCTTCCTACTGGTGACGTGATCGCGACTTGGTTGCCACAATTGCCGGCTGGCGAATTCATTGCCGTGGATGATCAAACGGTCTTTGTCGGAACGGGTGGCAGTGGCGAATCTTTTCTGGTGCTGTCAGCCCAGCCGACGCAGGATTTCCGGTTGTCACCGGTACTGTCGTGGAAACTATCAGCGACGAAGCCCCGATTACTGGTGAGATCGTATTGCATAATCCTGCCGAAAATCAAGCAAGTATCTCGTATGTATTGGATCGACATGTCTTTACCATGGAGCCGAAGCATTCGCAAAGACTGCCGCTGAAATCGTGGACCATTAAGTTTGATCGCGGTGGCAGTTTGGTTCCTTCGAGAAAGTGCTTCAAGCTGGCGTTTATCACTTCAAGACAACACCCCAGGGTTGGGACTTAGTCGAAGTGCCATCTAAAGTGGTTATCGACAACTCAAGTAATCCTTTCGACTTTAGTTTCGTTGCAAATCAACGTGTGATGGTCGTTAAAGCGCGTTCGGTGCTTGAGATCAGCGATCCAACACCGATTGATTTCGGTTTGATCGCGGCAATGGCGTGACTTCGCGAAAATCACTTGGTCAAGGAACGTACTCCGTGGGAGTTTCATCGCCATCCAATCTCTTGGATTTGGTGATCGCAAGCAAATCAAACGAGGAGGAAGCGTTCGATGGCGTCGATCCGCGACAAACGCTTATCAGCGTTTTGTCTCAAAAACCAATGAAAGACATCGTTTCTACAGAGTCAAAATCGGAGATGGTTGAGAAGCTAAACTATTGGTTCCTCCAAAGCGTCTCGCCAAAGTGAAGTTGCGAAACCAGCACTGCCACAAACCAGCCCCGATCGACCGGTTCCGGTACTGCCCCCTCGCTAGGCAATGCGTAAGCGAAGGGAAAATTGACGAATTGATCATCTTAAGACCCGGAGAAATCTTCCCGGGTCTTATTGTTTCATCCTCCATTAAACCGCAAATACGCTGAGCATGGCTTCGAAGTCTTTACTGACTTCACTGACGTCCTTCCCCACCTGCTTAGTCGTTTGCGCTTGGTCAGCCGATTGCATCGCGATCGATCGGACCTCGGTGATACTCCGACTGACATCGGCCGCATATTTGCAGGGAAATGATGCCCGAGTGTCAAAAACTTGTGGAAATCGAGACGATTTGGCGAAAATGCGATAACCAAGAACGCGAATCGATCGTCGAATAAGTTGAATCGATAAGTGCCTCATCGTGCGCGCTGCCAGTGATTAGGGAGGGTGAGAATGATTGGCTGGTCGACCGTATCGAATTTGGAGTGTGTCACATCCGATCTTGTGGATGCAGTTTCTCCCTTGATTGAAAAAGGGCAACTGTGGGTGGCACATGACGACGGAAATCACTGCGACGAAGATGGATTGCTGCAAATTCTCGTCGAAGGCGGATGCCTCCGACTGCGGCTTGTCCCACCTCCGCGAACCGGGGACATTCCGCTCTTTCTCAAGTATCTGAACGACAGTCTTAACTTATACCTCAGTGACAGCATCGGCGAGCAAGAACTGTTTGACCGCATCGACTACTACGGGGTGATGATTCAGGAATCACTTCGCCAAGCCAGTGAGCTTGGGGACGAAGATCCGGAAGTCAGGAAATTAGTCGGTTGCTCCATTACCTGCGTGAAGTCGATCCGAATAACGACGAACCGTATCGGGAAGTTTCGTTTTTGCCAAGCTATCGGATGCAGCGTTACAAGATGGTGGTTCATCTCATAACGACCCTTACCGAAAGTGCACCTAGTCTGTCAGAAGAAGACTTGCGAGAGCGAAATCGCTTTTGTGAGTATCTTCAAACATCGTCTTGCGGAGATACCATCCTCATGGTTGATCAAAGCGGACTACCATTGATGACGAGTTCGTTGGAGCCGTTTGAACGCGAGGGTGCAGAAATTCGTTTGATGGTCTTAGGAAGTGGCTCGGCAATGCGTGTTGAGCAGGGTTTGCAATTCATTGATTGCTGGTATCGCAAGGAGATGAGCGCCAAGCAATTAGCATATTGTTTGAAGACGATTGCCAAGCAAATTGAGAATGTTCCAATCGATTGGCAAATCAGTTTCTACTACTTCATCGGCAAACTTCTCGACGCGGCGCAGTACTGTGACCGCCAAGGGTTACGATTACAGGATATTATCTCGATCGTCGCGTCCGTAACTTGGTTGATCGTCTAGAGTGTTTGTTGCTGACTCCGCTGGTACCCCAGCCGGATTAGAAAGAGAACGGCGCAATGGACTTGTGTATGTTTTCCAACAATTGCATGCTACCGCGGTCTGAGACGCCGTCGCGTTTCTAGGAAATCCTCTCCATGCAGATTCTTCGAGCACGCTGACAAATTCTGCGAAGTGGATGCACGGTCCTGAGCGATCGCTTATCATACAATTCTTATCGTGGATCGTACGTAAGGATTTGGGCGATGATGGAAATCGACGAAGCGTTTGCGGTGGCAGCGGCCCCGAATACGGATGCAGCAAAGAACGGGCGAGTTCTTGCGATTAAGAAAAGCTTTGAACTGCTTAATATCTCGGCGGATCAGTCGATCCTTTTGGTCGTTGCCGAGGTAGTGGCAAGTCGCCTTATTTTTGCTCTGCAGACTTTGCTGTTCCCGAGAAACCCGTCTATCGATGCTCTTGCCCCAGTCGGCAGTTTCCCTGCAAGCACTGTGTTGGATTACTATTCGCCAAAGCTCTAGGACATTCCTTCGCTGTCGCGGACGTTCCCGAAGAGCTTGTTGCCAAACGCGAGAAATCAAAAGCGTCTGCGGAAAAGAAACTGGCTGCCGCAGCGACGCCTCGCAAAGTTAACAAGTCCGCTTTGACAAAGAAGATTCAAGCTCAACTTCAGGGTATCGACTTACTGGAAAAGTTTCTGCAAGAACTCGTTCGACTCGGTATTGGCAATATGAACGCTAAGATTGCGAGTGAGATCGAGCAGCAAGCCAAGCAACTGGGCGATGTCTTTCTGCCCGGCGCACAAACAGCGTTGCGCAACTACACCCGATTGTTAAAAATGACCAGGGAGAGGTGGAATCGATTTTCAGCGAAGCGTTTGATCAACTCGGGCGATTGCATTCTCTGATTAATAAGGGACGTGTTTATCTTCAGAATCGTTTGCAAGATCCAGAGCTCGCGCCAGAAACCGATACGGCGATTGCCGCGTGGCTCGGGCACGCTTGGCAGCTTCGTGAGTTGATTGACGCTGGTTTAGTGGAACGCGATGCCGAGTTACTGCAACTCGCTTTTCACACGGCCGATGACTACGCCCGACAGGAGATTGTTGATACGGGCGTTTGGATCAATTTGCAGTCAGGACAGATTGGCTTGACTCAAAATTTTCGCCCCTATCGCTCGCTGAAGTATGTCAAGAGCGAAGATAGTTTCTTTCAAGTCGCACAAGTCAAAGAGCTGTGCCGATATCCGGGAAATTGGAATCCTCGGATTCGATGGGATGGCATGTTAGCTCGCCCGATTGAGTCCAAAGATCTTATTCGCACTGCGCAATATGCGCGCAAGGACTTCGCGGAATTGGTAAAGGAAGTCAAAGGGCACATCAAAACGCCTCTTGCAGATAAGCATCCAATTTGTTTGATTCATGTACAACGCATCGGCAAAATCAATGATGAGTTTGTCTTTGAAGACGTGAACGGCACACGACTCGTTCTGTCTGATCGTGGCCTCTATGATGAACCGCGAAGTTGCCATCTGCTTCAGCTTTTGCCACAAAGACTATTGCAGCAACAAACTTTCGTTGTTCGCTTTAGACATGACTTAGACGCGAAACGTTTGCAAATCAAGCCGCTCGCTATTGTGACGGATGCACAAGTTATCCGCCTGACTCTCTAGCTCTCAAGCCAAATCATGGATTGAACATGAGTATCGCGATATTGCATCAAGTTTTTGACGAACAAGAAATTTGGCCATCGCCGGAAGTGCGGTGGCTGTAGGCAACTTTCGCATTCAGAAACTCATCCCCTCGCTCGAGCAGGCGGGTGCGAAGGCGCCTGTTTTTGCCAAACTCGCTCAGCATGCGAAAGCCCTCGTTGAGGGGAACGAATCCAATGCTTCAACTGCTTTGCTAGAACTCGGTACCTTGATCACCTCGATTCTCTACACGCAAGGGGAAACGGGTATCCAAGGCGATTTGACTCCATCGATACTGTGGATGTCGGGCTATCGAAAACACAAACCCCCGCGAAATTGCTCAAGCCACTTCTCGAGGCGCTTACGACCAAAGGCGCGGGCCGGCTTGAAGTGATACGAAGTGCATTTGAGCAAGGTTTGTTCCATGATTTGCGTTTGATTCAACCTGCCGCTTCAGCACTCGACGATCACTACGCCGAGATCGCCGATTTTGTCGCGGATCATGTACTTCCACTCTATGGTGTCGCACTTTTCCCAGAGCTCGAGAGTCGTTTCAATCCCAAAGGTAAAGGTGGGCAAGTCCGTCGACTGCAGCTCATGCATCAGCTCGATCCGAAAAGGGCACGAGTGCACGTTAGTGAGGCCTTGGAGGAAGGCAATGCAGAAATGCGAGTGGCAGCGATTAAGTGTTTGGGGACGTCAGACGAAGATCTTCCGTTCTTGCTTGATCAAGTGAAGGCGAAATCGAAAGAGGTGCGTCAGGCGGCGCTTGTTTCGCTCTCACGGCTGCGACTTCCTAAAGCAGATGAAGTGCTTATCAAGCAGATCGAAGGCGAGCAGCTCTCGACTGCGATACCTGCCCTTCAAGCTTCGCGCAGCCAGTCGGTATTGGTTGTGCTGATCGACCGAACTCGCGAACTACTTCAGAGTCTCTTAACCGCCAAGCCGAAATCAAAAGCCAAAACGGAAACACAGAAACAAGCAGAACGCTTTTGCGAGTTAATGCGTTGCTTTACCTATCGCGATGATTCGCTCACCGAAGCTTTGCATTTTGAGATACTCGGTGCCGCTACTCATCTTAAATCGCTTCCTTCAGGCGTCGAAATCCTTGAAAGCCTTGCGATCAATCTCGCTCACGGCTCCTTGAGCATGAAGCAGAAGCTTTGCCAACAACATGAGGTATTTGGCGGCGATTCGATCGTTCAGATCTTTGTGGCTGCTTGCCATGCTTGAGTGGCTGCTTGCCATGCTTGGAGTCCCGACGAGGTCTTCGATGCGTTCAACGCCTATGTGATCGCTTTTCATGAATCATCTGGTAAGAAGCGGAACGAAATGGCACAGAAAGGAGAGAGCCTGACTGCATTGCTTTCGACGATCTGGGGAAGATATAGAAGAGATGGAACTGAAATTCAAATCACTTCCCTCTCCAAAAGATGGCTCCACTTGGCGATCCGACATCATTGGCCAGAAATGATTCTGCAGCTGGCACCCCTTGATTCCGAAGCCGTTCGTCCAGCGCTACTGTCAATGTTCAACAAAAAAATGCAAGGTGAGGTCAATTACACGGCGTTCTTTGAACTCAACAGTATCATGGATGCAATGATACGTGCAGAACATCCAGAAGTTGTCGATGCCATGATCAAAGTGATCAAGAAAGTGGCTGAAGCAAAAGGGGGCCAGTGGATTCTCCGTCGCATCACCGATTTGCCTCCAGAAGAAGCGGTGCCCAAGCTTGAAGCGTTGATTCCTGATTTGGCGGACCCCTTGTTGCACGACGTTATTGAATATGTGAGCTTGTTAAAAAACCAGGCAGTGAGACCCTAATCCATTCAAGGCAGGGATGAATCGTTATGGCCAAGAAAGCGCCCGCATCGGATGTTTCTAGCGACGAGTTGCGGCCAGCAGCTGAAAAACTTTTCGCTGCCGAAATCGCCGCGCTGATTGAAAGCGAGAGACACGAAATACCCCCTGGTTGGAAAATGTCTCCACGTTCCGTGCATACCTACATTTGTGGTGGACGCGCCGGAGCCATGCCTATCAGCGCAAAGTATGTTGGCAACAATCGCTTGGTCGAAGTGGCGATTGCAACATTAGTGACAGATCGGGCGCTGTTACTGATCGGAGAACCTGGGACCGCAAAGAGTTGGTTGTCAGAACATCTGAGGCGCCGCAATCAATGGCGATTCTTCGTTAGTCGTTCAAGGCACTGCGGGAACGACCGAAGAACAAGTGCGATATACGTGGAACTACGCCATGTTGATAGCACAGGGGCCAAGCCATGATGCGTTGATCAAAAGCCCAATTTATCGCGCGATGGAAGCCGGAAAGCTTGCCCGGTTTGAAGAGATCACGAGATGTGCGTCGGAAGTGCAAGATGCCATGATCTCATTGCTTTCGGAAAAGCGTATTTCGGTTCCGGAACTCGGTGTCGAAGTCCCTGCGAAAAAGGGGTTTTCTATCATTGCCACCGCGAACACACGCGATCGTGGCGTGAATGACATGTCTGCCGCGCTAAAACGCCGTTTCAACATTATCGTGCTCCCCACTCCAAGACGCTTGAAACTGAAATTGAGATCGTGCGTAAACGGGTCGGCGAACTCGCATCCAACCTTCAGCTTCGCGCGGAACTACCCAGCGAAGATGCGATCGAAAAAGTCGTCACGATTTTTCGTGAGCTGCGGACCGGACAGACTCTCGATGGAAAGAATAAACTGAAGCAGCCGAGCGGAGTGCTGTCGACAGCAGAAGCTATTTCGGTGCTCGCCGGGAGCATGGCGCTCGCAGGAAGTTTGGCAATGGCAAAGTTTCCGATGAAGACCTCGCGGCAGGCATTGAAGGGGCCCATTGTCAAAGACGAAGAGAAAGATCAAGCCACATGGCAAGAGTACTTGGCTAATGTGATGAAGAAACGTGGCTCGCAATGGCGCGGTCTCTATAACGCTTGCACAGGTTGATCTCATGAGTTGGTCGATCCCTGTCTTCGGCGTTCGGCACTTGTCGCCGATGGGTGCTTGGCACCTGAGGCGATTCTTGGATGAGCATCGTCCAGAGCTGATCTTGATCGAAGGGCTTGATGATGCAACCGATCTCATCCCCGATATCTGCCGGGAAGAAACACGGCCGCCGATTGCGATTCTTGCCTACACATCCGATTTGCCCGTTCGCACGATCGTCTATCCCCTTCGCACGATATAGTCCTGAGTATCAAGCAATTCGGTGGGGCTATGAGCGAAGTATTCGAGTCGAGTTCTTTGATTTGCCCTCGCGGTATTTTCTTGGCCTCTATGATCAAGAGCGTAAACTACATGAAGCAGAACTCGCGCGGCGACGCGAGCAGGTTAAAGAAGAAGCAGCTCAAGAAAGTCCTGCGGTTACAAGCGATAACAATAATCCGAAAGAGGTTTCAGACGAACTGCAATCGCACACCCCGGAGCCTCCGATATCCCTCTATGAACAAATCGCTTCTCGGGCTGGAGAGCGTGATTATGAAACCTACTGGGAACGTCAGTTCGAACATTCACTCGGATTGGGCACCTATCGGCACGCCGCTCATGCTCTCGGTGAAACCATCCGAGAATTAGAACAGGACGCTCCGCGATGGCGAGCTGAGAGTTTGGTTCGAGAAGCCTACATGCGCCGGCGCGTCGAACAAAGCTTATCGAAAGGTATTGCGCCGGAAAAAATCGTTGCGGTTGTCGGAGCCTTTCACGCGTCCGTGATTCGCGGTGATTATCCGGCGATGAATGATACTGAGCTCGCCGCGCTCCCAGTGCGGGAAAGCAAATTGACTTTGATGCCCTATTCGTATTTCAAGTTATCATCGCAATCTGGCTATGGTGCAGGGAACCATGCCCCTGCTTACTTTGATTTGCTTTGGGAAACTTTAGAACAACAAGAACGAACACAGGATTTATCACGGCGCTATTTGACCCAAGTGGCACGTCACCTTCGCGATGCGGGAACCCATCGCAGTACTGCCGAAGTGATTGAAGCAGTGCGTTTAGCAGAGACATTGTCTGCCTTGAAAGAAGGAACGGCACCAACACTGAGTGATTTGCGTGACGCGGCTGTCACATTGCTCGGACACGGCGAACCAGCAACGGTGCGTGAAGCGTTAGCGCGAGTTGATGTGGGTACCGAGATCGGTGAGTTACCAAAAGGCGTCAGCCAGACTTCGATTCAATCTGACTTTGATCGAGAATTGCGTCGTTTGAGGTTGGAAAAGTATCGTAAGACCGTCGCCGAGCAACTCGACTTAGATTTGCGCGAGAATCGCCGCGTTCAATCCCTAGACGCGGCTTTCCTTGATCTGCATCGATCAAGTTTTTTTCATCGCTTGCGGGTGTTGAATATTCCTTTCGTAAAGCAAGAAACGACCCGTCAAGATAATGCCACCTGGGCCGAACGCTGGACATTGCAGTGGAGCCCTGAAAGCGAAATAGCTTTGGTCGAAGCTGTTTTACTTGGAGAAACCGTTGAGCTCGCTACCGCTTACAAGTTCTCTAGTTTACTGGCGGATTGCACACAAATCTCGGTTGCTGCAGCACTCGTCAATGACGCTTGTCAGTGCGGTTTGATGCATTCAATGGATCAAGCCAGAAGTCGGTTACAAGAACTGGCTATCCATAGCCGTGATTTTGTTGCATTGGCATTTGCGGAGCATCAGTTAAGCATGGTGATTCGATTCGGTGATGTTCGCCGTATTGACGCGACACCGCTTATGCCCCTTGTACAAGAGCTTTTTGTCCAAGCGGCCCTCAGTCTTTTTGTGTCGGCAAATGGAGATGATAAATCCGTTCCCTATACGCTTCAAGCGATCGATGCCATGAATCGTGTGTCATTAGAATTGCATGAACAGATTGATGAGGGCTTGTGGCTAAGTGAACTTCGTCGTTTAGCGGACGCGGATGATCGCAATCCGATCGTATCAGGGTATGCATGTGCGTTGTTGGTGGAACGAGGACTGATTGACAATGAAGCATTATCGAGAGAAGTCTCCCGGCGACTTTCTCCTGGCGTTAGTGCCGATCTGGGAGCAGGTTGGTTCGAAGGGTTAGCCAAGCGTAATCGTTATGCGCTACTAGCGAGGCAGTCACTATGGGAGCAGCTTGCGGAGTATGTTGCCGAGCTTGACGAAACGCAGTTTCGTCGAGCCGTTGTATTCTTACGGAGAGCTTTTGGAAGTTTTTCTCCGCGCGAGAAACGCACCATTGCGGAGAATTTAGGTGAACTTTGGGGTATGAACTCGGACAGTACTGCCGAGCTGCTCGAGAAACCATTGACAGAGGCTGAAGAATCAAAGCTGGCGGATCTAAATGAATTTGGATTTGATGATCTATGAGCGCAGTTAAATTCACTGCTGAGCAAGCCGCACGTTGGCGATTAATCTTGGGTAAAGAATCGGCCGAACCATTGGGTGAGGTTTGTTCTGGAGCCGGTTCCCTCAGCGCCGAGCAAATCGAAATGGATGAAGCGCTCGAGGCTATCTATGGTGTTGAGCAGCCCGAAGAGATTTCCAAAGAAGAATGGATGCGGAAAGATATCGGTGCGCCACATGGTAGCAGCAAAGGTCGAATGAAACCTCGGGTCGCCAAATGGCTTGATCAAGTCCGTAATTTCTTTCCCAAAGATGTGGTGGTGTTGTTACAACATGATGCGATCGAACGGAGAGGAATGAAAGAACTCCTGTTTGAACCGGAGATCATGGCTCAAGTTGAACCTTCAATCGATTTAGCTAGCGCCGTTTTGGAACTAAAGCATTTGGTGCCCGAGAAAGCCAAAGCGGCTGCCCGTGATTTGGTGCGGCGTGTTGTTGAAGAGCTACGCAAGAAACTGGAATCCCGTTTTGCGCTAGCTGTACGTGGTTCACTAGATCGCAACCAACATTCCCCCTTTCGATCCATGGCCAACTTGGATTGGCTGCGCACGATTCGAAGGAACCTTAAGAACTATAATCCTCAATTGCAGACCATTATCCCTGAGAACATCTCGTTCTTCCAACGCAAACGAAGGCAGAATGATTGGAACGTGATCATTGCAATGGATCAGTCAGGGTCGATGCATTCCTCGCTGATCTATGGGGGCGTGATGGGAGCTATTCTGGCCAGCATGCCTGCAGTGGAAACGCATGTGGTCGCATTTAATCATGAAGAAGTGGTTGATTTGACTGAACTATGCAGCGACCCTGTTGACCTATTGTTCGGGGTTCAGCTCGGGGGTGCGGAAGATTATTGGAAAGCGACGTCTTATTGTGAACGATTCATGCACACGCCAGCAAAGACGCTTTACATTTTGTTGGCCGATTTGCACGACACGAGTCCGAATGAAAACCGCTTTATTAAGAAGATGGAGTACCTTCTGGAAAGTGGTATCAAGGCTGTGACTTTGCTGGCGATTAGTGATTCAGGCAAGCCTTCGCACAACGAGAATTTGGCGAATAAACTTGCAAAGCTTGGAATGCCATGCTTCGGCTGCATTCCCGATCGACTTCCCGATCTATTGGCTGCTGTCCTTAAAGGAAACTCGTTGGCTGAGTTTGCCAGCCAAGCAGGAGAGAAAAAGTAATGTCGTATATGCGATGCGCGACCCTGTTGATTGCCTTTGGATTTGTGATTGTCGCCGGCAAACTTATGAATGCCGCAGATCGACCTCCAAACATCGTATTCATGTTGGCTGACGATGTGGGATTTGCTGATTTGCATTGCTATGGTCATCCCTATGCGCAAACGCCATATCTAGATCGTTTAGCAGAACAAGGGACACGCTTCACGCAGTTTCATGTCGCCGGCATCACTTGTTGTCCAAGTCGAACTGGGTTCATGACCAGCATTCATCCCGCGAAGTTTGCAAAGTACCCTGCGGACGCCGGTTTCGGAAATGAGATAACCGTTACCGAGTTGTTACATGCCGCTGGATATGCAACCGGTCACTTTGGAAAGTGGCATATCGGGCCGGATACAAAGCCTGGAACGTACGGGATCGACAACATTATCGTTTCCGGTGGTTCGAAGAAAGATGAACGAGGTCGTGATGCTTCCATCTATGATGATGCCATACGCTTTATTGAAGCAAACAAACATCGCCCGTTTTACATCAACGTATGGGGACATTGCACCCATCACCGAGTTGATCCGGAAGCATCACTGGTCAAACGATTTAAGGACGTAAAAGTCTCTGAAGGTGATTTCTCGCCGGCAATGCGTGCAAAGATTCAAGAGCTTCGGAGCCTTGGTGCGGATGTCGACAGTGCAATGAGTAAATACCTTGCCGATCTAGCTTCATTGGATGATGCGGCAGGGAGACTACTGCAACGTCTCGAAGAACTAGGGCTTAGCAATGATACCTTAGTCGTCTTTTCGAGTGACCATGGTTCGGGAACTGGCGCTACGAAATTGAGTAAAGGAACCGAAGCGGATGGTGATCGTGATTCCACGCGATTTAATCAGATGGGCTACAACGGTATCCATCGCGGTGGCAAGCATACGATGTACGAAGGCGGTACGCGAGTTCCTTTTATCCTTCGCTGGCCAGGACACGTACCCGCAGGGCGTGTGGATCAGGACTCCGTGCTCAGCGCATTTGACTGGCTGCCAACCATTGCGAAAATCACGAATGTTTCGCTACCAGTTCTTCGGGTGGATGGAGATGATGTATCAAAGTGTTGGTTGGGTGGATCCTATCAGAGGAAGGCTCCGTTGTTCTGGAAGACCAGCAGTGCCGGGAGCTCTGTTGCGATGCTTGAATCGCAGTGGAAGTTGATTTTGCCCATGCGAAAGAACGCGGGGGAAGTCGAACTCTATGATCTAAGAAAGGATGTTGAAGAAGCAACGAATGTCGCTGCCAAGCATCCGGAGGTCGTTGAGTCTATGACGGCTACAGCAAAAGCGTGGGCGAACCGCTTGCCGAAAGAGTACGAAAAGGCGAAGAACAAAGAAGATTGATCTTCGGCTGAATCATACGATGAAGGGGCGTACGAAATCACGTTGCGGGCCGAGTCTCAGCAGCTTGGTTCGCCAGCATCGTTAAAGCGTTTTGAGTCGCTCGTCTCAGTCTTCTGCTAAAGAACGGTGAAAAACATACCCAGGGTAGCACTGGCATCGAAGCAACACAAAAGCAAAAGAGGATCCACATCCACCCCTTAGCCCAAGGAACCCCGAATCCGACGCCAAACAAACGGCCAAACAAAAAACCACCACCAATACAAAAAATTAACGCTTGGCCCAGCCCCAGTATCAAAGGAAAGAGCGTAATAAACCGTTCCATTGAAGCGATACCACCAAGTTCGGCATCGAGTTGTAGTTCATTACCTTCGAGCGAGATCACGATCTTTGAAGCGCCAAGCAATGGATTCTGACGTGTGCTCCTCATGCCAGGTCCCGTCAGGCAGACGCTATGCTCGTCGATCTTAACTATCGAGAATCCTTTTCGTGTGAGTGAGGCGGCAGCCGCTTCGACTGCAACGAACGAGGGGCGTGACATAATCGCAGTTGTCGAGAAATTTATGATTGCTTCAGTCTTGAGCATGTGCTTTTCGCCGTGTTCCGTTTCGCAATGGCGGGTCTCATTCTAAAGCAAAAACTGAGAATACTGCTTTACCCGAAATTAACTGCCCCCTACAATAGTGGCCGTGCTCGGTCTTTTGAGGGAGCCTCTTATGTTTGTTAAATGGCAATCGTTCTTCGCTTGTTTTGCAATCTCGTGTGTGAGCGTCTGTGTTCTAGAGCCACTTAAAGCGCAGTCGATTGCTGATGCAGCGCGCAAAGCCAAAGATGCGCAGAAGCCTGTAGAAAACAACAATCCGACGCAACGCAATAAATCGATTGCCGACACCGCGATCGAATCTAAGCGGATGCGCGACGAATCGAGAAGGCAGGAACGTCCCGAAACAAATAATGCTCCAAGCAATTTCGATCGTCCTAACGCGCAAAACAACTTTGGTAATCCCAGCCCCATCCATCGTCCCAATAGGTATCCGGGTCGCTGCCCAATCTGCGGCTATTACACCTGTCGCTGTCGTGATCTTAGCCCGGTAACCACTTTACAACCGCTGCCTGCCCTCAACCCGAACATGAATCCTCCGCCATTCATTTTTCCACCGAATCAGCCCGGACCGATGCAGCCAGGACCGATGCAGCCAGATCGCTTTACCATGAAAGCGGCTTCGATGCGCCGATCGAACGACGCTGCACGTCAAAGAGCCGATCACATGATTGCTGAAGCCGATAAGCAGTTTGCGGCATCGTCGTTCAATCAGGCGCGTTTGCGATATGTCGATGCGACCAAAGCTGCTCCTGACTATGCAAAAGCTCATTTTCGTTTAGCACACGCTTATGTTGCACTCAACCGATATGATTTCGCGATCGAAGAGTACTTGCTCGCGATTGAACTCAATCGTGCTGTCGACCAATTCGGATTCAAACTTTCCGAACTCTACGCGAAGAATCCCGCAGGCTTTCAAGATCAAGTGCAACTCTTGCGCGATCAAGTTGTACGAAATCCAAACGATGGACGATCGCAGTTCTTACTCGGTGTCACTCTGTACTATGATCTCCAGACCCAAGAGGCTTTGCCAATTTTGGATATCGCAAGGCAACTCCCGGGGGAATTTGCTCCTTATGCCGAGCGTTTTATTCCGCGAGTTCCCGCCGCCGCAAAATGAAGCATGGCCAGTTGCGGTTGATAAACACGTGCTCATGTAAAACCCTCCCCGGCCGCTACGGCGTCCGACCCTCCCGCAAGCGGGCGGGTGGCGTCAAAAAACGCGCAACATCAAAACCGGTAAGCGATGAGCGGGCACAGTGCGAAATCATCTTTGCCAGCCTTCGATACGAAAAATGCGTTCGGCAAGTTTGCGTTCTTGTTTGCCTGAGTCTGGTTGAAACCACACTTCAAATCGCGCAGCATAGGGTTTGCCCCAATCGCCTTCATAGATCATGAATCCGGCTTTGGCACCGAATCTTTCCGAGGGATCGGTGGACCAAGCCATCCGAGTTTTCGAAGATGCCTCGAGGCGCTTCGTCGACAATGGGGTTTCTTTGGTGACCTCAAACGCTCTTAAAAAGACAGTTCCTGGTTCAGCCGCATTCAGAGAATAGGCAACACTGTAGATTCCGGGCTGCATTCCTTTCAACAGCCGAAAGGCTTGGCTGTCATCGCCTGCAAGCTTAATCGCAAGCTCTCGAGACCTCGCTTGTGCTGCTGAGACCGCGTCGTTCGGATCTTTAAGGAATGTCGAAAACTCTTCTTCTAAAACGGCCAAGGTGGTTTTGGTCACTCGCCTTTCACCATCGTTGGATTGCTCGAAGACTTCCACCCAAACTTCACCACATTCAATCATGATTCGACTTTCCTGCATTTGGTTACCGTCGCTCATTTCTGGCTTAATGAGTTTATCTCCCTCCTCAACGTGCTGAACTTTATATTTGCTCCGCTGTTTGCAATCGAGACAAAGTAAGCATCGCGTTTGAAATTTAGGATCGCCTGCGAATTCAGAGATGTAACCGTGCAAGGTGTTTCTAGGTTCTCCACCATAGCTCCAGCGCCGGGCTGCAAAGCGATTCCCGTTATCGATGAACACGTGCCAGTCCGGCGAAGATTCAATGTATTCATGAAAGGCTCCGTTATGTTCCGTCGAAGCCTGTCGCAATGAAGGTATGTGAGGTACCAACTCAATTGAGCCGTTCCCGGGGCTAGCCAGAGCGTTAAGTACCCTATCCTGCATTTCATCAATTTCCCCGAGTGTGTCGAAGTTCTGTTCATCCGCTGAATCGGCAACTGGCTCCGAAACCACAATCCCGTCGGGAATGATCAAATTGTCTGCAAATCCATCTTTGCTTGGGCCAAACATGCTCGTCAGTAGAATGAAGCCCAAAGCATAGACAGAAGCGACCACGCACCCGACCGCTGAAAAAAAGTTCATGATGGCATGCTTCCATCTTTTTCTAAGCAAGTTTCCTAGCAATGCAGCGATCAGACCTAGCAATGCGACGGCAACTAAGGCAAGCAGCAGGTGATTCAGAATCGCTAAAGGAGCCCATCTCGAAACTGCGGTGATGGTGAAAGCGACGAGAAGGCACATATACACGAATGCAGGTAGCCAACCGCTATTAAAGTATCGTGCAAAGAATGCGTTCATAACTGAAGGTATCCTCCGCTGGTGTTCCAGCTTTAGCTGGTCAATAGTTTATCTTAAAAGAGGGCGCCTGAAGGCTCAGCGCTGGTGTTCCAGCTTTAGCTGGTCAATAGTTTATCTAAAAAGAGGGCGCCTAAAGGCTTCACACCAGCGCTCATAAAGCCTCCACACCAGCGATTTCCTATTTAGCTTGACCTACCCATAGCATTACCCCTTGATCCGAAGCTCCTGAGCTCTTCGTGTTTTCATCCATTGCTCGGTAATCCAGTAGCACCAAAGGCAATTGATCTAAAGACTGATCCACCTGATTGTTCACGCCTCCCGTCGCGCTCCATGCTTCAGTATCCGGCCATTGGCCGTCCGCTTCGACAAGCTTACTGCCACCCGAAGAACCGTCCCCAGCTTCACCAGATTTTCGAACATTCAATTTGTACTCCCATTGATGCTTGGCTTGAAAAACAGAAAGTGTCACAACATACTCACCAGGCAAACGGCCAATGCCGATGCTATTTGTCGCGATCGTGCCAATTGTGGAAGTCCCAGGTGGATTTCGTACTTGCGGTGGCTTGGAATCGAGTGGAAGTGAGTTGATTTGGCAAGCGAAGTAATAGTTCGCTTCATCGGGAAGATAGACGCGATAGCTCCATGTTTTGTTATCGGTCGTCCTGAGTCGGATAGCATGGATTCGCTTGGTATCCGTAATGGTTAGAGCGCCCAGTTCTTGCCTTAGGATTCTGTTCTGCTCTTCCAGCTCAACTTGCTTG
The DNA here is from genome assembly GCA_037367405.1 of Ottelia alismoides. NCBI lineage: Eukaryota > Viridiplantae > Streptophyta > Magnoliopsida > Alismatales > Hydrocharitaceae > Ottelia > Ottelia alismoides. The sequence continues at coordinate 401,059 of JAZKJV010007521.1, read as the reverse complement.
GCACTGAGGTTAGCAATAAGGGATTCGTACCGCTTGGCCGCCTTGATATTCCCTTGGCGGGCACTATACAGCGCTAGAATCGCGGCCGCAGCGGTTAGCACCATCAAAAGGTTGAAGATAGAGATTTTCATGAGCTAACATCTCGTTCGCGCCATCGAGCATCCAATCAAAAGCGAAATGCGAACACTGTGCCCCTTCCACTTATCCAGTGTATTCGAGGCGGTGAATGATCGCCATCACGTCTGAATGTTCAGCGTACCGTGATTTGATGGTGTACGAACCCAGCCTTAGTTGAAGTCGAATTCGAAGGGCGGTATCTCCATGCGACGCGCATGTGTCCATTAAAGTCATATCTGGATCCGTGACCTGGAAAGACGTAATCTGTTCCCAGGTATCCGTCTGAGCTTGCATGACGGCGAACTCAGTAAGCTCGTTGAGTGAGTTCGCCGCAACCCAGCGAAAAAATAGCCCGTCGAACACGTCGGGATTGTAGTAAATGTCCGCAGGGTCGTCACCAAATATCAAGAGCGGTGTTCCCCACGGTGCAATGACACCGCAATAGCCATCGACGGAGCATGCAGCTCCGTAAAGGCCAACGCTGGGTGTTGGCGTGTTTCCAAGTTCGGCTATCCAACGGTTGATCTGGTTGGTTGGCAGCATAACCCGAGGACCGCCAAGGCTTGATACGTACTGCATGGCCATAATCGCAAATGGATCGGATCGATTGAAGATAGGCCAATTGTAGCAGAGCTATTCGGTTCTGAATTGGTTTAAATCACACTTACGAGACGAGAGAGATTCAAACTCTTTCCGTCGCTTAATACCCGTTCACAATCCTCCGCACACCATCGACAAGTATCACTTCGTGAAAGTTAATCAGCAATCCAACTCGCATCCCAAGTAGCCTTAAATGAGACAATAACTGCGCCTCATCCGCCGGATGAATCGCCGACTTTGCTTTGAGCTCGACCACAATTATTCCATTCACCACGAGATCCGCACGAAACCCGCATTCAAGTTTCACTTCATCGTAAATCACTGGTACTGGTCGCTCTTCTTCAACATTCAACCCACGCTTCCGTAACTCATACGCGAGACAATGGCGATAAGCAGATTCGAGAAGTCCTGGACCCAGTCGCCGATGCACTTCGATTGCTGCGCCGATGATTGCATGGGTAAGTACGTTGTTGTCCATGATGCACCTCCAGGAACGAAGAGTAGAAACACAGAGACACGGAGTTCACAGAGAAAGAACAGATGATTCTTAAGTGAAGAAGTGCCCCAAGTGTCAAAATGTAATATACCAACAATATCTTAAAGATCAACCAAGCAACCTCTCTCCTCGTCTGTGAACTCCGTGCCTCTGTGTTTCCAATACTTCCTACGATTCACTGAGCCGCATTGCGTTAGTTGGCAGGCCACAAGCTTTCATCACGCAAAGCTAATTTTCAGTCGACTCCTATTTGTTAGCTTAAGGCTCGGCCAGCATCGAGCGAAACTTTGCGGCCTCGCCCTCTGGCATTGTTTTCAAGAGCGGACGCATTGTGTAGTTTCCGTGGATCTTGCCATCCCGCATATACATCCAATCCGATATGGCGGTCTTTTTGATCGTCCATGGTTGGCCTATTTTGACATTGCCAACGATTCCGGGATCATTGTTAATCGTGCCCTTGAATTCGTCATTCTGGAACGAAACGTCAGACAGCCAGAAGTGCTCGGTTTTACCAGCATCTTCAATCGGTGCTTTGACGGCATGATTCGTGCCAGTTGGTTTCGACAGTTCGCTTATAAATGAATCGACTTCACTTTGCGCACGTGCGATTGCAGCATTCATTTCTTGTTCATCATAGCCCGATTCGACTAGCGTATCGGGAGTGGGTTTGCCGCATCCCGCGATTGCGAGTATTACTAAAAGTGTAAGTATTGAGCTTCGTGTCATATTTTGATTCCTAAAGTACATTTGCCGTATTTGGACTGTAGTCAATCACGATTGACTTTACAAATGACGTAATCGTCGACTAAGCGTTCCGTGATTGGATAATTTTCAATCCCATTGTAATTCCCTGCCAAAAGGTTTGTTGGTTTTATTCTCATCCTTTCCTTTACGATGCTTACGGTTCGATTCTACGAAACTTCCGAACATCCGCGTGTGAAATCGTTTTGGCCGCGCCTGAAAGATAACTTTCTGGGACGGACTGTGTGATGAATGCCCATCACTGCAGCCAACTAGAGAGAGCACTGCAACCGCCAAATACACACAAGCCATCGGCGCTGAATGAATCATCGCAATCCAAGTCCGAGCGGTCAAGTTGTATTGCCAAAGTGGATTGCGCAGCACGCTAACATCACAGCGAATAAGCTGCATCGCATTCTAAACATCCTTGTTGACGAAGCCGGTCGATCAAGTTCCTTCTGATTCTATCTGCGCGCCACAAGAATCACAACGGAATTCCGAGTGCAGCATTTGCCCGCAATTGCTACACGACCAGATCGTTTCCTCATGCTCTCCAGAGATAACACCCTCAAATTTAAGTCCAGCGATCTTCTTTTGAAGGCGGATATGCTCGGCTAGGCAACGCAACAAGAGCCAATGAATCAATGCGCCAAATATCGTAGATAATGAAGTGATAAATCCCCACGATGAAAAAGTTAGCAGGAGCCCCATCGCAATGATTGCCCCAAGAATTAGAGATACAATCGCGACCGTATCCACAAGGGTCTCTAATCCGGTCCCTCGGTGCAGTCGCCTTTTTTCAACTCGCTTTGCGGTTAGTGTCAATGTGTATCCCCCAAGTTGAACTCAATCGATTACCTCACCGCTCGGTTTGCTCGCCAACTCGGCTCGGTATTGCCACACGATCTGGTTTGATTGATTAAATGAACTAAATGTTAAACGAGACGAAGCACTCGGAGAAGTATTCTATCGCGAAATATCTGCTGGCGCATGCCTGTCACGATTGATGATTTAAGCAAGCCCCCATGCGGCTGACGAACGAAGATGAAAAAAGGTAAGTGGAGCTGACCGTCGTAAATGAGTTGATCAGTCATAACCGATTAACTTTCCAAGGCCGAAAGAATTGAAGTATAGCTTGTCTGATACCGAACTCACAACAAAATGCTGTCTCTGTGTTTCTACTCTTCATTCCTGGAGGTGCATCATGGACAACAACGTACTTACCCATGCAATCATCGGCGCAGCAAACGAAGTGCATCGGCGACTGGGTCCGGGACTTCTGTGAACGGGTATTAAGCGGCGGAAGGAGTTTTGAAACACAGAGACACGGAGTGCGCAGAGGAGGAGAGAGGTTGCTTGATTGATCTTTAGGATATCGTTGGTATATTCCATTTTGACGCTTGGGGGCACTCTTTACTTAAGAATCATCTCTTCTTTCTCCGTGCTCTCTGTGTCTCTCTGTTTCTACTCTTCATTCCTGGAGGTGCATCATGGACAACAACGCACTTACCCATGCAATCATCTGTGCAGCAATCGAAGTGCATCGGCGACTGGGTCCGGGACTTCTGTGAACGGGTATTAAGCGGCGGAAGGAGATTTGAAACACAGAGACACGGAGTGCGCAGAGGAGGAGAGAGGTTGCTTAGTTGATCTTTAAGGTATTGTTGGTTTATTGCATTTTGACACTTGGGGCACTTCTTCACTTAAGAATCATCTCTTCTTTCTCCGTGCTCTCTGTGTCTCTGTGTTTCTACTCTTCATTCCTGGAGGTGCATCATGGACAACAATGCACTTACCCATGCAATCATCGGCGCAGCAATCGAATTGCATCGGCGACTGGGGCCAGGACTTCTGCGAACGGGTATTAAGCGGCGGAAGGAGATTTGAAACACAGAGACACGGAGTGCGCAGAGGAGGAGAGAGGTTGTTTGATTGATCTTTAGGATATCGTTGGTATATTCCATTTTGACGCTTGGGGGCACTCTTTACTTAAGAATCATCTCCTCCTTCTCCGTGCTCTCCGTGTCTCTGTGTTTCTACTCTTCATTCCTGGAGGTGCATCATGGACAACAATGTACTTACCCATGCAATCATCGGCGCAGCAAACGAAGTGCATCGGCGACTGGGTCCGGGACTTCTGTGAACGGGTATTAATCGGCGGAAGAGTTTTGAAACACAGAGACACGGAGTGCGCAGAGGAGGAGAGAGGTTGTTTGATTGATCTTTAGGATATCGTTGGTATATTCCATTTTGACGCTTGGGGGCACTCTTTACTTAAGAATCATCTCTTCTTTCTCCGTGCTCTCTGTGTCTCTGTGTTTCTACTCTTCATTCCTGGAGGTGCATCATGGACAACAATGTACTTACCCATGCAATCATCGGCGCAGCAATCGAGGTGCATCGGCGACTGGGTCCCGGACTTCCGTGAACGGGTATTAATCGGCGGAAGAGTTTTGAAACACAGAGACACGGAGTGCGCAGAGGAGGAGAAAGGTTGCTTAGTTGATCTTTAAGGTATTGTTGGTTTATTGCATTTTGACACTTGGGGCACTTCTTCACTTAAGAATCATCTCTCCCTTCTCTGTGTTTTAAATGTCCTTCTCATCTCAAATGTTGGGACGAAGAATTCGAGAGAAGTTACATGCCCGCTCGTAACTATTCTGCCAACTGAATGATGTTCGAAAAGTTCAAAACAAAGAAGAATCAAGATACCGGTTCCTTCGTGCCCTTCGTGGTGCAATATCCTGCGATTACCCGCTTTGTTTAGTGGTTATGGATCACAGCAGTGGACGAAACAGGGGTCACTAATTATTTGTTTGGTGCGAACATTGTGCAACAAAGAATCGCTGGAGAGATAACCCGTTCATTAAGCTTGGCGACTCCGTTTTTGTCAGGCCAGAGGCCGACTCTTCCGGCGGGAGAGCTGCTTTGGTTCGATTAAATCAACAAGGTTCATAAGCTTGCCACTAACCTCTTGTTCGGACGGATGTCCAAACCAGTGATCCTGACTGCTCAACCGCTCCATTAAGCAGGTAGAGTTGTCGATAGCACATCAGGCCACTTGCCCTTCCCTTTCAGTTGCATATCAGGAATCGGAACGGACGGGAAACCATTCTGATCAAGCCCTTCTTCGCCACCCCACTTGAAGACAACATTCGGCTTGCAAAGTATCACCTGGGGAGCGCCTTCATCGGAGCAATGAAACTCCCAGTAGTCCGGTGAGGCGAATTGTCGTGCGGATGGCTTGGCAGCGCGGGCCTGCAGTTGTTCAGCCACGACATCGAGCGGGTGCTTCTTCTTCGCCATCAGGTACACCGTACGGTTATGGGCAACCGACTGTTGTCAATCGTCATGTCAGTAATCGTCTGACAGTGAATATCAGATTGCTGTTGCCGAACGACTCGATTTACACAGCACGGCGCTCTGATTATCTGTCAAACTTGGAATCGTGTGTGAAACGCGATCATACGGTCGCCTGATTCCCAAACGAGCGTCGATCGTAAATTGTATCTAGTCTTCGGTGTGTCAATCCAGCCTGCGTATATTTTGATCGCCGCAGCAAAAGACTGGGGAAGTGAAAGGAAGTCCGGTGGAGCGTATTTGAGAATCTCAGAGATCCCACCAAGCAAAAGTTGAAATTCATCGAAAGCGACGTTCTGGCAGAGAGCATTCTCCGCCACACGATCGATGATCGATCCGTCATGTTCGTAATCCACGAAGTACAGCATCCAAACCGTAAAGTTAAGGAGCGAGCCAAAATCACTTGCTCGACCGCATTGTCCAAAATGAGCGATCTCACGAAACCGCTTCAGCCGATGCGCACCGAGATCTGCAATCTGAATCAAGGGCATATCAGAAGTTGGATTGTGCGCGCGGATCGCACGAACGAGATCGGCGGTTGAGAATTGGGTTGTTGCTGGAGTTACCCTCCGGTGGATGTTAGGTGATACTTGCTATATGTTGTGCGACTTCATGACGCAACGTGAGGCGAATCGCTCGGTTCTGTACTTCTTGCCACTAGTGCAAACAAACGTTCCGATCGTGTAAGGCAAAAATCCTTGTCGATTATCCCTTGTGCTTCGAGTTGACGCAATGCATCGTGCAATTTGTGCATATCCTCTTGGCGGCATGCAAAGTAGTTTGTGTCGTTTCCAATCCCGTTAACCCATACTGCGACATCGATTCCGCGTTTTTGCAGATGCCCCAAGAGTTCACATGCCTTATCGTCAGGCGGTAATCCTCGATCATCGGCAAGTGTCGTGGGGTATGCGAAGAAGGTCCACGGGCAATGTCCGGATCGATGATACTCGTAAGCATCAAAGAGCATGTCGACTTGAAATGAGTCAGTCTTCATGGGTTGGCCAACATTTCCATAGCACAGTATACAGAGTCCGTGGCCAAATCAGCCACTGAAAGATGGCCGAAGTGTATTGCTAGTGACGAGAGTGCCAGTGCCGGTAAACAAATCCACAGTGACCCTAAGGCAAGCGGTTGTGTGGTTTTCAGATGTGTATTCTTAACCGCTAATGGACGCTGACAAACGCTAATGACAACGACAGAGAATGGTTGCCTCATGCCTGCGTGCCGGGCATTAGCCTAGATTGGTTAACGGCCTTCTGAGAACTTAGCTCAGCGATAGAACCGAACACCTGATTCGAAAAACGATGTTGGGCCGGCAACGACTACGCCACGGCAAATTGTAAATTCCTCCATTCCGAAATCGAACGTTTGCCGGCCATCCAGCAAGTCCACAACCGAACGCTTGTGCGGGATAAGCTTGAGCATCGCAACACGCTCGCGTTCTTTCTGAGTTAATCCAGGTTTGGTTTTCTCCTCGAAGTTAATGAATTCAGTCGTGTCTTTCTTAAAGGGGTTGTCGACTTGTATGTGAGATCGGTAATGTTTGGAAACAAACAATTCCGCCGACCGTCTGGGCCAATCGGCCCAACTCAATGCGACTGCCAACAGCACCAGTAGAATCAAAAGTGTCGAGAGCTTATATCGAAAGCGATGCATACTCAAGTCCGATGGTTGTCGCGCCACGACGATTTGATCAATCCCAGGGCGGTGCTCACCTTTATAAGATTATGCGATTCCTTTTTGAAGTGCAATCATTTGGGAATGGACGTTGGTGTTCCAACCGAAGCATGTCACCACGAAGGGCACGAAGAGCACGAAGGTTTCGAGAGAAGTTGCTGATTCTCTCCTCTCTCTGTGCCCTCAGTGTCTCTGTGTTTCACTTTCTTTTTATTCTAAGCAGGACAGTCTCTAAAGATTGATGATAAAGCCTTGGGCGTAAGCCAAATGGCTACACCATGTCGCCACCCCGTGGCTGGTATTGCGCTGGTGTTCCAACTTTAGTTGGCTGAATCCAATCGTGCTCCTTTACGATGCTCTTCTTTTATAAGTCACGGCGCGCAAGTTGTTAAGATTTTCGATGCACCGGATCACCAGCCGTTTCAACCAACTAAAGTTGGAACACCAGCGCAGGTGAAAGTGTGTTGTCGAAGAGCTTCGATTGAACGAAACAGCTTGCGGCTCGAAAAGGGCGTTGCCAACTGGATCATCTTTAGCTCGCCGCGATTCGCGTGCTTTACAAACCGGCGGTTACACCGCCGGCTAATTTTGATTCAAGGCTACCCGCCCGCTTGCGGGAGGGTCGGACGCCGTAGCGGCCGGGGAGGGCCTTACCCAAGCCCTCTCCGGCCCTGAGAGGCCGACTCTCCCTCGGGAGAGTTGCTTTGATTCGATTAAATCAACAAGCCGTCACGCAGCGGGTTATGATTTCCAAGGCGATTCCAGCTCAGGCGCCAAAAACGCGCAACATCAAAACCGGCTAACGATGTGCCAACCCTTCGGGCTTGAGAGACTAGGCCGATGTTGATGAATCGATTCCACAATAACGACCGCGATCACCCAGTCGCGGCGTTTGATCTTAATTTAAGTAACGACGCGACGGGCGACTTGGGTTCACCGCTTTGTTTGTCGAGTCTTAGGATCGACAGTAGGCGTCAATTGCAGAGAAAGCACCTGCAGCATGGGCACCCCAGTGGGTTTCGTGCGAACTGCGATAATACGCTACAGCATACCCAATATCTCCGGAATTGTATGCCTGAAGTCCATGCCAGAGATCTCCATAAATGTCGGCTAGATCATCATGAAGTCTCCGATGCCTGTTTCTTCCGAGTCTATGTCAAGCGGATCAAGAAGTGTTCGATAGTACGAAACAGGAACATCCGCAAATCGCTTGAAGTCATCTGTCCATTGTTCGTAGCCTCTGTATTCGTACTCCGTTTCGATTGATGGGTAAGCTTCGCGTGTCGGAAGAGATAAAACACCCTGCATTAATGCAAGTAGAACGTGACGCGCTGTATCAAGTCCGTGACAGTCCGATTCGGCCCAGTCACAAAAGCGCTTCACGTTGTCAACAAAGGCTTCAATGGTGAGCGACATATTTCATCGACGAACGGCAGGATTCTTTCAGCGGGCGATTTGATACTGAACCGAACCTTGCAATAGTCGCTGTGCTTGCGTGCAATCGCTCGTTCCTGTGGTTGTCGCGCCGCCTTCGCTCGACCAAACCAAAGGAGTTGATCATCTTGAAACGATCATGCGATTTTATTTGACCGTGCAATCTTTTTGTGATGGATCGAATGGAATCCATCATCGTAGCGCACGCTGAATCAACAAATGTTGATGAAACAATCAGCTTGCCGATCTTTTCGTCTGAAGGTAAGGTTGCGAACTAGCCACGTAGTGGCGACAGCGTGTAGCCATGGGCGTTAGCCCATGGACCGCGTATTCGATGCGGTCGGAGTCGCGAAGCGACGGCAGGATCGGTCAGGGGGACGTGTGACGTCAGAAAGCTTCGGTGGCACGAAATGACTTGCGGCTCGAGAAAAGCGTTACTAGCTGGCTCATCCCTAGCTCGCCGCGATTCGCGTGCTTTGCTAACCGACAGCTTACGCTGTCGGCTACATTCTGTCGCTACTTCGTAGCTGGCTACCCGCTGCTGAAAACGGTAACGATGTTGGGCATGACCCGATGGTCGATGACGCAGCGGCAAGGCTGTCAGATGATCCACAGAAACGATTAATTATTCCTGGGTCACCCATACTAGAATCCACATTCGGTCCGATCTCAAACATACGGAAACCCTATTCGGCCCGAAAATCTTCTCAATAATTGGTTTAGCCTGATGGATGGGCAAACTAGGTTTGCCCTTCATCGATTTTTGCTTACGGCCGGGGATGCAGTGTTTGTGTTCGCGATAGGTGCTACTTCACCTAGCGGCTTTTCGGGTCCCTTGGTCCCGATCAATCGACGCGACACTGCAAAAACTTCGATTGACCCACTGGGCTTCATGAACACGGTATGAGATACTGGCTGACTCTCGGCCAGTAAAACTTTCAGGCACGTTCAAGCTCTCGGTGCACCTTCATCAATCTCGTCGCGACGCATCATCTATGGCCTAGACTTGTTATCCACCATTCCCCACCACGAGCTTGCCGTCGATTAACGCTTCCTTGAGCTTTGGGTGATCGAGTATTCCTGCCGTAGCGTCGATCTTTGATGAAGTTGTCGTTAGCAGTTCTCGAAGATTGGGAGCGAGTTGTGGGAGGGCCGATAAATCTTGTAGGTTTCGGCAGCGGTGAATTTGCAACACTTTCAGTTTCTTCATCACGGGTAAGCCGGCCAACGTCGCGGGATTTGCCCAGTAGAGTTCCAGTCTCTGAACGCCTTCAGGGATTTCCAGTCCCTCGAACGATTTCGACGTTGGTTTATAGTGCCACAAATGGTACTCGGTGATCGTTGAATTCGAGATACCAGTATCGGCCTTGATCCAGTGGTTGATGACGGTGCGCAATGCCGGAAGTCGCGAGAAATTAATGCCCGGCCGCTTTGGGTTGATTCCGAAGTATTCCAACTCAGCCAAAGAATAGACCGGATCAACATTTCGCAACGACACATCCCAAAACCAAAGCCACTTCACGTTGATCGCATGAGCGAGAAAATCGAGATTTTCCTGATCGAATCCAAACGCCGGATTCCCAAATAGCCCGCGAAATCCTTGACGATGGTAGTGAGCAAGGCATTCGTCGATTCGATTGGTTTCCACGCCAACGGCCGGAACTTTCTCGAAGTTGTCGTGCCATTCGCGGAATCCTGATTCTTTCAGTTCAATGCTCATGGTGGATAACGATTATTCGTTCCTAGGTCACGATTGTTAGAACTCACATTCTGTCGGATCTCAAACATACGGAAACCATATTCGGCCCAAAAATCTTCACGATAATCGGTTTAGCTGGTAAGAGTGGGCACTTTGGCGCGCCCTGGCTCGATAAAAACTTTCAAGCTGCACCAATTAAAAAGCGTTGCGCCTTTTCACGTGTGAAGATGCGAAGGACGCGAAGGTCTTCAACTTCATCCTCTTGCTTACTTTGCGAACTTATCGGCTTCTCGCGAGGATAGTAAATTGACGTGTGCGGCCTTTGCGCATTGAGAGTAGAAGGAGAGATAACCCGTCAATAAAGCTTGAGAGCGAACGGTCTTCCAGTACGAGGTTACATCCAAGAGCCGCAATCCAAAAGGTGTGAACGAAGCGAACGAAGACGTTTCGACGCGAGGAGGTCACCACGAAGCACACGAAGAGCACGAAGGTTGTCTCAAGCACTTAGTCTGTCAGACCGAATTCAAAAGTGCAGAACGCAAAAGAACCGCGATGCCCAATCCTTCGCGCTCTTCATCGTGACATCCTGCGATCACCAACTTCGTTTACACCGGAGTGCTTGGAATAGTTAAGTAGGTTCGACGCTAGCTTTTCAAACCAATGCTCATGACGTGCGTCGTAGGTGTTCCAACTTTAGTTGGTTGAAACGGCTAGTTTCCCTTTGCACAGAGACCTTTGAAAACGTCGATGCAACGAGAAACGATCCCTTTAAGCCAAATAAAGTTGGAACACCAGCGCAGCACCCCCTAGAGGAATCGAACTTTCATCGGGTTTTCGTTGAGGATTGGAGCAAATCGCCTTGGCTGTGGTGTTGCCCGTGGTGTTAATCCGAGACGACGATGGAATAAGAGTTTGATCGTTTGAGTGGATAGACTGAGAGGGTGACGGACGGCGTTGACTAGGCCGCCAATCAACTCGACATTCATGACCGACGCGTTTGACGGCCCTATGTCGAATGCGTTTGATAGCCACCTCTAGAGTCGCTTAGGAGGCCACCCTCTCGGCTCCCAGGGTCGAGATTCGCCATATTTTCTCATGTTACGTTCGTACTTATAATCATAGTATGCGGAGACTACTGAAACATATTTCCCTTTGTGGAAACTCCATTTTTCAAGGTCATCGAGAATCGAAACAAAAACTTCTCCAGTAATTGAGAGATCGTAGCCATGGAAGTATAACGTGAGTGCCATATCATAGACCCGGAACATCAGTCGCCCAAGCCTTCGAAGTTCGTCTGGTGTCTCGTAACCGAGTGCCCCACCGCGTTCTGCTTGCTTTAGTCTTTCGTTTACCTGAGAAGGCGATACATGAACGTAAGCACAACAGTCACGGTACACATCGTTCAGTTCGTCAATGAACTGCTTGGCGTCGTCGTTGTGCATCGCTCCCAAGATCAACTCGGTGCGAACATCAATGGAAGAACTGATGGTGCGGAGAAAATCCACGCGTTCAGCAATTGGCTTTCCGGCGTTCTTTTGATCAGCGTACAGATATTTAATACAGCTTTCAATAACGTACCGCAGTTCTCGTTTTACCGGGTTAATTAATCCGTCTTCCACAAGCAACCAGCCTGCCATAATCGATTGCGCAATGTCATCGGTAGACTGGACGACAAGCGAGTTTCGGGAAAACTCACCGGCGCGGCTACTGTAAGCGTAGCAGAGTCGCAGGAGAATGGATGCATCACTAGAGAAACGGCGAATGTACTTCAGTTGCGCGTAGAATTCTGGCGATTGGTGCAGGTCTTTAAGGTATTGCAAATGCGATGCCTGTTGAGCCTCGTACTCCGTAACTTGTTCATCCTTCATGTTCATAACGTTGTAGACATGTTTTTAGGTTTCGTGGTTCGGTGCCTGACGGCGGCATTAACGGCGGTGCCGCAAAAAAGCTATATTCTAAAACTTACGCCATCCGGGCAATTCGGTTGACCGCTTTATCCGTCCTCATATTGTTTTCCTAAACTTTATTACGGCCGCATCCCAAGATTACTCAGGACAAGGTCGCCGAGGTATGTCCAGTGATAGGCATAAAGGCCCTTGCTCAAGTCCACATCAGCGCGGATCACTCCCATGTCCAGTAACCGTACCACCGCAGCATCAAAGGGAAGACTAGCCATTAGTTGTCCGTAGGTTGACGTCTCTGGAGATGGAAAACTGGAATGTTCTGCAAACTGATGCATCAGGCGCAAGCACCGCACATCCAACCGGCTACGGACCGTGCTGACATGCTGATGTTCACTAATTGCCATTACCTCTATTGCACCTTTAATATCACTGGCCAATCTTGTCCTTACTTCATCGCGTTTCGGATCATCCCCCGTTTGCAAGGAATAGTTGATGGGGAAGCGGCGGTTCCGTACGTCAACGGGTTGCTCGTGTCGCTTCCCAAATTTCTCGTTCATGACGCAGATAATTCGGTTCCATCCTATCCTAGCAGCAGCGTAACCCATTTCGAGAAGGACGTTAGGATTCGGTACTCGCTTTTTTTCACGGTTGGAATCCGCCGGGTGAGTGCTACCGACCAATGACACGTCTCCAATGAAAAGGGCCGAGGCATCGATTTTCTGGAACATAATGGCGGCCACCTCTGGGGTTCCGGCAACTCCGTCCATTCCCTCATCGACGCGGGGAGCCTCTTCCACCACACTATCCTTCGAAACTAAAGTAACAGCCTCGTCGATAGCCTCTCGGATGAACGAGCGATTTGACTTGTGGGGAAGGTCCGATTGCCAAGAGTAAAAGATCTTGTACTCCACGCTTTTCCCCTGATATGGCTTCGTGGCAGAACGCCCTGGTTGGACCGATTTTTTTCCCGGAATTTTAGTTTGAAAAATGATCGTTGAGCAAGCGCTTAACTCTGTTCTTTGAGCATTAAGTAGCGTGTGATTGCGTTATCGATCTCAGATTAACTTGCTTTGCCACGACCGGCAACTGAATAAGCATCTTTCTCTGTCGTTGGTGCATTCTTCCAGTTTCCAGTCAGTAAAATTCATCCGCTGACGGCCTGAGTGATGAGGCAAAAGGCGTGCATAGATTGCTTGTCTGCCCGACATTGGGATGAAGAGTAATTCACTCAGTTTTGACTCATATAAGAATCCGTTCTGGGAGTTAACTCGACCGGTGGGAGGTGAGCATGCGAGATGCCGAGCTTGTTACGCAGTGCTCGTGCCAGATCGGTCCATATCGCCAGTGAGATCACGCACTTAGCGTTCGATTGCTTATGCTAGCCCTTCAAATACTCGCACCGTCTTGCCTGTCAATGTTAAAGCATGAATTCCTCAAACGTGACCTTCAAATCCATGGAGATGAAGCCAGGTAATTTGCGCTCAAGCATCAGCAACTGCGCGCTGAAGTTTCTAAGAAAGCTGGGGTTCACATTACGAAAGCATGCAGTGACCATTGAATGAAGATCATGGCCTCGCTTGTTAATCAAATAATCCGGGACTTCAACACTTTTGCCGTTGACGTACTGAATTGTTACCATGCCGTTTCGGGTAAGCGACGATACGTTTTGCTCAATGAATTTGAAGTATCCGTCTGCGATCGATTGCAAGCTGCTTATTGAGCAATCATTCAATGACTGAATATTGCAGTTCTTGAATTCTTCCAAATCCGCAATAGTTTTATGAAGATCATTCTCCATGAGACAAGCATAGATCACAATAGGATCAAGTAAGTAGTTCTCTATGCTATATCTTTTGATTACTTTAACACAACCACAAGGCCGGTTTCCCTCGTCGAGATCAATAAGTCCAAAAAAGTTTCTCAGGCCAACCTCATTGAGCTTTAAGGCCCAATTTGATACCTGGCTACACCCTCCCCCTCGCTCATTCGTTTTCTCGGTGGCCTTTACGAACAGGAGCGGGGGATTGTTTTTTTATAAGGTCTATACTCTTAAGCCCACTGTATAAAGACGTGTAGGCCGACTGATCCAATTCGGCCTCTACGATCACAAAACGTGTTGAGTTACCGACGGTGATGAGGCCATCGCTTAAATTTGAGACTGCCTCGTCTCGCGAACATTTAATGAGTTGCCGAGGTACCCGGTCTAGCCTGTAGATGGCCTCCTCGGGTGCAAAGGCAATGGTTGAAGGAGAGTGCGTTGTCATGATAACTTTAACTTTATTTTGATCGACAAAGATATCCTTAAGTGACGAGACGAAAGCTTTTGCCATTGACGGGTGGAGAGGTGCATCAGGCTCGTCTAATAGAAGTATTTTTGGCAAGGTCACGGCCCCACGCCGCAAGTAGAACAAGCTGTGAATGATTGAAATGAAAACTTTTTCTCCTGAGGATAATTCCTCGTACTTTATCTCGCAATTGAAATCGCAGTCTATAAGTGACAATTTAAACTTGTCGTGTGATCGGCGATCGGGATAATTAACCCTCAGACGTAAGCCGGATTTGTCAAAATACTCATTTACGATCAGCCAAGGAGCCTTTCCGTGAGTTGCTAGAAAATTATCACGACATGTCTGTAGATTGACGCCAGTTTCTTGAAAGCGACTATAGTCTTCGTAGCACGCGTCATGGTATTGCCGATTATATGTCGCAAATAACTCAGAGAAATGTTGCTGAAAAATGGCAACAGGGCTTGTAATTAACGAGGCTATGTCGAGGATGTCTTGTTTTTTGATATTGAAAGGGTCGCCTACTTGACGCTGAAAGTTGAGGAATAGTGCCTCGGAGTGCAGCATGTTTTGGATTATTTGCCATAATTCTTCCCGTGCTCTGGTTACTAGCTGTTTATACTCTTGCTGTATCCGAGAACACTTATGTGTGTCGAGCTTTAGGATGGCAGAGAACTCGTCTAAACTCCATGCGTCGACCTTGGCGAAATCATGCACTTCCGCGTATGCAAAGCCTTTACCGGTGAGAAACTTAGCGATTCGCTCACGTGCGTATTCAAGCCTCTCTTTAAAAGTCTCAAAGCCTTGGCTTAGCGCGTGGAAGATTGCATTGGGGTCTCCGAGGTCACCATGTTTCGGATGGAGACCTGTGTGATGAAAACGCTTAATATCGTCTCGTCCGAACATTATGTCATCTACAACAACGTGGCCTTTTTCGATTGCAGTTAGCAGGTGAGTTTTACCAGCTCCGTTCTTGCCCGTAATAACAACAAAGTCTGAAGGAATATCAATAGTTGGGAGTTCTCTAATCGACTTATACTCGCTGCGAATTCTGAGCTGCATGTTTGTCGGCCCTAGGTTTGGATGTGAGATGAAAGCAGTTCGTTAAGGTTATACTCTTCCTTGCGTGGCGAGTCGCGTTGAATTGACACTCGGAGTTTCCCGAAAATTCGTGAAAGGGAGGCACTGCGGTCGTCAAGATTTTGACCCATTTTTCTGTGCCCGTCCCCCGGCAGAGAGGGGGCGTCAAGGTGGCGGTGTCAGTCGCCTTTTGCGGTCTTCAGCTGATGGTGACGGTCGCATAGGCCTTCAATGTTGGTCGGGTCGAGAACACGACTCCGGTCCTTGCGACGCGATACCTTATGGTCGACCTGAGTGGCGAGCACGGCTTCGCGACCTTCACGCGTGCATTGAGCACAGAACGAATTCGCTTGGAGGTAGCTCTTGCTCATCTTGTGCGCTTAAGCGGCCAAAGGCGTTGCACCTTTTCTAAGGCCGCAACATCACGCTATCGCACATTGCCCCATGCCCGCTTGCCGGGCATGAGCAGAAGTTTGAAAGGCTAGCAACTTACGTGTTCGCCACAACCGCTTCTCTTGTATTCATGCGGCGAGCGATCGGTCTTCAAGTAAAAGTTTGCTTCCCCGAGCCGCAATTCAAAAGGTGTGAACGAAGCGAACGATGACGTTTCGATGTAAAGGGGCACCACGAAGAGCACGAAGGTTGTCTCAAACACTTAGTCTGTTCGACCGAATTAAATAGTGCAGAACGCAAAAGAACCGCGATGCCCAATCCTTCGCGCTCTTCATCGTGACATCCTGCGATCACCAACTTCGTTTACACCGGAGTGCTTGGAACAGTTAAGTAGGTTCGACGCTAGCTTATCAAACCAATGCTCATGACGGACAAGCCGGCAAAGAGCATGCGTCGTTGGTGTTCCAACTTTAGTTGGTTGAAACGGCTAGTTTCCCTTTGCACAGAGACCTTTGAAAACGTCGATGCAACGAGAAACGATCCCTTTAAAGCCAACTAAAGTGTGGAACACCAGCGCAGCACCCCCTAGAGGAATCGAACCTCTGTTACCGAGCTGAGAACCCGGCGTCCTAGGCCGCTAGACGAAGGGGGCAGTGGGCAAAGTGTAATCCGGCCCCCAGCCAAGCCACAAGGTCAGCTACTCGTCAACAATGAAGTCGACACGCCCCGTCCGGACATCGTACATCGCTCCAACCATCATGATCCGTTGCTCCTCCACCAATCGTCGCAACGCATCGCTGCGATCCAACAACAATCGCTTCGTTCGCAGCACGTTCTGACGCGCTACAAGGTCCACTAACGCTTCCCGCTCTTGTTTCGGTTTCTCGTCCAAGCGATTCAGTTGCTTTGGTTCAATCGCTTGCTGAATCTCGTCAAGCAGCGCATCAATGTGCTGACACTGCGTCGCTTCGGCAGCCGTCTTGCACGCATGTTTCAAATCCACCGCAGCGGTTACCGCGCCGCAACGCGTATGACCCATCACCAGCAACAACTTCGCTCGCCACGCACAGGCGTACTCCAAGCTTCCTAGCATTTCTCGCGTGCAGCCTTCCGCTCCGCATGGTAAGGCATCGAGGCCCAGATCGAAAATCAATCCGTCGGTTGTCCTTGAATCGATGCAAGTCAGCACGGCTGCCAATGGAAATTGCTGTCAGGCTTTACAAAGCCGATCGCACTCAAGTCGCGTTTAATTGTTTACCCGCCATAAATCGTTCGTTCCCCACACCGCAACAATTCCAGCACCTTCGCTGGCGCCATATTGCGCCTCGCGCTGTGTTTCTCGATTTGAGTAGTCTACATACTCAATGCGATCCGGAATTTTGTAACGCTCTTTGAATCCCACTAAGCTCACTTTGACATTGCGAGCCGGGGCCGATGATGATTGATAGTCGTGTATCAAATCGAGTACGTCCGGATCGATATAGTCGGTCGATGTAGCATCGATCAACACATTGCCACCACGCGGAATATTGTCCAAGGCTTGGGTCAAGGCTGCACGATTCAAAAAGCTAACTTGCGAAGCTAACTCAACTCTGACCAAATCCCCCGTCAAATGCTTTTCATGCACTTGTCGAATCGGTGAGCGATAGTTGCTGTACAAGATAAAGGCGATGCTTACTGCGAGGCCAATCAAGATCCCGATGAGCAAGTCGGTCAGAACAATCGCCACAACCGTAATGACAAGGGAAGAAACTGATTCAACCCCGTCTTCCACATCTGACGGAATAGCTTGTAGCTCGCTAGTTTGAACCCGGTGTGCAAAAGGATCGCGGCCAAGCATGCCAGTGGAATCTGATTGATCCAAACCGGTACGAATACCACGCACAGGGCGAGCAGCGCTCCATGCACAATAGTCGACATCTTCGTTTTGCTACCCGCATTGATGTTGACCGAGCTTCGAATGATCACGCTTGTGACAGGAATTCCTCCCATCAAACCAGCGCAAATATTGCCGACACCTTGAGCCATTAACTCGCGGTTCGGAGGCGATACTCGTTTCGCAGGATCCAATCGATCGACCGCTTCGAGATTCAGCAAGGTTTCCAAGGAAGCGATGATGGCGACCGTGAACGCAGCCACATAAACATCCGGCTCACGCCACTTCGTCCAGTCTGGCATGGTGATAAAGCCTTTCAGATCCGACCATTGGTCGGCAACCGGAACTTGAACCAAGTGGCTCGCACCAATCGTCAGTTCTTCGTCATACCAGCCGAGCAACCAGCTCAGTCCTACTCCAATCAACACGACAATCAAAGGTGCCGGTACCGGTGAATGTTTCAGTCGCTTGATGCGATCCCATCCCACTAAGAACAAGAGGGACGTAATGCCTACGATCGCAGCCCCCATATTGAGATCTCCTATCATGTGATAGATCTCGGAGATCGTGTTCTCATGGTCCGGTTGCTCAAAGGCCATGTCGCCTTCTGGATCCGTGTCATGCCCAAGCAAGTGCGGGATCTGCTTCAAAATCAAGATCAAGCCAATCGCGGCGAGCAACCCTTTGATTACGCTCGTCGGAAAGAATTCGGCGATAAACCCGGCACGGGATATCCCCAGGATCAACTGAATGACCCCGGCAAAAACCACTGCCATGAGAAAGGTTTCAAAGCTTCCAAGCTTAAGGATTTGCGCGGCAACAACTGCTGTCAAACCTGCCGCAGGACCGGCAACGCTGGTATGCGATCCCGATAGGACACCGACGATCAGACCCCCAACGATTCCTGCAATAATCCCCGAAAATAAAGGCGCATTGGATGCCAGGGCCACGCCCAAACAGAGCGGCAACGCAACTAAAAATACGACCAATCCTGAAGTCAAATCACGCGAAAACGTTTTCGCAAATCCGGTTTGCATCGAGTATCCAATGGAACAAGGTTAAAGCGATCTAGCAACAATGCGCAGCACTCCATTGTAGCCATTGGGCAAACCGGGTGTACCCAAGCGTCAGTGCGCAAGCACTACGGTGAACTCAAGCGTCAGTGCGCAAGCACTACGGTGATAACGGAAAATGAGACACCGTATGGCTTGCGCCATGACGCTTGACCGTATGGCTTGCGCCATGAAGCTAGACTTCGATGCGATAGGCATCGCGCCATTCGCGGCGCATCAAGCGATTCGCTTCGTCGTCCCCTTGGAATTTATACGCTTTGGGATCAAACACGACTTTGCGTTCTGTCAACAAAGCGATATTCGCAAGATGGCACGCGTTCACGGCGCGGACATGGTCGTCGACGTTCGCGACAGGTTGTTTGCCAGTACGAATGCAGTCCAGGAAGTTCTGCATATGCCCGGATTGTTTCGCGGGTAATTCACCGCCATACAATTTGGCCATGCTCTCTTCGATATCCTGTTTCGCTTTGGGATCCGCATCGACTTCTTCAACAGGTTTACCTGTCAAACTACCTCGGTTCACGCGAATGCGTCCAAGTTCCCCCCTGATGATTAGCTGATTTTCACCACTTACCAAATTGATTTTGTTCCCCGTCGACAATTGGATATCAACGTTGAATGAGTGGGCCACGTTGTAGCCATGTGGCATTTGTTTCGCAGGAACCTTGCCGAGCAAGAAGTCCAAGGTTTGCTCGCGCGAGACAGCCATGAACTCCCCTTTACCTTCCGCTTCGACAGCTTGGCCATCGGCACCGGCCAAGGCCCAGAACGCGATGTCGGTGTGATGCACGCCCCAGTCGGTTACCTGACCACCGGAGTACTCAAACCACCAACGGAAATTCCAACCGATGCGTTCCGAGCAGAATTCGACTTCTTGGGTTGGCCCCTGCCATAGATCCCAATTGAGATCTTCTGGAACCGACGCGGTGGGAAAAGGGCCGAACGGCTTTTCTTTGTCTGGACTACGCGATGCGGCTTTGCCAACCGAACTGACCGCTTCAAGGTTCTTACCTAAACGACCGCTGTGCGCTATAGCTACTGCTTTGAGGAAGTTCAAGTTGAACTCGCTTCGTTGCTGTGTGCCGACTTGGAAGATCTTGCCGTACTTCTTAACGGCTTCTTTAACGAGTTGTCCTTCGGCAAGTGTCAACGTTAACGGCTTTTCGCAATACACATGCTTGCCAGCCTTCATCGCCTCGATCGCAATCTTAACGTGCCAATGGTCAGGTGTTCCGATGGTGACTGCATCAACCTTTGGCTCGTTCGCGAGTAACTCACGGTAGTCGGTGTAAACTTTGCACTCGACCCCTTGCTTCTTCATCCGTTCAGCGAAGCTCTCTGCATTGCTACGTTCACATCGCAGCACGCGATCATTTGACCTAATCTTGCCGCTTGCGAAGCGATATCTGTGCCGCGACCACCGACGCCAATGGCCGCTAGTGTGATGCGATCATTCGCCGACCCTTGCGCATAGAGATTTGGAAGAATGGTCGGGACGGCCAGTGTCGCAGCGGCTGCAGTCGCTGAGCGAGATAAGAATTGACGTCGTGTTGAACGTGATGGATGCATGGACTAAATCCTTCGAACGAATCAAATAGTTTCGATATGGGGACGGGAATAGGAACAGACTGCGATGGTTCTTTTAACGGGCAGGTATCGCAGTCGATTGTTGATATTGTAAGTTGGCGCGGAAGTCTGCGCCAATGAACGCAGCGAAGCGAATTTCCTTGGAAAACCCGGCAGGAACTTGAAATTCGAAGGTCTTGGAGCCATTTCCTTGAATCTTCCAGGATCTGCCGCTCGATCCGGGCCTCACTCCCTGCTTCCTTCAATGTGACCTGCAAGAGCTGCTCTCCCAGTTCTTCCGGCAAACGATACTCGAATTCAACTTTGACTTTGCTCCCCGCAGTAAAGCTCTCGGGAACGGTCCACTTGAAGTAATCCCCTTTGATCGATTTGGCAGGTGCCGCGCCAGCAGGCGCCTTGTTCGGTTTTCGATTGTTGGGTTTCACATTGGGGTGTGGGATTGTCCCCGTCGTCATTGTCGGCGACATCACCGGGTATGCGCTGATGTTTCGCCATATACGCTTCGCGAGTGCGCTCATCCTCTCGATGACGAAAGACGTCGAGTAACGGATCTTCGGTACGCTGCATCCACTGTTCGAGTTCAGCGCGATATTGATTGAGTACGGTTTGGTATTCAGGATGAAGTGCGAGATTGTTTAGTGCATCAGGATCGGACTGCATGTCGTAAAGCTCTTCGACCAATCGGTAATCAAATAGTTGCATGCGCGCGGCGATGGCTGTATCGGTCAATGCGAGTTTCTTCAATTGGCGATAGGTTGAGGTACCTGCGGTCGCTGTCGCCATCTTGCGCTGGCCATTTGACCACGGGCTGAATAGGTACAAGTAACGCGCTGACTCGACCGCTCGCATGGGATTGCTAAATCCGCCAGCATTTTCATTGTGTTCTTTTAAACACGTACTCACGGTTCGGTTGAGTCTCTCCACGCAGCAAAGGGAGAAAAGATTTGCCATCCATACCTTCTGCTGGGCTAGCGAAAACAGATTTAATAACGTGGGTAACAAATCCACGGAAGAGATCAAATGGTCTTTGTCAACCGATCCCGCTTTGGTCATGCCAGGAACGTGAACGATCCAAGGTGAACGAGAGCTGTGATGATAGAGTTGTGTTTTCGCAAAGGGTAATGGCATGCCATGGTCCGAAAGGAAACGATGGCGGTTTGTTCTCGTGCCCCCGAGGCTTCCAAAGCTTGAAGGATCCGACCGACGCAATCGTCGGCGCGACGCACAGATGAATAGTAGTGCGCTAACTCTTTACGGATCACAGGATCATCAACGAGGAATCCAGGAATCGGAACTTCTTCTGGCGTAAAGACACGTGACGGGACATGCGGATCAGGAACTGTCTGTCCTTGTTTGCCTTCGGCATAAAACGGTTTATGGGATCAGAGACGTTGATCAACAAACAGAAAGTTTACCTGCTGCGTTCGCTTGTTCGATACCTTGCTGAGTAACTTTGCCGTACGATTCAACATCTTTCACATGGTAAGGTTTGCCGTCGGGTGCGTCTCCAAGCACGCTGTCCCAAGCATAAGGGTGATAGGGAGTGCTGTGGACTTACCTTGCCACGGATCGCAGTGAAGAAGCCCGCCTGTTTCATCAGATCGACCATCACAGGATACGTTGGGTTCTTTAACTGTCGAAACCCTTCGATGCCATTTCGATGAGGGTAACGACCTGAGAACATTACGTTACGAGAGGGCATGCAGTTGCCGACTTGAACATGCGCGCGATCGAACCGCATTCCCTGCATTGCCAAACGATCGATATTGGGTGAAGTGTCGGGAAGTTTACAACCAAATGCTCCGATGGAATCAGCGCTCATGTCATCGACAGTGATGATCAGCAAGTTCTTAGGGGCCGCTGTGAACGCCAGTGAGGCCCCAAGACTAAGGAGGAGTGTGCAAATAATACGAGCCATAAAATCACGAAAGATTACAAGGAGGTCATGAGTTCGACAGAGCGACGTACACACGCTCCGCGTTCGCAGCGCCCGGCATAGATATTCGCTTGCGCCGAAAACGCCGGATCGTTTAATAGTTTTGATAAAAATCCAGTCATGCGTTGCAAGTTCAATTTTTGCATCGGGCAAACGAGGCCGCAACCTAGTTTCTGAACTCGGTCGGCGTTGTCGAATTGATCAAAGCCGATCGGCACAACGAGTTGTGGAGTTCCGGCTAAGAACGCTTGACTCGTTGTTCCAACACCTCCGTGATGCACGATGGCTTGGCAGTGTGGCAACAATGCAGAAAAAGGAATGTAACCAACTGTTCGCACCAGATCCGGTAACCGAGCAGGAAACTGATCCGCGTGAGACGACGAAAGGATGCCTGGATGGCCAAGCGTTTCACAGGCGCGCACGGCCATTTCAAAATACGAATGCGCATGAATGTGGGCCGTGCCTGGAGTGAACAAGATCGGTCGCTTGTCCCAACCGTCGATCAGTTGTTTGGCTTGCAGTCGGTGAGCTTCTGTCGGTTGACCATCATTAAAAGGAAAACCCGTCATGTTCAAAGTGGGTTCATGCTTGGGATTGGGTCCGAACCAATCTGGAAATAGACCCAAGCACACATCACCGACTTGCCACCACTCTCGTAATCGTCTCGGCTTATAAGCAACACCTAGCTGAGAATGAATCTCGCGCAACACTGGATCGATCGCTTTGCGGATGACGAATCGATCGCCGACCCATAAGATCGAATCAACCAACCAAGGTGGCCAACGCAATTCATACTTTGAAGCGGTGAGCTTGGGAGGATCTAAAGGGTTCAATAACGTGGACGGTGCCAGATGAACTTGCGCTAGGCGAATATCATTTCGCGCGAGTCGGTAAACACTTGATACCAAGTCAAGTGGATGCGCGACGAAGAGGGATCCGGCGGGTGGCGCGAGTTCTTGGATACGTCGAAACCACGCCCGAGAAAAATGGGGGACTGCTTCGTTGAATACGATCTTCGTTCCTTCGATGGGTTTCCACAGATTCTCGTTCTCGAGCATCTGCTGAAATTCTGCTTGGGAGACCATGATATGCGGTGTGCAATCGATCTCGCCGACTAGGTGCGCGTAGGGTTCGCTTAGTGCCACATGTACTTGCCATCCCTTCTCCCTCAGTCCAGCGGCGAGCGCCAGCATGGGGTTCACATCACCGCGACTCCCAGGGGCAGAGACAAAGGCCGTCGGGGATTGAGAGTGTGCCATTAACGGTAAGGGGCCTTTTTATCCGTTTGCCGCAACCATTGCTGAGGTACAGCTTAGAACGCTAATGATACAGCACTTAGGATAATGTGTTGAACGGGATTCAAGATGAAGCCCTCCCCGGCCGCTACGGCGTCCGACCCTCCCGCAAGCGGGAGGGTGGCAGAGATGCGGGGTAAGTCGGATGTTAAGATCCGAATAAAATGCATAACTTTTCCAGCGGGGGGACAAATCAACGCCTTTTGCAACGGGTTATTTCGCGCAGCGCAAATCGTGTTTTAGGTTACCAGTGTCGGGGCAACTGATCTGAACAACTATCGACGTCGGTATGTGACGAGCGTCTCGTGAGCGCGAGTACAGCTTGTCAATCAAGCCGCACTGTCATTCTTGGCAAGCCAGGCCCCATTATCGATTTGCGTCTTGAGTGAGTACTCGGGAGCAATAGCTTAAATTGCGTAGGGGCGACGAATATGGCTTTGCATTGGTTGGAACAGTTGTGGTTTGAACATTTACCGTTTGGGCGCGGAAACGAAAAACGAAAGACTGCGACGAGCGAATACACGAAGACGGTAGCGGCCGTCGAGTTAAATGCTGATGGCTTAATCAACTCGGTCAACGACCGATTCGCACAATTGCTAGGTGCACGTAGCGAAGATCTGCAAGGACGTCACTACAACAGTCTGATCGATGCGTCGCTGGCTGACTCGAATCAAGTCAAAGAGCATTGGGGGCAACTCTCACGTGGTGAATCACGTACGATTGATTTGAAACTGAATCGTAAAGATAAAGACGGAACCTATGTATGGGTTCAAGCAATCTGCACACCGGTGACAGATCGTAATGGCAAAGTGCAACGTATCAGCATCCTGCACGTCGACTTGACGGCTTTGATGAACATCCGCGATGAAGCATTGAAGATTAAATCAGCGATCGAGAATGCTCAGACGGCGATCATGATGGTGAACCGCGATTTCGTGGTTACTTATGTCAATAAAGAGACGATGGTGCTACTGCGACGCCATGAAGAACTCTTCCGTCGCATGTGGCCTGGATTCGAGGCCAACAAAATCGTTGGTACTTGCATTGATGGATTTCATAAGAATCCACAACATCAGCGCACGATGCTGGCCGACCCAAAACGATTACCGTATCGCACCGAAATAAAGGTTGGTGAAGTTGTTTTAAGTTTGACCGTTTCGGCACAAATTGATACCTCAGGCAACTATGTCGGCAATACGCTTGAATGGGCCGATGTGACCCAAGTACGCAAAGAAGCTGCTGAAACCTATGCGGATTTCCAAAGTCAGCTGAATGCAATCAGCCGCGCTCAAGCGGTGATTGAGTTTACGCTGGATGGAACCATCGTTAATGCAAACGAAAACTTTTTGCGTACCACGGGCTATAGCCTTGAAGAAATCAAGGGGCGCCATCACAGCATCTTTATGGCCAGTGGTGAGAGCAGCAAGGAAGAGTATCGCAGATTTTGGGCAGAGCTTCGCGAAGGCAAAGCGAGCATCGGAGATTATCAGCGCGTTTCGAAAGACGGAAAACTATTCTGGATTCGAGCTTCCTATAACCCGATCCTGGATGCACAAGGTAAGCCCGTCAAGATCATCAAGTATGCAACTGACATCACGCATGCCAAAAAGCAAGAAGAAGAGATTCTGCTTGCGAAGCAACGAGATGCAGAACAAGCCGAGCAAGTTCGCCGCAAGGTGGCACAGGTGTTGGAAATTGTCAATGCTGTTGCCGCCGGTGACTTCAACGTAACCGTTCCTCAGCTCGGCGATGATGCGGTTGGGCAAGTCGCACAGGCACTTAGCAATGCGGTTAATGCAATCCGTACGGCTTTGCAGGAAGTTCGTGATGTGGCCGCAACGGTGGCAACTGCAGCGAACGAATTATCGTCTGCTTCGACACAGATCTCTTCAGGTGCTCAAGAGCAAGCATCAAGCTTAGAAGAAACCGCGTCAAGCCTCGAAGAGATCACTTCGACGGTAAAGCAGAACACGGACAATGCACAACAAGCACGTCAATTGGCCACTGGCTCACGCGACGTCGCGGAGAAAGGTGGACAAGTCGTGGGTGACGCGGTTGAGGCAATGGCTGCCATCAATCAGTCTTCACGCAAGATCGCCGATATCATCACGACCATTGATGAGATCGCTTTCCAAACAAACCTGCTTGCTTTGAATGCAGCGGTTGAAGCGGCTCGGGCAGGTGAACAAGGACGTGGCTTCGCTGTGGTGGCCGCTGAAGTTCGCAACTTAGCTCAACGAAGTGCTTCGGCAGCGAAGGAAATCAAAACGTTGATCCAAGACTCGGTTCGAAAAGTGGATAACGGAACTGAACTGGTCAACCGCAGCGGTCAAACTTTAACTGAGATCGTAGGCTCGGTAAAACGCGTAACCGACATCGTGACTGAAATCGCTGCAGCATCGAAAGAACAGCTCAGCGGTATCGAGCAGGTCAATAAAGCGGTTGCTCAAATGGATCGCGTGACGCAATCCAACGCAACTCAAACCGAAGAAATGTCCGGCACGGCCGAAGCATTGCTATCGCATGCCAAACAGTTGCAGGAGCTTGTCAGCCAGTTCAAGCTCGAGGAGAACGCTGAGCGAACAACAGGGCCCGCTGCCACAAAGCGAAATCAGCCAAAGGCGCAAAATGGCAATCATGGCGCGTCGAACAACGGCCGGTCTTCACGCCAAAGTCAAGGCTCGCCAGTCGTGAGCTTTGACATCGGACGCGAAGCTTCATCGGGCACTGGGGTACTGGAGTTTTAGACGTCGGTAGGTGGCGCGCATTTGTGAGAAGCCCTCCCCGGCCGCTACGGCGTCCGACCCTCCCGCAAGCGGGCAGGGTGACAATGCTGCTACTCTCCCTCTGGGAGAGTCGGCCTCTCAGGGCCGGAGAGGGTTTAGGGTGAGGCCCTCCCCGGCAGCTGTTCCGTTAGATGACATGCCATAAGGCACCAGCGTAGCCAACGACACGAGTGCTATCGCGACTGACTTCAGCGCTCGTTGCATAACCGACTTGCTCATAGCGCGTTTGAACTCCGAGTTTCTGCATCGTTAGCAAGACAAGGGCTGCGGGGACTTGGCCGCACATGCTGATCTGTTCTCGTTGGCAGATTTCTAACAGACCACGCGGATCATCGTCTCGAAGCTTAGTAAGTGCGAGACCATCCCGTCGGCGTGTCTCTTCATAGTTTGCAAAATGGTTCATGTCACTACTAATCGCAAGCAACGGCGGTTCGTTCATACTGCGTAACAACTGGCTTAAATCTTCTGCGGCCGCTTCAAGCTCTTCCCATGAGGCCGCTCCCATACAGACTCCAGTCACTTTAACTTCCGGAGCATACCGAGCGAGCAATGGAAGCTGCACTTCAATGCCGTGTTCACGGGCATGAGCGCTACTATCCAGACGCATCCCTCGAACCTGGTTTGCAAGCGCTTTGGCAAGTTCTACATCGCTTTTTAGTTCTGTAGTCGAGGAGATGCGCCACGAAGCATTGGGAGCCACGGCCCAGCGGACTCCATGAGGCGTATGCTTGGGTCCTATGATCAAAACCGATCGAGGCAAATCAACGCGCCGCCACACGTCAGCCGCTAAACGACCGCTATAGATAAGTCCTGCGTGTGGAGTCATCAGGGCCGCAACACGTACTTTCTGTTGGGGCTTAAAGCCTTCAGACAATCGATCAAGTAGTTGCTCACGCTCAGTATCGTTGGCAGGATAAAACGCGCCGGCGACCGCAGGAGGACGCTGGGCAGGACCTGCAACTGGCTGAGGACTCGATGTCACAAACATGGACGGCATAATGGATGCAACATTCCAAACAATGACTTGCGCTCGGTCCCGCATGAACGATTCCCCTCGCGAACACATAGTGATGAGGGAATCCGGTTCCGTCGTTTGACGATTAAATGCAAAGGCTGCGGATTGGCCATCGGCAACCAGTATGCCGCAGCGATTAGCACGAAAGCCATCCAGGTTTGGTTGGGTCAGCATGCCACAGGGCATTGGCGCGTAAATGAACGCAAGCTTCATCGTCCAATTTCGAACGCGTTGTTCACGTAGCCAATTGCCCGCTTGTTCACAAACACTGAACAACGTCGCTTGCATCGGTAAGCCAGGACGAACAGACCATTTCAACCACTGAGAGCTTTCACCTGTCTCATTCTGTGTGACTTGCATCACGATGCCACCGATCGTGCCATCCGTGACGTCCAAGGCATAGTAGGCCGGTGTGCGCCCTTCTTGGATCGCGGCGATATTCTGTTTGGCGTGTGCAGTCAAAGCTTGTAGATCATTGGAACTGAGGGGACCCGAAGCCTCGCTTTCGATCCACTGCTGAACATCTTCAATCACACCCTCGGCGATTTGCCCTTCAAAGATTTCTACGATAGTTTGCTCGGTGGCCCAAGCGTCTTCGGGCAAGCCTGCTTTGCGACATACGCCTTTCAGAAACGACAGTGCGTCCCAGCCCTGTTCCGGTGCGACGCTCGGTAGTAACAAACCCGCTTTGTTATTGCCGAAGATGCGCAACCCGTGTTTGCCCACTTCGACTTGTTGCGCTCGATTCTCTGGTGGACCCTCCAATCGCTGAGGCGGACCGAGCACGGAGACCGATAACTGTAAATGACTTAACTCATTGGGACTCACAGGAGGAAAACGAGGATCTTCCAGTGCGGTGCGTTTCGCTGCTTGAATGGTGGTTGCTGCCAGCGGTTTTGATTCACCGAGCGACCCGCAACAAGATCGCAGGGCACCGTTCTTTTTCAGCGTTACAAACACACCGAACGTAGCTCGCTCAGCCAGATCGCCGGGTAACAAAAGCCGCGGCACATCGGTGCCTCCCAATACAGCGCGCACCACTTCGCGCGCTGCAAACTTTTGCAAATGCGATAGTGCCTGTGCGTCTAAACGTGACACATCATTGTTGACAGTTGACGAGGACGTAACGTTCGTCATGGATGCATCCTGCTTTTTCTTTTTTGAGGGAGTTGAAGGGAGTTGAAGGGGATAAAGTAGACGACGGTTGTATACGAATTGGCTGGCGCTTGCGTCCCCAATCCCCGGGAGTTGATTCGTAGTGGCCGGCAACAACACCTCCGCAGTGGTTGCATCGGTTATCTGTTAATTGATAGTCGACCAAATCATACCAGTCGCGTGCGATGACGCATTTTTGACAATGCGGGCAATAAGTGGATTGACGCGCGATGTCATGCACATTTCCGACATAGACGTAACGCAATCCGCATTGCTTTGCGATGTCATAGGAACGAACGAGCGTTTCGACAGGAGTGCGCGGACGATCTTGCATGCGCCAATCGGGATGGAACGCGGAGAAATGAAGTGGTACGTCAACTCCTAGATGGGTTGCGATCCACTGCGACATCTCTTCGATCTCGCGCGGCGCATCGTTTTCCTGTGGAATGATTAAATTGGTGATCTCAAACCAAACGTCGGTCTCTGCTTTCAAGTACCGCAGCGTATCGAGTACGGGCGCGATATGTGACGACGTAACTTTGAAATAAAAATCTTCCGTGAATGCTTTAAGATCTACATTCGCGGCATCCATTTCGGCAAAAAATTCTTCCCGCGCGCCGGGTGAGATATAACCCGCTGTTACGGCAACGGTTTTGATACCGCGAGCGCGGCAAGCACGTGCGACATCGATTGCGTATTCTGCCCAGATCACGGGATCGTTGTAAGTGAACGCAACGGCGCGACAGCCCGATCGTAAAGCGGCTTCGGCGATATCATCCGGTTCCGCTTGATCACTTAATCGTGCAACTTCACGGCTTTTGGAGATATCCCAGTTCTGACAAAACTTGCAACCAAGATTACAACCTGCGGTCCCAAAACTCAGAATCGGAGTGCCAGGCAAGAATTGATTGAGCGGTTTCTTTTCGATCGGATCAATGCAAAAGCAGTGCTGCGACCATAGGTATCGAGCACCATTTGCCCATCGCGATTCGCACGCACAAAACAAAAACCGCGATCTCCAGCATGCAAGCGGCAGTTTCGCGGACACAACAGACACTCGATCCGATCGCCTTCGATCGGTCGCCACCAACGTCCCGTTGCGGCACCATCCGCTAACCGCTCCATAAATCGTCTTTCCTATGTTCTGCGTGTGTCGACTGTGTCGGTTTTCATTTCAACACAACTCATCATATTCAGTACAACTCATCATTTCAGGTACAACTCATCATTTCAGTACAGGGCAAACGTCGAACCAATCGCGATGTTGTTGGTGCATCCATTCTGTGGCCCACTCAGGTCCCCAACCCCCTTGCGGATAAACTTGCAAAGGAGGTGCAGCAGGGCTGCGCCATGCAGCGATAATCGGGTCAATGATCCCCCAAGCCAATTCGACTTCGTCACTTCGCGCAAACAAACTCGCATCGCCGTTAATGGCGTCAAGCAACAAGCGTTGATAGGAATCGGGCATGGACTCGTCGCCATGCTGTTGAAAGCGAAGTCCATTTGGCTTAAACGTAGTTTCATTTCGGTATCAGGAACTTTCGCTTGGAAATGTAGCTGGATACCTTCGGCGGGTTGGACTTGGATGACCAATCGGTTGGGTTCCGGAACGCGCATTTTTCCGCCATGAAACAACAGATGTGGCGGCTCGCGGAATTGAATGACAATCTGCGTCGTGCGGCAACTCATCGCTTTGCCACTGCGAAGGTAGAAGGGGACTCCACGCCACCGCCAGTTATCGATGTAGAGCTTCAAAGCGGCGAACGTTTCGGTTTGACTTCCTTCAGGCACCCCTTCTTCTTCTAAATAGCCCATGTACTGGCCACGAACCGAATCCGCTGCATAATCTCCGCCCACTTTTGGACGCACGCTATGGCAGCACCTTCACTTTTTCGTCACGCACGAGTTCCGCGTCATAACGCGCTGGTGGCTCCATGGCCGTGATCATCATCAATTGAAACAAGTGATTTTGAAACATATCGCGCAGCACACCTGAATGGTCGTAGTATCCGGCACGACGACCGACGGCGACTTCTTCTGCGACGGTGATCTGAACATGGTCGATGTAGTTGCGATTCCAAAGCGGTTCAAAAATGGAATTGCCGAACCTCAGTACAAACAGATTCTGAACGGTTTCTTTGCCGAGGTAATGATCGATACGATAGATCTGTTTTTCGGAAAAGACTTTATGAATATCTTTGTTGAGTTGTTTCGCTGTTTGTAAATCGATACCGAAAGGTTCTCGATGACAATCCGGCGGCTTCCATTGGATTCATCCGCCAGTCCGGCTTCACCGAGACCTGCGATCGCCGGCGCGTAGAGTGGGGTGCCGTGCTGAGATAATAAGCCGACTTGTTCTTTCGGCCGGTTCGATTGACTTGAGGAATTTTTGCAGCTCTTTTAGATCGGCGACAGATTGCAAATCCCCAGCGTGATAAAAGACCTGCTCACGAAACCGATTCCAGTCGTCTTGAACGAAAAGGTTGCCTGTGAATTGGCGCGTTGACTCTTCCAGTTGCTGTCGCCATACCTCGCTTTCAAACTTCGTTCGCGAGACACCTACGATACGTGTTTGATTAGGGAGACGTTGTTTTTGAACAAGCGGAAAGTGCGGGATGAGTTTGCGACTTGTCAAATCTCCCGAAGCACCGAAGATCACAATCGTGTTAGGCATCGCGTTATGGCTCTTTCTCGTTGACACCGTATCGCGGCAGGGTGCACCGACCCTCCGCCGCGGTATTGTAGCCGTTCTAACGCGTTCTGTCCTCGGCCCAAACGCTAGTTCTGACGAACGATCCGCTGCACCGATAACTGGTTCGAAGTCCCCATTTTTTCGTTTAGTTCTCTTCTTCTTTCCAACGAACGCTCAATCGGTTCGATGCGAATTCGCTAATCGCCGCGTCCGAGCGTGTGTCCCATAACCAAACGTTGAGCTGGGAACCGGTATATCGCCCTGCCCTTTGGCACCCGCAGTCAATCGCCAGACCTTGGATTCACGGTTGAGCGTTGCGTTGCTGAACCAACCGGTATGCACTTGATTTACAAAAGGTTTGTAGTTTGGCTTTGGCACTCGGACTTGGTTCTCATGGTCCTTGAATCTGAACTTCATAGATACCCAGCGGGGTTTCGACGGAGAGCTTTGGATTGGCCGGTACGGGAACGTCGCGCCATCGAAACTTGGGAGCCTGAGCGGCATCCCAACCTTCGAGATGCTTACGATCTGCGGCGGTTCGTTGCGCAGGGGCTGGTAGCGCCAATCATTCTCTTTAAAAACTTCGCGACAGAGTTCTGCGATGACAGGATCATAAGCGATCAATTCAGCACGTGTGTTAACTTCGTTATGCAGCGCATTGTTCTCTGCATTGTTATCAAACCAAGCTTGGACGCTTTCGGCCCAGTACTCTTCAGGGTTCACAGCCGCATAGGTGTTCTTCCAAATCCCTTGAGCTTTGGCGCGATCAAATGCTGCTTCTAAACGTGTTTGAAATGTTGGATCGAGTTGCTTCATTGCAACCATATGGATGGCATGGGCGAACTCATGCAGTGGGATGATCTCCGTTGGATAGGGATCACCGGGAAAGGCCAAAAGGTTTTCTTCACCACCGCTGACGACGGGTGTTTCAGGGGTAGCGCCGAGTCCTCTCGCGCGTCGATCCCAATAGACCTTGGGTTGCATCTGCGCGTGTTCTGGCAAGTCAGTCGTGTATTCGTTGTGCGCCATGATGGCGAAACCGAACTTTGGCATCGACCAATGCTTTAAGGACATCAGGTCTTGGGAGAGCATTTTTTGTACGAGCCAAGCGCATTCATTCAGCGCCGCTTGTTGAACTTGCGCCGATCCAACGACTGGAAGTCCCCCTGCATCGGCATACTTCTGATAAAATGGATCCAAGTTCAGTCGATCGCGAAGCGATTGGGGGATAGGTTCTGCAGACAATGCTGAGCAGGAAACAATACAAAGGATCAGAGCTGCGGTAATTAAGCGCATGTTTGGAATCCGACAAAAGAATGGCTAACCATCGTGGCTGATGATCTTACCCGGCTTCGATCGAAGTGGAATGGCGGCAGTCACCATTCGAACACTACGCATCTATAAAGCGGCATGGAGAAGATCAAGTTGACGCTTGAAGTTTTGCCGTCGTATGCAGCCCTGCGTTCTAATTCTGCTTTGAGTTCATCCGGGTAAATAAACACAGAACGTGTGGCTGGAATCTGGGTAGAGATACCTGTTTTAGCAGTGCCTTGCTCTGTTCCCATTTCACGAATCCGCAACTGCGCGTCTTTTGGCAAAGCGGCACCCTGGTCACGGAGTTCTTTTTCTAATACTTCGAGCGCCCAGGCGATTTGGCGGGCTGAATGATAATCGACAAGGTCTTTGATATCACTCGACGCTAACTGCTTCACTAGGCCACTAGCGACGGCCGCATCGACCGGGAGCGATTCGACGGTCGTTAACATTTGTTGAGTACCGAAGCCACTTCGGCCGCGGCCGTTTTGCAAGTTGTTGGATGACCGAATGGTTGTTTAGCAAAAGCTTCCTCGAGTTTCGTTTCTGCATTGCGAAGCGATTGATCTTGTTGAGTCAATTTCGCTGCCGCCATAACTAACGCGTATGGCCCCCACCTCGATGCCTTGGTCGGCCGGGAGCACCTGGGTATCCACGCGCTTGACGCTGACTATCGGTTCTCAATTCATGATGACAAGCTGCGCAGTCGTATAAAGCATAGTCTCCCCATGTTTTCGCGTCTGGTTCTGCTGCATCTTGGATCAATTGAACCCAGCTCAATCGCGCTTGGACAGCGCTGATCAAGAGCGTCCGTGTGTTCCAGTAAACCTGATCAGCCGTGACGTTGTTATTCAAAACCTGGGGAAAGTTAATTTGAAAGTACTGATCACGATCGGATGCGTTACTTGCTTTTAGAGCGGCATAGAGTTCGCTCGAAGTGCGCCAATGCTGCGGCATCTTATGTGCGAAGGTCTCGAGCTCAATGCTCGGCAGCGGTGGATGTCCCGCAGCGTACAGGCATGTGTCACCCCATTTGGTGATTTTTGGCATTGCCGATGTGGCAATCGTTGCATAAAGCTGCTTGTTTTGCAGTGTTGACCAAGTCACGCATGCCCATTGTCGATTTTTGATGGGAGTGAGTTGCAGCCATGCATCAGGTGGATTGCAAAGCCCATGTTCGCGAACCCATCTCACATCATCACCGACTTGATGACAGTACTGGCATTTAATACCAGGTTGAGGAAAACTTCGCGCCGAATTCAAATCCTTTTCGGCTGCAACATCTTTGTTGCTGGATGGTGAAATCCACCAGGACAAGTGAGGCAGTTGTCGCTGAACATGGCATAAGACTCTGCCGTAAACGCTTCGTCTTTCTTTACATAACCGAGCTCTTCGCAAATTTTACGACTCAATATATTGCTTTGACCGACCCATTGCTCCAGTAATTCTGGTTTGCTTTGAACTTCTCAAAGTCGTCTTTTCTTTTCTGCAAGACTTCGGGACCTGTCAGTGGTTCCACACGAGTTCTTGCAATCGCATGTTTGTCTTGACCAAACATTCGGTCAGTTCGATTTCGCGGTAATAGCTAGTCGATGTTTTTTGAAAACGAGTTAATCATTCGTTGCATTGCTCGTTTTCCTGTCCATGACACTTTGCGCACTGGGCTAGTTCTTCTCCATTAGCCCAAACTTTCATAATCCAATCCGAGGACTTTTGCTCTTGTGCAAACGAGCTTTCTGGAACCGTGGTCACCAAAATGGAGTAAAGCATCGGTTAAGGCAATCGTGATTTCTGTTCATTGCTTGACGCTTTCGCCTTTTGGTACGACATTTCCGTTTGTTGTACTGGATTGAACGAACCAAAACCTGCACCCCATCTCGCACGGCTTTGACCGCATCAGGCTGTGGTTGGTCGGCGGGAGGGAAGGCTGGGGGAACACTGGTTTGTGCCAGATACTTTAAAGCTTGGCGCAGTCGTTGTGCATTTGCCACAACGTTTCCTTGAACACGCCCGGGCCATGTGTGTCTCGCTGCAACCGTTCCCAGATACCACTGGGCTGCCGCTTCCCAAGATTCTATCGCCCCAGGCGTTCGGCTCATATTTAGAACTGAGACGCACGAGTTCGTGGCCACGGGAAGCCACTGCGATATTGTTGAAATTCGCGAGAACGAATCCAATGATCCAAACTCAGTCGCGCTTCGTGAGCATCCGAAGCACTATGGATTGATCTGGAATCACAGCAGATTCGAGCGTGTTTCTTAGCTGAGTAAGGCGGGTCAAGAAGGCTTGGGCGGTCGGTTGGGATGGTCCGGCCAACGTCGCCATGTTTTCTACAACGGCACGATTCCAGGCCGATATTTTGCCGACCCCAATCGAGGAGTCAGTTCCGTTCCACGATCGCGCACACGCAATGTTTGATGGCATGCAGCGCAATCGAATTCGGCAAACTCAGGCCAAGTGCTCACCGTGTGTGCTTTACTCACGCGTGCTTCGAGTAAGGTCAACGATGCGTCGATGGCTGCACTTGCCCCGCCAGCCATAACTGCGGTTCATATTGATCCAACTGCGATTCATTGGCATCACGCCAATGTTGTGAAGCCGATTATGGAACGTGGTGAATTCATAACGTAGCGCAGGATGCCCAGCCGCAATGATATCGTGGTTCATGTCGCGATCACGGTCGCCGACGTGACACGCCGCGCACATGCGCGCGCGGGCAAGTAGATCTCCGTTGGGAACGAATCCTGAAGGGATATTTCCGATGGAACTCCCAGCCGGAGATGGTATGGTTGTTGATCCAATGTTCAGCGGGTCCATGCATGCTGCGCACCCCGACACCTTCTTGTTGAAAGGAATGTGGAGCCGGCAGTGGGATTCCCGTTGGCTGAGGTCGATGTGAACCGCAGCGTTGTGTTGTGGCAAGCTAAACAATTATCGAACCCCGCCCGATCGGACGATTTTCGTCCCGTCCATGATTTGAGTCGACGAAGGATCGATACACCTTTGCTCGCCACACATCGTTCGCCAACTTTGTGCGTGAGGATCGCGTTCGATCCAAAGCGGGAACTCAGAACCTCGGCTGGCCAATGGAGCGGCATAGCCAGGTTTGACTCCTCCATGACAGGCGGCCGCGGCGCAGCTTTGAGCGGTCAACAACGGTTGAAGATTCGCGTCGCAGCAAGGGCCTGCGGAATGTTTCAAGAAGGAACGGTGAGCTCGAAGCGGTGGGAAAAATCAGTTCAGGATCTGCTGCATCGACGATGATTAAATCCATTGACTGAATGAGGACGGCGATGAGAACGCTAAAGATTCTTGCGATCGGGCGAGAAGCTGAAGAGCTTTGGCGTAAAAAAAACATGCAACTTGGCTACGATCGAACGCGGGGTCTTGTGAGCGGTCTGGGGTATTGTATTCGGGGGTTCCCGCCTAGCCAAATTTTGTGCTAAGCCTTGCCTAGGCAGGGGTGGTGTGGGAACACGCAGCGTGACACGACGCCAGTTTCTTCCTTTTTTGGCCGCGACCTGATCCGCGAATCGGACCATTGGACCTGAAACCTGCCACAGCCACTTTTGACTTTCCAATCGGCGTCGATTACTCTCATCAGGCCGGAGGGGATCGATAGATTAGGGGGCCTACCTGGGATGCGACAGCTTCGTGAGACTCGACAAAGACCAGCTTAGCTTGAATCTGCTTTGGGGAATTCCAGCGCTGCTCTTCACCATCGCGTTGGGAGGCTGGTATCTATTCGCCAGTTTGCAAGGCGGGGCAATGGTTGCGAGGTGGGAGTGCGGCAGGTATCTCGTGCGGCATAGCTGCTGGTGCCGTGATTGCCTTCGAGATGTTGCTTTGGCCGCGCAAGTTTTGGCGTCGATTTCGATTCATTCCAGCACGACATTGGTTGCTGGCTCATGTGTACTTCGGATTGGCAAGTCTTCCTTTGGCACTGTTACACACTGGATTTCATTGGGGTGGTAACCTCCCAACGTTGTTCATGATTCTTTTTTTGCTCACGATCCTCAGCGGCGTGTATGGACTGGTGTTGCAAAACCTATTGCCGCGATTCATGTGCGAAACCTACCTGCGGAGACGATTTACTCGCAGATCGACTACGTTTCAGAAAAAACCGTTAGTGATCTGCATGGTGCATTGCGTGTTGCTTGTGGTGCGTCGCCATTTGAAAAACGAGGTGACGAGAGCGAGGAGAGTGGGAATCCGATGAGCGTCAAGCAAGCATGAACGCGGTGGTTGTCGGTGCCGTTCGCGAAGTGGGGCGCGTTCTTGGGCGAACGATTTCTACGATGACCCTCAGCGCGGCAAAAGAGATCCACAAAGCGCTCTGACGGCTTTTCGTGAGATACAGCCCTACCTTGCTCGAAGGTGTGCATTCAAAGAGCGGGCTCAGTGATGACATGGAAGCACAGCGTTGGTTCAGCGCACTGCGTAAAAGTTGTCATCCAGGGAGTGATCAAGTCATTGGACTACTCGAACAAGCTCGAGGCCAGCGCCGTCAGTTTGATATACAACGCCACGCTCCATCGATGGCTGCATGCGTGGATTCCGTTGCATGTTGGTTTATCTGTCGCCGTAACCGTATTGCTCGGCGCACACGTTTGACAGCCTTAAATACTGGTAGGTTGACAGCGATCTATGACCGCGAAAGAAACGGGAAAATCGCGATCACAACGTATCCCAACTCGACTACCATCGCGCGCGCGGTGGTCTGTATTGGTCGCGTTGGCTCCTATCGCTCTTAGCGATCCTTATCTTCGGTGCATAAGCTGCATACGCGGTGATCAATCCGCGGGAGCCAGCCAGCTAAATACGGGCCCCGTCATAACTGGCGCATGCATCCTTCGAAAACAAGTGCGAAAAATGCCATGGCGATACATGATGCAACCGAGTGCGAAAGATGCACCGCGTTGGGACAGCGAATCGATTGAAAAACTCGAAGCGGCTTGCCAAACACTGCCATCGTGTCGATCATCATTTCGCTCCAATCTCGTTGATCAATCCCAAGATCAGAACTGCGCGTTGTGCCATCAAGATCATCAGGGGCGCGATCACGACCTTGAGCCTCGTTTCGGCTCGGCAATGTGCAAGTTGCCACCGCACCAGCTCAATGAATCCATGCTGGCTTCATCGAAAGAGCGTGTGCGCCCTCAAATCGCAGAGTTCTCTACAGCTTCGCATGCGGTTGATGGCCAAGATGGCAGAAAGACTTTTCGAGGTCTTGGTGAAGACACGGGACGTATCTTGTTTGATCCCGCACACATTTGTTGCCCGGACAAGTTCCATCGGGAACGAGAGGCGGTTTTCAGCGCGATATGTTGCCAGTCGAAGCGCAGTCTCGTTACGACGTCGTCGGTGATCAGGGGCTGGTTCAGCTCGAATGTGGCGACTGCCATGAACCTCAGGGCACTTCGGAAAAGGTGCTCACGGCCATCGATCGCGAGAATGGTCGTTATTATGCGCCGGTATCCTTCGACAAGCATTGCAGCGCTTGCCATGGTCTCAACTTCGCAGGCCAAACCAACGAGCAGTTGCCCTTGCCTCACGCGGCACCTTGGAGTGAAGTGACCACTTTGCTGGCGGCGAAAACGGTTGGAGGAAAAATCACCGGCACGATCGGTATGCGTTCCGAGCAAGGGCTTTTGGCGCCTGGAAAAACTCCCGCAAAGTCGAATGATCAAGATCTGAAGCTGTCCGACGTGGAGCTCGAAGTCGCGAAAACGCGCGTTAAAGAGCAGTGTCTTAAATGCCATCTTCAAGAGGATCTGACAGACGAGTTCATTGCAAAACAACGATCCAAAGCACGCGTGGAGATGATTCCTACGCATTGGTTGCGACATGGATTCTTTGATCATGCAGCGCATCCCAAAATTACCAACTGCAATTACTGTCATCAGATACCTGGGTCATTGGAAAGCGATCCACAGAATCCGGGAGAAACGAAGATTGCTCCTGCCAATGATCATCACGTCGTCATGATTGCGGGGCCTGAAGCCTGTGTCGGATGTCATCGTGATCCCGCGCAACCAGAACCGGCTTTGTTTGCTTCTGAACAACAGCTTGAACAAACACTCGGTGAAAAAGAACAACCAACTTGGGCATCGGCACAGTGTATCGAGTGTCATCGATACCACTGGACAAGGAAAGAAGCCCATGCACTTGAAACCGTGTTGCATCCTGCCGCGAAAGGAAACACGGTGGCAAGATGATGGCTGCACCACTCAGACGCTGCGCTTTCATCGGATGGATCGCCTTATGGTCCGTCGTAAATTATTCCCAATTGTGTGGCCAGTCCGCGACGTTGCCACAGATGATCGGTAATACGAGCTGCGCAACCTCCACCTGTCACGGCGGGGTTACCGGACGGGGATCCCCCTGGAACTCAAGCGCCAATCAATTTCAAGCACATGATCCACATACGCGAGCCGGGCAGGTCCTGAATGAACCGTTATCAAAACAAATCGTCCAAATGCTGGAACCCAACGCAGCATTCGAAGATGTGTTACAGCGACGTTGCGTAAGTTGTCACGCAACTGTCGATGCGGAACTCGTCAAGTCGCCACAGCCGATTGCATGGAACGTGGTGCTTCAAGGAGTTTCGTGCGAATCGTGCCATGGTCCCGCCAGCCGTTGGGTCGAAGCGCATGTGCTAACGAGCTGGTCCGGTTCGGATCGTTTCGCAAAAGAAACAGGAATGCGTGATACGGAAGATTGGATGACACGCACCTTAACCTGCGTGCGTTGTCATATCGGTTCTCGAAGTGAAGATGGTTTAGTTCGAGATATGAATCACGATATGATCGCTGCCGGGCATCCGGCGCTGCGATTCGATATGTCAGCTCATTTCAGTCGATTACCGAAGCATTGGGAAGAAGGAAAAAAACCGCAAGGCTCAGAAAAGCCTTCGATCATGCCCGGTTTAATCGAGCGC
Organism: Ottelia alismoides; assembly: GCA_037367405.1. Taxonomy (NCBI): domain Eukaryota; kingdom Viridiplantae; phylum Streptophyta; class Magnoliopsida; order Alismatales; family Hydrocharitaceae; genus Ottelia; species Ottelia alismoides. Next base: position 361,604 of record JAZKJV010007521.1, on the reverse strand, counting down.
CATCAAGCGTCGAAGCTTCTCAGCGCTTGGACGGCAGCGAAGCTTTCCACGGAGCGCAGCAAAGCGGTTGAAGAAGATCCGACTGCGGTGTGGCCGGAGCTTGCGGATCACGACTGCTTTGCTTGCCATCACATCATTTCAATTAGCCCCGAACAACGAGCGGCTCGAAGGCTTGGACGTCCCGAATGGAACCCCTGGTATGTACGTGGTTCTACCTTTGCTCAAGTGGACAACGTTTTAGGACATGATGAGCAGTTGGCTATCATTCAACGCATTTCGCAAGAGGCATTAAACGAAGCACGGCGTCGGATTAATCAGCCCATCGCCGCAAGTGAGCATCTGCAGGGATTGCTCAAAAACTTTATCGAGGAGCCAGATTGGTATAGCGCTTCTCATTATTATCTCGACGCGGCGGTTGCGCTTGAGGCTTTCGTGCAAACCGGAAATGCACCCAAAGCAGGGAGCGATCGGCTCCAGCAATCGCTGCGTCAGTATGCAGAACAGTTTCTCGCGTTTCCACAAACGAAGACTGGGTTTATGCAAAGTCCTCGAGACTTTAACATCGCAAAGTTACGACAGTGGGAATCGTTTATCTATCCCCAAAAAAATCCAAAATCACCCTAGCCTGGTTCGCGTGACATGATTGTGCAGGCCCTTTATCAACGACAACAGTCACGAGGTGGTTATCTCACGGAAGATGATCTGCGTGGTGTGGCCGAAGAGTGCAGCGTCCCGCTGCATCGCGTGCAATCGCTGATCAGTTTCTTCCCGCATTTTCGTCTGACACCACCTCCGGCAGTCGAAGTGCATGTTTGTCGCGACATGTCGTGTCATCTGCGAGGAAGCGTCGAGATCATTCACGAGCTCGAAGCTTGGGCGCACAGCGAGTATGGCGATCAAGTTCATGTTTCAGGCGTTTCTTGTTTAGGACGCTGTGATCGAGCGGCGGCCGCGCTCATCAACGAACAGCTTTATGTAGCCAAGGATGTTGCCCAGTTAAAACAGATCATCGAAGGATTCGTCGATGGCAATCCGCCGACACCAAACACGGACCGAGAGCAAGCAGAGCTGGCAATTGGTAAGTGGAAAATGGATGTATATCAAGGTGTTGGAAAATATGACGTGATCCAACAGTTCGTGCGCGATCCCAATATCGAAACCGTACTTAAGGCACTTGAGGTTGCGGGACTGTTAGGGATGGGTGGAGCTGGTGGTCGCGCTTATTTGAAATGGGGTGACGTGTATCGCGCCAAGGGCATTGATAAATACGTTGTTTGTAACGCGGATGAATCGGAGCCCGGTACGTTCAAAGACCGCGATATCCTCTTAGCTGCACCGCATCTCACTGTTGAAGGCATGATTCTCGCTGGCCTTGTGGTTGGAGCAAGTTGCGGCTGGGTATACATTCGCCACGAGTATCAAGAACAGATCCAACGAGTACGAGAAGAAATCCAACGGGCCAAGTCGCTGCGCGCGCTCGGGCAAAACATCTTTGGTTCTGGGCGCAGTTTCGACCTCGATGTATTTGTAAGCCCCGGGGGCTACATTTGTGGAGAACAAACAGCGCTCATCGAAGCCATGGAGGACAAGCGAGCGGAACCTCGCAATCGACCTCCTGAACTCATGACGAATGGCTATAAGAACCAGCCAACATTGCTCAGCAACGTGGAAACATTTGCATGGGTTCCAGCGATCATGCAAAAAGATTTGGGAAAATGGTATGCCGAACAAGGGGTGAAGAGCGGCAAACTGGCCGTCGATCAGGGCAAGGGCATGAACGGAATGCGGCTCTTTTCGATCAGTGGCGATGTGCTGCGACCGGGTGTCTATGAAGTGCCAACGGGCATCACTCTCGGCGCACTGATCGATGAACATTGCGGAGGCATGGCGCCCGGTAAAGAAATTGTCGCTGTCGCTCTCAGCGGTCCCTCGGGGGGATTATTACCAGCGAAAATCCCGTTGAAGTATTTGAACAAGCGGTTTGTAGAAAGCCGTCTACCGCAAGGCACGGAGTATCTCGATGTTCGTGACATCCCGTTGGATATCAACGTCAGCCGGCAGCTCGGAGTCATGATCGGTGCAGGGCTGGTAGTCTATGGCACGGGGGCGGATGTGCTTGAGGAAGCACTCGCTTGCAGTCGTTTCTTTCGGAACGAATCCTGCGGCAAGTGTGTTCCATGCCGCATTGGATCACAGAAGATCACGGAGATGGGAGAACAATTATCCGGCGGACAGGTAGCGGTTGAAGCACTACCACAGATGCGCGAGGTTGCGTTGTCCCTGTCGAAAACAATGGTTGCGACGAGTATCTGTGGTTTAGGTCAAGTTGCAAGTAATCCGATCAAGAGTTTCTTGACGTATTTCCCGGAGCAGGCAGAACGAGCTTGTGGCCGCAAAACGGAGGATCGCTAACGATGTCAGCAGGCCCACTTCAAGCTCTTGATCCGAGTAGTGCATTGCCCGATGGTGCTAAGCCATATGAGGATGAAGGCTTATTTGCTCGCGATATCAATGGGCAACTCATACGCGTTGAGCGTGCGACGGCGTCCGACTTTGACTTGGATGTGCATCTAAAGATTGATGGCTTGGCAATAACCGTTAAGAAGGCCGTCCCAGAGCGCGATAGTCAAGGGAACATTTTGCGCGATGCAAATGGTCAACCGCGTCCGCGTTTCACAACCATTTATGATGCGACAAGCCAAGCGTTTGTGAAGCAGCCGGGTGATGTTCATCCGATCCCAACGCTTTGTCATAAAGAGCATTTGCCGCCGATTGGCGCTTGTCGAGTCTGTATTGTCGAAGCGGCAGAGCAAACGCGGCAGGGATTGCGCAGCAAGCTTGTGCCGTCCTGTTGGCAACATGTTTCCGAAGGCATGGAAGTCCACACGCTAGAGAGCCAGGCCGACGCGGCCGCGGCCAAGCGTGTTCATGAAGCGACGAAGACGATAACGGAATTGCTTGTCGCCGATCATCTGCCGATGGTTGATGGTCATTGTCCATCTTCCGAATCGATGCCAGGCAACGAGCTTGCTCGACTCGCTGAACGCTTGGGTATTGAGTGCAGCCGGTTTGCACCGCGTACATTAGAACGCGGAAAAGATACATCGAGCCCGATGGTGGTTGTCAATCACGATGATTGCATCCTCTGCGGTCGATGCGTACGCGGTTGTAATTATGTCAAGAATAATCGCGTCATCGGCCGGTCGAACAAAGGTTATGAGACCGTTATTTCGTTCGATCTCAATGTTCCGATGAACGACAGCACTTGTGTTGAATGTGGCGAATGCGCGATCAGTTGCCCAACAAGCGCGATGGAATTCGTGCCGCAGTACATTCAACAACACGCCGAAAAAGTGCTTCAGGAGCTGCAGCGCGAAGGCAAAAATGGCGGGTTAATCACAGCCCATGAGCTTTCGCAAATCGAACTGTTCTCGGGAATACCGTTCAAGTTTTTGCAATTGAATGCAGCTTCGGTTATTCGTCGCAAATTGGCTCCCGGCGAGATCCTTTGCCAGGAAGGCGAGTACGGTTCCACCGCCTTTATCATTTTGGATGGCGAATTCGAGATCTTTCTAAATAACACACGCGGTGCGGTGCGTACGCGGAAAGCAGGGGGCATTCGCGGGTTGCTCGGCGGACTTAAAACCATCGCTGAAAAAGCAGGTGGATTTGCCAGATTGACGGATGTCGGTGGCGCTGCATTGGGCGAGGACCAAAAGATTACCCGAAGCAAGAAGGATTTGATTTTGGGTGAAATGACTTGCATGAATCGTTACCCGCGATCCGCGACGGTCAAAGCCATCACCGATGCAGAAGTTTTGGAGATCAAACGCAACGTGTTGTACATGTTGCAACGCAATGAAGTCAGCCGCGAATTGTTGAATCGAGTTTATCGTGAACGTGCATTGCAAGGACAAATCGAACGCTTACCGATCTTCGCAGAACTAGATGAAGAGTCACGCAAAGAGGTTGCGCTTTTCTTGAAGGAAAAGGTGGATCTGGTAAGTGTTGAGCCGGGGCAAACAATTTTTGAACAAGGTGATCGTGCGGATCACTTTTATGTTGTGCGGTTGGGATTCGTGAAAGTCACGCGCCAACATGGACGCACAAAACGTGTCATGGACTATCTCGGACCCGGACGCAACATCGGTGAAATTGGATTGCTCTCGCAGTCGGCCGAGTGGTTCTCTTTTGATGAGGATGATAAGTTCCAGCGAGGAGTGCGTACCGCGACGTGCAGCGCGTTGGATCACGTTGAATTGATCCGCATCCGTGGAGAGCATTTTCGCGAATTGATGACACGCTACCCGCAACTCGTCACCAAGCTAAGGGATCAAGTACAAGAGATATTGCGACGCAACAAGAAAATGCTCGAAATGATTGCCGAAGCGAATGAGCAAGACTTCTTGGAGCAAGGGCTTTATCTCGCGCAGAATTTACTTGTTCTCGATCTCGAGCGTTGTACACGCTGCGATGAATGCACGAAAGCTTGCGCCGATACCCATGGCGGCGTAACTCGGCTCGTGCGCGACGGTTTACGATTTGAAAAGTTTTTGATCGCTAGCAGTTGTCGGTCTTGCATGGACCCTTACTGCCTTGTGGGTTGTCCGGTTGATGCAATCCATCGCAAGGGCGAAACACTCGAGATTGCGATTGATGATTACTGCATCGGATGTGGCCTCTGTGCGGACAATTGTCCTTACGGCAATATCAATATGCATCCGTTTCCAAAGATCAACGTCGATCCGCAGACCAAAAAGAAAACGAAGGCGTTCCAGATCGTTGATGGAAAGAAACTCCCGGTTTTGCAGCAGCGCGCGACGACATGCGATCTGTGCCATAGTGTTGATTCGCAGCCGAGTTGCGTTTACGCCTGCCCTCACAACGCCGCTTTTCGCATGTCAGGAGAGCAGTTACTCAAATTGACAGCGAAAAACAATCAACTTCATTTCAGCTAGAGAACGGGTCGGATTGTTACGAATTGTCGCACGGCACAGGGTGTGCTTGAGAAACACAAGTCCGGTGGGTTAGACTAGATCTCTGCCGCTGCGAGAAATCCTTTGTTTTTGCGATTGCAACACCTATTTTCGCTTCGCATGCCCACGCGCCCTATGATCTGGGGAACGCTTGTGGCGGTTTGCTGCGCGGTGCTCCCTGTTCCGATTGCAGTCATGCCTGCGAGCGATTCCCAAACGGTAACGGGTAAACCGGGACCAGCATTCCCGTGTCAGAATCGGCCCTGCGGTTGCAAATCGCCCCATCAATGCTGGACTCAATGCTGCTGCTTCGGGCCCGCGCAGCGACTCGCTTGGGCCAAGCGAAACCAAGTTAAGCCGCCGGTTTATGCGATCCTTGAAGAGCCTAAGTCGAATGTGGTTGCCGCAAGCTCGCAAGCAAAACCGGCGTGTTGTGCAACGACTAAGCCTTGTTGTCAAAACAAGGTCTACCCTGCTCCCTCGGCAAAACGTAGTTGTTGCGATAAGAAGGCTCGCGCTGAAGAACCACAGTCGAATGAATCATCCGAGACACGTTGGTTGATCTCGGTGATGGCGCTCAAATGCAGAGGCTTGTCGACGGATGTTACGTCATTGCCTTGGACCATCCTCAGCGATCTGCTAGTGCCGCTTGCAGTGGTGCCGATCGAAGTGGTGCCTATTCCTATTCTTCAATCGCGTCCGAGCGTTGTTAGTTTGCTCGATTCTCCTCCGCCTCGCGTCTGAGTTGCGGTCGCACAGACACTCTCCATTGAAAGAGTTTTGCCTAGCAGGGCCGGAGAGGGTTCTGTGCGTATCTACTACGACCTTGCGTTATCCATGAGGCCTGAGTCTTCAGCGTCTGTTGTGGATCAGGACTCGCTGGAATGACGTGAGGTATGGAAACACAGCGACATGGAGGGCGCAGAAAGAATGGCTGTGAACCGTGCACTTTCGTGCGGACATAGTCACTCTGCCCCTATGACCACCAGACACTCCGAAACAAAACCGTCAACTCAAACTAACAATCTTAAAAATGAAAACGAACCATTCTTCTTCTCGTCATGGCTTTACGCTCATTGAGCTATTGGTCGTGATCGCCATCATCGGCATCCTCGTCGGGCTATTGCTTCCCGCCGTGCAAGCAGCCCGCGAAGCGGCACGGCGTATGTCATGCAGCAACAATCTGAAACAAGTTTCGCTCGCGATGCACAATTATGAATCCGCCTATGGCGTGTTCCCGCGAGCAGGGACCGTTGATCAAGACTTTTCGGTACAAGCACGCTTGTTACCTTACATCGAACAGTCGAGCTTGCACGACGCGCTTGACTATTCCAAACCAGCTTTCTCGGGGCCTTTCAGCGCAAAAGTTCCGCATCCGAGTTTGGCAAGAGCGTTTGCTGTTCCGATCAATACGTTCCTTTGCCCAAGTGATCCGAGTCCGTCGACGGTTGTCATGACTGTCTCTGGAACCCAGTACACCTATGGCAGTATCAATTACATGATCAGCTATGGCAGTGGTACTAGGAACAATAACGATCTGCGTTGGCGAACTGACGGGATTGTCTTCCAAAACTCCACGACAGGTTTTCGAGATATCCTCGACGGGAGTTCAAACACGGTGATTGCAAGTGAAACCACACGCAGCTTTGGAACGGATATGACGTTACCTGCAGGCCAGTTTCCTCAGCGACCTTTCCAATACACCTTAAACGGTTCCGGCGGACTGAGCTCCGGCCTCAACGCGACCCAGGGACTATTGATTACTGGAAGTCCTTGGAGTCCATTCGCTGACAGTGCAGGTATGGTATCCAATCCAAACCTAGAATCGATCTGGCAGACATTCACGGGATGGCGTGGTGGCAGCAGTCCAGCGCTGCGCGGTCGCGGCATCTCTTGGGCTTTCTCCGGTGCGATTAACTCGCTCACCAATGGATATCTGCCTCCGAACAGTCCGATCCCGGATGTGGTGACTCATTTTACGGGTTACTTTGCTCCGCGAAGTTTTCATAGCGGTGGTGCGCATGTTGGTATGGCAGATGGTTCCGTGCGGTTCTTTACCAACAGCATGGATACCGATCTGCATCGTGCATTGCATAGTTGCAATGGCCGCGAAGTCGTTGATGCCTACTAAACGTAGCCATCGCTGGCAAGTTAAGAGTTAGGCCGGGGAGGGCCTCACCCAAACCCTCTCCGGCCCTGAGAGGCCGACTCTCCCAGAGGGAGAGTTGCACGGTCGTGTGATTCATTCAATAACGCACGACATCAAAATGTCGCGACGGCGGCTTCACTTTTTCTTTAAGCGTGTTCCAGTGCAAACTTCAAGCAATCCTTCCAGTTGGCCTGATTATCGAGCGGTCTGGCGCTGGCATTTCTATGCAAGCTTATTCTCGATCCCTTTTGTGATCATCCTTTCGATCACGGGCGCGATCTATTTATTCAAACCACAGATCGATGCATGGGAAGATCGCAAGTTCGATCAAATAAAGATTGCATATCAAGCCGCAAAACCATCAGAACAAGTTCAAGCGGCGATGCAAGCCATTCCGGGAGGTGTTCCAACAGGCTATGAACTCCCCCAATCCGAGCATCATGCAGCGCGGGTTCTCATTCAAGATGGTGAGTCAACCCATCGTGTGTTTGTTCATCCCGAAACACTTGATGTTTTGCACGTTCGCAACGATCGCGATACTATCATTCGCCAAGTGCGCGCGTTCCATGGTCAGTTGGGTATGGGAGAAAGAGGCTCGAATCTTGTTGAGCTCGCAGCTTCGTGGACCATTGTCATGTTGTTAACGGGAGTCTACCTCTGGTGGCCTCGTTCCATGAAAGGCTTGGGAGGAGTGATTTATCCACGATTGACTCGAAGTACAAATCTATTCTGGCGCGATCTGCATAGCGTGACTGGCGTCTGGATTACTGCCTTTGCACTTTTTTTGCTCGCAACCGGTTTGCCATGGGCAAAGTTTTGGGGATCATACTTCAAGACGATTCGATCGGTCACGGGCACGGCAGTGGTCCAGCAAGATTGGACGGTCGGCGGAGAGCATCGCAAGCCAAGTGGGACAGAGGAGCATCAAGGACATGCCAAGCAAACGCAGCCGCGCGGTCGCGGTGATCGTCGTCCAGCAAAGATGCCCTCAGATCTCACCGCCTTTGATCGTGTGGTCGCTACGGTTGCACCTTTACAACTCGCCTATCCGGCAATCGTTTCTCCACCGCGCTCTGGAAGCGGCCACTGGACGGTAAAGTCGGATGCGCAGAATCGAACTTTGCGAACCACACTAACCGTGAATCCTGAGAATGGAGATGTGGTCGCGCGCGAAGACTTTTCCGATCGGCACTGGGTTGATCAAGCCATTGGGATTGGCATTGCCGCACATGAAGGTCAACTGTTCGGATGGTTCAATCAACTCTTAGGACTCCTTACTGCGGTTGGTTTAGTATTGCTTTGTCTCAGCGGCTACGTGATGTGGTGGCGTCGCCGTTCGACAGGCGTCCTCGGTGCACCAGAAAGACTGCAAGATGCCCATTTTTCAGTAGGCTTAGTGACGATCATCATCGTGCTTGGGGCTTATATCCCTCTGTTTGGAATTTCTTTGATCGCAGTCTTGCTTCTTGAACGGTTCGTACTGAGGCGAATACCCCGAGTGCAGCATTGGCTAGGTCTGCAACCACGGAATGGCCGAATCTACCAGACCGTCGCATCAGTGTTCATGATGTGTCTGTTAGTGATGAATGGCTGCGGTAATCCCGAACCTGTGGCGGCCGGTTCCCGTGGGAATCTTTCGCTCAATGGTCAGCCGCTTGTTGAAGTGGAACTGAGTGTCTACCGCGACAATGGAACTCAGCCAGAACTCATTGGCAAAGGCACGGTGGATTGGAGCGGCCATTTCGAATTGCGCAATCTCACTGCCAATGAAGCGATTTGGCTGGAACCAGGCAAGTATAAGTTTACGGTGGAGTCCGTGGGTAATCCCATCAAGATTCCCGCTGACTATCGCGATCCCAACAAAACACCGCTGAAGTATGAGAGCATTGATGCAAAGGTTCCGGTAAGGCTCGACATTACGGAACAATGGAAATCATGAAGTAAGCCACCCGCCCGCTTGCGGGAGGGTCGGACGCCGTAGCGGCCGGGGAGGGCGTCACATAATCCTCGCGCGAAGCCGCTCGCAAAACAGCTTGCCTTATGGTTGCCCACATCTCACATCAAAGAGCATATGACACCTCTCTTTTTCTATGGAACCGCTTGGAAAGAAGACGCAACGGAATCGCTAACCTTGCAAGCGATTACTCAGGGGTTTCGCGCGATCGATACGGCAAATCAACGCAAACATTATTACGAAGCGGGAGTTGGGAAAGCGATTCACGCGGCAATTCGGTCTGGCTTGGTGTCGCGCGAGAATCTGTTTATACAAACCAAGTACACATTCATGCATGGCCAAGATCAACGATTGCCATATGATCCTGCCGCATCGATCACCGATCAAGTGCAACAATCTTATGCGAAGTCGCTAGAGCATTTGCAGATCGACGCACTTGATTCACTTGTGCTCCATGGCCCAACAACTTCGCGCGGACTGGCCGCTGATGATTGGGAAGCTTGGCGTGCCATCGAATCGCTTTGTCAGTCCGGAATGCTTGCGAAGATCGGTGTTAGTAACGTCAACGCGCAGCAGCTAGATCTGTTGTGTGGCGATGCAAAGGTGCGGCCAACGTTTGTCCAGAATCGCTGTTACGCCATCATGGGCTGGGATGCAGACGTTCGCGCGGTATGTCGCAAGTATGGCATTCACTATCAAGGGTTTTCATTGTTGACCGCCAATCGTGCCGTTTTGAATGATGCTGCGGTAAAGTCATTGGCCGCAAAGTATGCGTTGACGACTCCGCAATTGATTTTCCGATTTGCTATCGACGTCGGAATGATTCCAATCACAGGAACTACGAATGCAGAGCATATGCAACAAGATCTACGCGTGCTCGATGTTCAGCTCAAGCCGGATGATGTCAAGCAAATAGAAACCATCGCCATCTAGAATCCCTCTCCGGCTTGCGGAAGTAGCGGGAGGTGCTGGCGTGATAAAAACTGCTGAATTGCACTGCACAGTTTCATTGCGCTCCCTCGGGCTACAACTCGGTCATGCCCCATGCCCGCTTGCCGGGCATGAGCATCAGTTTGACCGGCTAGCATCAATGCGTGCTTGCCATTCTCTTGCGTTTGCGATCAAGCGGCGAGCCAATCGTCTCCCAATACGAATCGACTCCCCCGAGCCGATATCCAGATCGCCTGATCGAAGCGATTTGTGATGAGACGACCAAAGCAGATCGCTTCGATTACGTCTGTGGAATTGCGGCTCGTCGACGAGCATTCGTACTGGAAGGCGATCTGCTCGCCGTAAGAACCAAAGAAGAGGAGCTTGAAGCGGGCGCGTCGGTTTCTAGCCTGTCAAACTGATGCTCATGCCGGGCAAGCCGGCATGGGGCACGGCGAACAAGCGAGCATGAGACTAAAGTTTTTATCAGGCCAGTGCCAATCCCTCTCCGGCCCTGAGAGGCCGACTCTCCCGGAGGGAGAGTAGAGCTTGGTAATTCCATCGTAAATACTATAAGCGGCAACGCAGGAGATGGAGATCACGGCGATCCAAAGCAAAAGATCGGTAAGAAACTTTGGGCGCAAAGTCGCGTGGATTTTGAAGTAACGAAAGTAAAGAGCGACGCAGGCCATCATCGGCAACGTTGCCGCTTGGGCGATCCCACCGATTTGAACCATGCGTTGTGGATCACGCTGAAATAAGTAAAAGCCCAATGCGACGATGGGGAAGATGACGCAGAAGATGCGAATCCTTTTGGCTCTCGCCACGGCATTATCGGCATGAGCCAGTCCCAATAGATTCAGAAAATCGACCGTCATTCGACTATTTGCAGCACAAGCCAAATAGAGTGTCTTGAATAGCACAGCGCCGGCGCCAATCAAGAAGAAGACTCGCGTCCAGCTGCCAAAGGGATCGGAATACATGTGAGATAGAGAATCAATCGCCGTCGGACCTTGTGGGATTAGCTTTTGCGGATGCAATACTGCGGCACCCATAAAGTAAAAAGCCACCGTCGCGAGTGTGAAAACAACCATGCTGATCCATGCATCGTAATGCATGACGCGAATCCATCCGCGTGCGCGAGCTTCCCAAGCCGCAGTACCGTCATCTCGACCTACATAGCGAGCATAGCCTTTTTCTAAACACCAGTACGGATAATAGAACAACTCCGTGGCACCGACGCCGGTGATCCCAAATACGCCAAAGGCAACTGCTAAGCCTTGATCGGGAACGTTGAACTTAAGGCCGCTAAGAAGTGCTTCGCGCGAAGGTGCAAGATCTGTGAAAAGTAGTGCGATCATCGCAATGCAAGTCACCAACGTGACACCAACGACTAACACCGTCGTGATCCACTCAATGCGCCGGTAACTGCCATTGAAGATCAGCGCAATGGTTAACAAGCAGATGACGAACGCCCAAGGTATCTCGTGATGAGTTTTTACATATTCCCCTGCACTGGCAGAAACATGTTCGATGGCCGATGCGCTTCCGGGACCAAAATTTGGAAATGCGAGATTTAGAGATTGACCCACACCGCCGGTCATGCCACCGAGTTGAAAGACTGTGCAGAGCATCATGATGAACCACCAAATCAAGAGCACCAGCCCGATCGCACGAATCGTGGAGATGTCTTTCAAGGCGCCCAGTGTCGGTTTGCCCGAGGAGATCGCATAGCGGCCCAACTCGATTTGCACGAAGACCTTGATCACACAGCTGAAGAGAATCAACCAAAGAAAGGTGAAGCCATGTTCGGCACCGCACTTGGTGGTCAGGATCAATTCGCCCGAACCGACGATTGTGCCGGCCAAAATAATGCCGGGGCCAATCTCTTTGGTTACCTGCCAGATTGAATTGGGTGGTTCCCGGACCGCTTCAGGGGGCAATGCGTATGGATCAAACGAGATGACTTCATCAGACATGGTTTATTCAGACAAGCGTATAGGGGGTGAGGAGACGCATCTTACCCGTTACGGCACGCTGTTTGCAAACAGTCGTTTTGACCTCTCGAACATCCATTCGCCGTTCGAGATTCAAGCGAATAGGTGGAGAAACTCACTATGTTACGTTCAGCTATGAAAAGAAATCGTCAGGGGAAAGGTGGTATTCTCGCGTTTGTTTTGTTGATCGTTGTGCTGTTTGGAATCCTCGCTTACGCGCAAGGGTGGTTGCGATTCAGCCGTGAGCCGGGACGAGTTGAAGTCGAAATGAAGACCGATGAAGCGCGGCACGATATGCAACGAGCGGTTGAAAAAACAGAAAACGCCATTCGTGATCTGTAGGGCGTTTCAGGCTCAGCTATAATCGGAACCCTCCTACCTAACCGTTTCCGGAGGGTTTCATGCTTTCTCGCGCGCACTCTTTTTGCTTGTTGCTAGTCTTCGGGGCCGCTTCGGCACTGACAGCGGCCGATAAGCCGAACATTGTTTTCTTTCTCATCGACGATTTGGGACGGACCGATGTTGGGTTCATGGGGGGAAAAGACATCCAAACTCCCAACATCGATACGCTCGCTAAAGGTGGAGCGATCCTCGATTCGCATTATGTGCAGCCTGTCTGCTCTCCGACGCGTGCAGCGCTGATGACCGGGCGCTATGCGACACATACTGGCATCTACACGGTGATCCGCCCCCATGCCAAATGGGGACTGCCGTTAAATGAGCGAACGCTTGCCAATGCGTTAAAAGACGCTGGCTTCGAAACCGCAATCACTGGTAAATGGCATCTTGGTGAATTCGAACCTACGTATACTCCAACCTCTCGCGGATTTGATCATCAATATGGTCACTACTTTGGCGCGATTGATTACAACACCAAGATGCGTGAACAAACTCGCGACTGGTATCGAGATGACAAACCAAATGCCGATGAAGGTTACTCGACTCATCTACTCGCAAAAGAAGCAAGTCGATTAATTCGCGAGAAAGATAAAGCGAAACCTTTGTTCTTGTATGTACCGTTTAATGGTGTTCACGCACCACATCAGGTGCCTGAAAAGTACTTGGAGCCGTATGGTCATCTGAAAGGCACGCGCCGGATGGTAGCCGGTATGCTTGCAGCCGTCGATGAAGCGATCGGTCAGATCGTTGAAACTCTCGACCAGCAAGGTTTGCGGGAAAACACGCTCATTATCTTTTCCAGCGACAATGGTGGACCGAATCCCAAGAACGTTTCTACCAATGGCGACCTGCGCGCTGGTAAAGGTACGATCTATGAAGGTGGAACACGGGTTTGTGCATTTGCTAATTACCCCGGCAAGATTCCTAGTGGTGTAACCATTCGCGAGCCAATGCACATGGTTGATTGGTATCCAACTTTGGTAAAGCTCGCTGGGGGTTCGATCGAAGAGTCGAAGCAAAAATTACCGCTGGACGGTCTCGATGTGTGGCCGATGTTGACCCAGAGTGCAAAGTCTCCTCATGATGCGATCTTGTTGGTGCAGTCGCCCACGCGCGCTGCCGTTCGTGTCGGCGACTGGAAGCTTGTAATGAACGGAGGTCCTCCTGGGGCGGATGACGAAGGACCGCAAGCGAACACTCCACGCAATCGCCGGCGCGCTGCGACCAAGGAAGAACCCACTTTTGAGTTGTTCAATTTGGCCAGCGATATCAGTGAATCCAAAGACTTGTCCAAACAGGAACCTGAGCGTCTCGCGAAAATGCGCGCAACGTTAGACTCGCTGCTCAAGAATGCGGTCACGCCAGGAAACGAAAAGATCTAAGATACAAAACCATGAGAACGGTCAACTCAATTGTCGGGACTTTAGTCCTTGGTTTATGCGCCTCGATATGCTTTGCCGTCGAGCGTCCCAACATCATCTTTGTACTCAGTGACGACTTAGCGCAAGGTGATATTGGATGCTATGGGCAAAAGCTAATCCAGACACCGAATCTCGATCGAATGGCTGCCGAAGGCACGCGCTTTACGCAAGCCTATTGTGGGACGTCGGTCTGCGCTCCTTCGCGAACGTCACTCATGACGGGACTGCATACAGGGCATTCCCCGGTAAGGGCAAACTGGGAGATTGCAAAGGACGAAGGTCAGTTACCTTTGCCTGAGTCAACGGTGACCGTAGCCCAAGTTTTAAAAACGGCAGGCTATGCAACCGCTTGTGGCGGTAAGTGGGGAATGGGAATGTTCAACACTTCCGGTAGCCCGCTCAAGAAAGGTTTTGATCATTTCTTTGGTTATAACTGCCAACGCCATGCCCATTCCTATTTTCCCGCTTATCTATATCGTGATGCAACTCGCTTTGACTTACCCGGTAACGATGGTAAAGGAGTGGGCAAGACTTATGCGCAGGAATTGATCCAAAGCGATATTGAGCAATGGATCCATGCACATCATCAACAGCCGTTCTTTCTTTTCTACGCCATTACGTTGCCGCATGGTAAACATGAAATCGATGATCTCGGTATCTACGCCGATCGCGATTGGAGTCAGCAAGAGAAAGCGTATGCGGCGCAGGTTACGCGTCTCGATTCCGATATCGGGCGACTATTCAAGCAGCTTAAGCAACTCGGCATTGATGATCGAACATTAGTGATGGTTGCCGGTGACAACGGGTCGTCGTTTGATGAAAAATCAGCGATTGGTCGCCGCTTTGATCAATCCATGGGGGGCAAACTTCGCGGCTTCAAACGCGGCATGTATGAAGGGGGTTTGCGTCAAGCGGCGATCGCGCGATGGCCAAACAAAATACCCGCCGGAAGAGTGTGTGATGAGCCTTGGGCTTTCTGGGATTTCTTGCCGACAGCCGCCGCGCTCGCTGGGGCCAAGTTACCAGAAGGTTTCAAATCGGATGGTTATTCAATTGTTGAACTTTTACAGGGAGGTCACGCTCCAGAACGCGAGTATTTTTATTGGGAGTTGCACGAAGGCCCATTTATCCAAGCGATTCGATTTGGGCAATGGAAAGCGGTGCGCAATGGGCCCAATAAACCGATCGAGTTGTACGACTTAGAATCCGATTCCGGTGAAACAAAAGATGTCGCTTCGCAACAACCTGCGATCGTTACACGCGCCGAAGAATTGATGGCGACCGCGCATCGCGAGGATCCGAATTGGCCCATTTTTCAAACGGCAAAACAGCGGACGGAGTGGCGAAAAAACCGATAGATGGTCATACGGATACTCCACCATTTTCCGTTCAGGAGAGTCGGCCTTCTGGGGCCGGAGAGGGGCCAGGGGGGTGAGGCCGACTCGCGATTTGGGAAGGTGTCTTCTGCACCATTTGTCTCTATGGCGATTCGACTTGAGACGATTTAGACTCTTCGTGACTTGCGGAGCTTCGAGGCAGTTAGGACGATTAACGCTCGGGGCACTCAGGCGATGGGGCACTCAGGCGATTCTGTTCGGCGGGTGAAGTCGCATTTCCAAGGCAACGGGAGGTTTCCAAATGATTGCTTCACATTCAGATGATGGAAAGAAAAAAGAACGCAAAACCTCCGCCGCAGAAATTCTGAAACGGCAGCCCCCGTTTGACCTCGACGCAGAAATGGGGGTGCTCGGAAGCGTGTTGTTGCTCCCGGAAGTTTGCGACGACATTGCAACCATTATTCGTCCCGACGACTTTTACGATGATGCCAATCGCCGCATCTTTCAGCGCATGCGCGATATGTATGATGCGGGAGAGAAGATCGACGTTACGTTGCTAATCAGTCGACTGCGAACGGCTGGCGAGTATGAAAAAGTCGGAGGCGCTGCCTATTTAGGTCGGCTCAGCACGGCCGTTGCAAATGCTGCCAATGCTCAGTACTACGCTTCGATTGTTGCGGAGAAAGCGACCTATCGGAAACTGATTGAGTCATGCACCGATGTTCTGCGCGAAGCCTATGATCAGTCTTCGGATGCGCGCGAGTTAGTGGCTCAAGCGGAACAGAAAATCTTTTCGATCATGGATGGGCGATCGGCTCAAGCGGTATCGAGCATTGCAGATGTTTTGCATCAAGCTATGGACCGACTCGATGCACGGCTTAAGGGGGAACATACCGAAGGTGGTGTTGAAACGGGGTTGACGGATTTCGATACGATGACCGGGGGGCTTCATAATAACGAACTCGTGATTCTCGCGGCTCGTCCTAGTATGGGTAAGACAGCATTGGCGATGAACATTGCCGAACATGCTGCAATCAACGAACGCGCTCCCGTGCTTTTTGTCAGTTTGGAAATGTCTGCAATCGAATTGGCGGATCGTATGCTGTGCTCATTGGCACGCGTTAACGGCCACCGGCTGCGCAACGGTACCATTAGCAACGACGACCGATCACGATTGGTACAGAAAGCCAACGAGATTAGCTCGGCACCGTTCTTTGTTGACGATTCTCCATCGCGGACGGTGAGTGAGATTGCAGCGGGTGCTCGACGAATTAAACGTCGCGAGGGAAACTTAGGCTTGATCGTGATCGACTATTTACAGCTGATTGAGCCAGATAACTCGAAAGATCCTCGCCAAGAACAAGTGGCAAAAATCGCGCGCCGCTTAAAAGGCTTGGCACGTGAAATTAAGGTCCCGGTACTGTGTTTGGCCCAGCTCAATCGACAGGCTGAAGACAGCAAAGACCATCGCCCTCGGTTGAGTCATCTGCGTGAATCGGGAGCCATCGAACAGGACGCTGACGTGGTGATGTTCGTCCATCGCGAAGAATACTACCACCGGGGCGAAGACCGAGAGCAATACGCAGGCCAAGCGGAAATTATCATCGCTAAGCAGCGTAACGGTCCGGTTGGTGAAGTGGAACTCGTTTGGGAAAAAGATTTCACGCGGTTCCACAACAAAGCGGCGGCGCGGCATAATGAGTTTGATGAGTATGCGAGCGCAGACTACTAGTAGGCTTGCCAAGCGGATGCCGAGCGCCTCTGCACAGTCTGCGGGTTGACTATCAGCGATAATGCCATTGCGTGCTCCCATTCCCAAGCTGAATTCATCCGAGGTTCTGTCGCATGACCAAGCCGCCAGTCGAGCCGAACTCGTTTCCGGCAATGGTCGTTGTTCATGACACATTGCAATCATGTCCGTATTTGCCAGAGCAAACGGCGCGAATGCCGCTTCGCTGGCCACTTGGCAAGATCACCGAAGAGCAACTTGAAAAACTCCTTGCAGCTGGTTTCCGTCGTAGCGGCTCCTTTCTTTATCGGACTCAGTGCCCTTCCTGCGCCGCTTGCCACCCAACGCGGGTTCCTGTGGAAACGTTTCGCTGGAGCACCAGCTTTCGACGGGTCCTTCGCCGTGGCGATGCCGCACTGCGAATCGAACGAGGACCACCGCAAAGCGATAAGCGTCGCGTGGCTTTGTTCAACGCGCACAACCAAGAGCGCGGATTAGATGTTCGTAATCAAGGTAAAGCAGACGTTGAAGAGTATCGTTCTTTCTTGGTGGAGACATGTTGTCACTCCGAGGAACTCGCCTATTGGCTAGGCGATCGTTTGGTTGGCATCGCGATCATCGATTATGCACAGCACAGCCTCTCGGCGGTTTACTGTTACTTTGATCCCAATGAAACGAAACTTAGTATCGGTACCTATTCAATTCTGAAACAGTTGCAGCTCGCCTCGGCTACCGGCCGCAAATGGCTTTATCTCGGTCTCTATGTCGCCGAGAACCGACACTTGAGTTACAAAGCGCGGTTTGTGCCTCAAGAGCGGTTACTCAATGAAGAGTGGGTGAGTCGATTTGACATGTGAGATCTCTTGGACGACTTTCGTCGCGCAAGCTGAAGCCCAATACCGCTGAGTTAATATTAAAAAAAGGCAGCTTTCCTGCGAGGATCGTGGTTCTGAAACACATCACCAAGCAAGGAAGCTGCCATGAGCAATGCAAGATCAAAAACGCCGCCGTCACAAGACAAGTCCGCAGGAAACGAACGAATCGCATGCCTCAAAAGACTGGTGGGTAAAGTTTGGCTGAGTTATAGACCAGACCACGAGCACGTAAAGATCGGCGTAGGTTTTGGATTACATCGGGTTCGCGGGGATCGATGCGTTCAACGGACTCTTCAATAACTGACGAGTTCTTTTCGCTTCGTGCGAGTTCACGCAGTTTTTGGAGTACGGGAAATAGATCCTGGGTAGCCAAACGACGTTGTCGCCTGGCTTCGATGAATGCTTCGATAATCCTCAAACGTTTCCACGCAGGCGTCTTGAGCTCGAGATGATGCCGCAAAAACGCGATCACTTCGTCTCGATTGAATTCCCAAGCATCAAGATTCGTCACACGATGGAATTAAGCGGCTTTCTGAAGCCAGATTTTTGCCCATTCTGATTTGGATTTTCCCTCTGCCCTGGGTTGCTGTGGACGCACTCTCGAACGAGGACGATGATTTCGGCCCAGCATCTTGCTGACTCCAAAAGCGACACGTGGACTTACGCACAGGAACCAAATGTACATTATCGTACAGAGGTTAGCAACCCCCTGTTTCTTGACTGTGCCACGCAGATTTGGGATAACAGTTATGAGCGGATCGGGGATAAGTACGAGATAATCCATTATCCCTGATCAGGTATAATGACGTTTTTCCGGTTATCCCAGAGGCTTCTGGGATAATAAGTAGTTCGTGTCGCGAGTATGAACATCACATTCAAGTATTGCCCGACCGGTGGCTGGCACACGTTTTCGGAAAGTGCTGCGTTAACCGAAGCTGTTTGGAAACACCTGGACCTATCGGGTTGGCATTATATGAACTTCACGAGCGACTCATCGATTTGGGAATCAAAAAAAGACGGTAGCGTTTTGATTGTGACATACCAAGAGTCTAAGATCGTTGAGGTGCTTGCTGAAATTGGACAATCAGAACAGTCTTTTGATCCCATTGGCGTGGAATTCGGCCTTGAGAAATCAGATCATAAACTGCCGAAGAAGCACTGAGCTCTTCCGAATCACAAATCTTGCGTGGCCTAGAACGAAGCTGTAAATTCGACACGAACAATGAAATGCACGCAAGTCGCCGAACGCGTGCGGTGGCAATGGCGAATCATGCACGGCAACTGCGTGATTTCCGACGTTATGCAGCAGAAATGAAGGCAACGGAATGTCCCTCTTTGCGATGAATCCATACGATGTGCCGACTTCGACAACTCTTACCCAAGAACACTCGCTGCATGTCGGCCGAAATGCATGCTTGTCCTCGATCGTGTTTCTCTTCTCGTTCCTCTCGCTCGGTGCCATAGCAGACACCAGCTCGCTTACCTTCGCATACAACTACACGCTTGAAATGGTGAAGGAGCATTTTGTTTCACTGCTTCTGCCAATGTGCGTTCTCTACGCATCGCTGGACGCTGTCTCTCGGGCCGTCAGAAAGACTCCGAAGTCCGTTTTCTGGCCTGTCATAACTGGTACCGCGAGTTTTCTTCTCTTCAACCGCATTTGGGACTTCACAAATCCCGTTGCAGAATTCCTGCGAGGCCCGCTGCGCGGTATAGTCGACGCAAGTCATCTCCAAATGGTATTTCTACCGGCAATGATCGCAATAATCCTTGAAATCGTATTGGTGTGTGTGCAAAGGGCAATTCAACGTTGTGCATCACATAGACACACCAAGGCAGCATAACAAATCTAGGCTTAGATGATGCGTCGCTAAGCGATCAATGAAGGCGCACCGAGAGTTGGGATGGTGCCTGAAAGTTTTGCCGGCCGAGAGTTAGCCAGCATCTAAGCCCTTGTTCATGAAGCCCAGCGGCAGTTTGAGTTGATCTTTGAGAGGCCGCTCTAGGGGATTGCTTCCGATGGATCAATCATGGCTTGGGGGATTCAGCCGGGCAATCGATTGTTGGCGGTACTGGTTTCATTGATCTTGCTTCACAATAGTTCACGTTGCTCATCGTTTTAAGCTTCATTCAAGAGCTGTTTTTGCTTCGTTTATCGATACGAGCGCAGACCCTCAGCGATGAACGGTGGATGTTTCGTTCAAAATCGGAATCGATCATCGGAGAGGACGTGATTACTACGTTAGCTTGTATCGATCAACGGTGGTGGTGGCAGGAACGCGATCAAGTCGAGCACTCCACCACACTCCGAGCAACAGCGCGAGGGTTTTAGAGGTAAGGCTTGTGGTGTCGCATTGATGACGTACACCATGTTCAGCGTGACGGTCACGAGCATCGCGAGCCAGCGCGTGGAGACTTTCGATCGCTTGTGCATGAACCCAAAGTGGCGGACTTTTTGAAAGCCCTTTGGGGGCACATGCTGCAAGAAGCGACGAATAAACTCTTCGGCGCTAATTAGCATGGGACGGTACACGCGAGTCTTACTTCGCTTGACCATCATCGTCACGGTACCTGTGGCATCTTCATGACACTCCACGCGGCGAATGCGATGGTTGCCGATCGCCACACGAAACACATACGGCGCCAAATACTTCAGTGCATGGCGTCCATCCCCCACCGCTTGGCAATTCACGATCCATGGTTCTTGCCAAACTTCGGTCTCGATTTTTTCCAGAAGTCCTGCTGCTTTCATCTGCTCTTGGAAGCACGCACGAAAGCGCTTTGAAAGCGCTTTGATCGGCAAGAAGAAATCTGCGCGACTGGAGAGCCACTCGGTTCCCGCAGCAGATAGGGCACCACCTGGTACGATGAAGTGCACATGGGGATGGTAGTTCAGGTTGCGTCCCCAGGTATGCAAGACTCCGGTCATGCCGAGCTTGCTAGAGCCCAGATACTTGGGATCTTTCGCCAGCTTCACCATGGCTTGATACGCGGCATCAAAGAGCGCGCGATAACATTCACGTGGATGGCTGCGGATGAACGCACGAAACTTGCCAGGCACAGTCCGAGCGAGTACACGGTCGTGAAGTAACAATGCATCGAAGGTTTTTCGATGAGTTTTAAGAGCGTGTGCACTTCGCAAGTGGAAATCACCACCGGTAGCTTCTGTTCGACTTGAACGCGAGCCAGCTTGAGCGTATTCCACTGGCGCGGGCAAGTGAGTCGAAAGAACTGCTTGAGAGCTTGCTGTGCGACGTTGATGGTGCTGCTTTTCCAGAGTTTGGATTCGGAGATGAAGAGCAAGTACTGTCGCAGTTCTTCTTCGGTGGCGGTGTCGGGTGAGTGGCCAAGAAACTCCGTGAATTTTCGAATGGCTCGAGAGTAAGATTGTAGCGTACGCGGACTCTTGCCATTAAGCTTGAGGTCATCGGCGAAACGCTTGATCAAGGGACAAGTGGGATGCAGATCGATGGACATGTTGGCTAACTCCTGAGAACCAACGAGTGACGGCGGTCACGGACAGGTGACACGAGAAAACCGCACTCGTCTCAGGAGCTAGGTTGATTGGAGTCATTGAAGGTTGCTCATCGCGCTGGCAAGGACTCTTGCGAATCGATAAGATCAACTCAAACTGCCGCGCAGCGGCTTACTTGAACTAAGCCGTGAACCGGAGCCGCCGATGACGCTGGTCTCAAAAATATCGTTTTCTTGCGGCGGCCCGGTTACCGCCGTCGTTCGGCTAGATGGAGGTATACATGTCGGAAGCGAAGTCAACCTCTACGATACCCGATCTAAATTGGGACGGTTGGTACTGGCGCGGGCAGTACTCACTTCCATGCCTTTCAGCGAACCAGAAGACTTCGTTGATTGTAAGAACGAACTCTTCCGATGCCGGCGAGCGCACCCAAGCGAGCAAAGCACCTGCCCCTACGCCCGAGC
The DNA here is from genome assembly GCA_037367405.1 of Ottelia alismoides. Classification (NCBI taxonomy): domain Eukaryota; kingdom Viridiplantae; phylum Streptophyta; class Magnoliopsida; order Alismatales; family Hydrocharitaceae; genus Ottelia; species Ottelia alismoides. Next base: position 339,898 of record JAZKJV010007521.1, on the reverse strand, counting down.
AAGTGCATGCATATGAACTGCTGGTGGACCGATCGTCACCTGCTTTGAAAGCTCTCTTGGATTGCATGCGCACAAACTTACCGCAACTGCGAGACGCCGATTGGAACGAGATATGGGACGAATTAGAACTTGCGGACATAATCATATATGCTGCATCGCTTGAGCGTATGGCATATACAGGATTCGCGTTTAACGGCATGTCATACGAACATGGAGTTAACGTAGTTCTTCATGGAACCCGGATGGTCTACTTTGGCATCGACGATATCAGTGACGAAGGTGCTGCGCAGAAGGATTTGCGACGGCAAAAACGCAACAAGCAATCGAAATGATCTCGAAAATCGCCGAACAAAGCGTTGGACGCGGAGCCGCCGATCGCGTCGTTCCTGTAGCCATTGTTGATTGGCGGCGGCCCGGTCAACACCGACGTTAGCCTCAATAGAACGCAAAGGATTGAACATGCCGAAAGCAGTAGTCGCTGGATTGATCATGGTCGTCTCACTGGCTTCTGCTGGCTTCTCAGACGATCGAGATGCTTCTCAATCCGGACTCGATCGCCTCAAGTCGTTTGGCTACATCGTAACCGACGATGGCATAGAAGAGCACTCGCCGCGTTTTGTCGTACCACATAACTCGACGGTGACCCCTGCGGCGATCGAAGAGCTATTGCAGTACTGCATTGCCGCCGCCCCCGCGGCGGAAGTGGTCTTTCTCACCCCAGCAATCGTCGAGGAACAATTACGTCAGTTCCGCCAGTTTCTTCCTCATGCTCACATACGACATGCTTCTGCCGTTTGGTTCGGTGCCCATTTCCTCGTTTGTCTTCCTGACGGCATCAACGATGTTTGTCGCATCGAAGGATTCGACCGTGGAGCACCTGCCGCCGAGTGGGGGCTTCATAAAGGTGATATCATTCTCGGGATAGGTGAATTCAGGTGGCCTGAGGCCAAGTCACTCGATAGCTTCTCCTTTGCGATTAAAAGGCAGGTTCCAGGGGAAAAGAGCACAGTCACCGTCAAGCGGGACAATGAGATCCTTTCATTTCCAGTCACTTGGCGGACATTGCCGCAATCGAAGAATCCTTTGCTTCGTTCGCAGTAGCGGCAGAGCGGCTAACAAATCTAGGCTTAGATGATGCGTCGCTAAGCGATCAATGAAGGCGCACCGAGAGTTGGGATGGTGCCTGAAAGTTTTGCCGGCCGAGAGTCAGCCAGCATCTAAGCCCTTGTTCATGAAGCCCAGCGGCAGTTTGAGTTGATCTTTGAGAGGCCGCTCTAGGGGATTGCTTCCGATGGATCAATCATGGCTTGGGGGATTCAGCCGGGCAATCGATTGTTGGCGGTACTGGTTTCATTGATCTTGCTTCACAATAGTTCACGTTGCTCATCGTTTTAAGCTTCATTCAAGAGCTGTTTTTGCTTCGTTTATCGATACGAGCGCAGACCCTCAGCGATGAACGGTGGATGTTTCGTTCAAAAACGGAATCGATCATCGGAGAGGACGTGATTACTACGTTAGCTTGTATCGATCAACGGTGGTGGTGGCAGGAACGCGATCAAGTCGAGCACTCCACCACACTCCGAGCAACAGCGCGAGGGTTTTAGAGGTAAGGCTTGTGGTGTCGCATTGATGACGTACACCATGTTCAGCGTGACGGTCACGAGCATCGCGAGCCAGCGCGTGGAGACTTTCGATCGCTTGTGCATGAACCCAAAGTGGCGGACTTTTTGAAAGCCCTTTGGGGGCACATGCTGCAAGAAGCGACGAATAAACTCTTCGGCGCTAATTTGCATGGGACGGTACACGCGAGTCTTACTTCGCTTGACCATCATCGTCACGGTTCCCGTGCCATCTTCATGACACTCGACGCGACGAATGCGATGATTGCCGATTGCGACACGAAGCACATAGGGTGCCAGATACTTTAACGCATCGCGACCATCCCCCACCGCTTGGCAATTCACGATCCATGGTTCATGCCAAACGTCAGCTTCAATCTTTTCCAGCAGACCCGCTGCTTTCATCTGCTCTTGGAAGCACGCACGAAAGAGCTTTGAAAGCACTTTGATCGGCAAGAAGAAATCTGCGCGACTGGAGAGCCACTCGGTTCCCGCAGCAGATAGGGCACCACCTGGTACGATGAAGTGCACATGGGGATGGTAGTTCAGGTTGCGTCCCCAGGTATGCAAGACTCCGGTCATGCCGAGCTTGCTAGATCCCAGATACTTGGGATCTTTCGCCAGCTTCACCATGGCTTGATACGCGGCATCAAAGAGCGCGCGATAACATTCACGTGGATGGCTGCGGATGAACGCACGAAACTTGCCAGGCACAGTCCGAGCGAGTACACGGTCGTGAAGTAACAATGCATCGAAGGTTTTTCGATGAGTTTTAAGAGCGTGTGCACTTCGCAAGTGGAAATCACCACCGGTAGCTTCTGTTCGACTTGAACGCGAGCCAGCTTGAGCGTATTCCACTGGCGCGGGCAAGTGAGTCGAAAGAACTGCTTGAGAGCTTGCTGTGCGACGTTGATGGTGCTGCTTTTCCAGAGTTTGGATTCGGAGATGAAGAGCAAGTACTGTCGCAGTTCTTCTTCGGTGGCGGTGTCGGGTGAGTGGCCAAGAAACTCCGTGAATTTTCGAATGGCTCGAGAGTAAGATTGTAGCGTACGCGGACTCTTGCCATTAAGCTTGAGGTCATCGGCGAAACGCTTGATCAAGGGACAAGTGGGATGCAGATCGATGGACATGTTGGCTAACTCCTGAGAACCAACGAGTGACGGCGGTCACGGACAGGTGACACGAGAAAACCGCACTCGTCTCAGGAGCTAGGTTGATTGGAGTCATTGAAGGTTGCTCATCGCGCTGGCAAGGACTCTTGCGAATCGATAAGATCAACTCAAACTGCCGCGCAGCGGCTTACTTGAACTAAGCCGTGAACCGGAGCCGCCGATGACGCTGGTCTCAAAAATATCGTTTTCTTGCGGCGGCCCGGTTACCGCCGTCGTTCTGCTATGGGAATGGATCCGTCGAAAAGACGACTCAAAAATTTAAACGCCACAACTCGCAATCGGAGACAGACATGCCATCTGGAAAGACTGGGAACGAATGGTCGAATCAAGACTTCTCGAGTGGTGATTCGCCATTGGTCAAAATCGGTGCACCCGAATTTGCGGATTTTTGCATCTCCAGAAAAACATGCGAGCTGACTGGCGATGTGCTTGAAAAGTTTAAAGACATCATACGCCGGTTCGCAACCGATGATGAAGACGACGACTCAGATGACGAAGACTACGACCCGCAGTCTCATTTCGCCGTCCTTGTCCGTGAACGCTTGGTCGAAGCGGGTCTCCTACCAAAGAATGACCCAGATCGATATCAATACAAGCTATCCATGGGATTCATCCATTATGCCGAGTGATTAGCGATCTGAAAGCAGAACCAAGCCATGCACGCCGAGCACGCGGTCGGCCGTTTTTCCAATGGAACATCTCTCGCGCGTGCCGGGTGATGGCCACCGTTATGCCGAACCAGAAAGGCCTCCTGGCCACTTGCTGATCTGTTTTCACTGGCCGTGTGAGAAGGTACAATGAGCGTATGGACACATCGACATTACACCAGTTGCCGAACGACGAGAAGCTTAAAATTATCTTCGCATTGTGGGACGATCTTGCGTCGAGTAACGCGCCTATTCAGTTGCCTGACGAAGTGGTTGTCGAGGCGCAACGCAGACGAACGGAATTGCTCGCTAACCCTGAGATTGCGATTGACGACGAGGAAATGTGGCGTCGGGTAGATGGCTAAGCGTCGTTAACATCCCGGATTCCCATCGGACTTGCGACAGGCCGTTCTGCATTTTGATGGTATTTCGCCAGAATTGGGGGAAAGATTTCGCGCGGTAGTACGAGGGAAACTTGCGATGATCACGGATCATCCAGAACTATATGCTTGTCTCTCTGGCCAAATTCGTGCGTCTCGGCTGCCTCGTTTTCCATACGTCGTCCTCTACACTCTCGATGGAGACTGTGTCTACTTTGTTTCGCTAGTTCTCGGCTCAAGCGACCGCGCCACATGGTTCGAGCGTTTTACATAGTACGGCATAACAAAGACGTCCACCAAAGCACGCGAACGGACGTTTCCTCAATGGTGACCTCACCGCGCGTGCTTGGTGACGTCCGCCGTTCCTGTGGATCATCTGACAGCCTTGTTGTGGCTTCATCGACCATCGGGTCATGCCCAAATCGATGCATTTTTCAGCATCACCTAACCAGCCATGGAGTGGCGACATGTTGTAGCCATGGGCGTAAGCCCATGGTTTACGTAACGAAGTGAAATGAAAGTCCCGGAGGGACGAAAGGAGGCTTGTTTGGTCTCTGTGGGACTTTCATTGTTGGATGTCACGCAAATCTTCGGCATATGCCCGAGGCTTTATCATTTCGCTACTTCGTAGCTGGAATTGCGCTGGTGTTCAATCTTTAGATTGTGAGAACACGTGGTTTCCCTTTGCTTTGACATGATTCGTGTTCTTTCGATCGATGCAAAGGAGTGGAACGTCATTTCGCAAAATAAAGTTTGAACAACAGCGCAGATCTGGCCCGTTGTTGCGGCTTCGAACGACTTGGATGCATTGGGTAGTCCTCCGCTCGCCGCGATTATGACGGGTTTTTACCGCAGGGCTGCGGAGGCGCTCGAAGACTCGCTTCTCCTTGCCCTGGGCTGGGTTAAGTTCGTCCTTTCGGGACTGGAAAATGAATGCGATGGCCAATTCGAACGGTTAGCCTATCCACCAAAGTTTCTTGACTTGACTCGCTGGTCCCACGCTCAATTGGGCTTATAGAAGGATTTTCGTGAACACAAATATAAAAACCTAATTTAATCAATAAGCGAAGCGTTAGAGTTGTTGGTGAGTTGAATAGAAGATCACTTGGGAGCAAGGGATTCAGGCTCCAATCTCCTTATCCCCCTCTCCCGCGCGCATTGGCTTGCACTTGATACGCACCGCGATTGTTGCTCCGCTGCGCGGGATGATCGTTGCATCGCAACCAAAGCACTCCGCCCTGTTCTGTGATCAAAGTGCTGCGGTTACCGACACTGATCCATTCGATCGGGCGCAAGTAATCATTCTTTTCGGCTGGGCTATCCATAAAAAACGCTTGAAGTTCACCTAGGGGATGGCCGCCATGGTATGAGATCGTGATGCCCTGCGGTTGGCTTGTCCAAGGTTTTGTGGTTGCATTGATCTCTGTTTCGCCTTGTGCGACAAGGTCCACTTGCGAACCTGGAGAAAGGCCCCGGTAAAGCGGCACCCAACCGCGATCGGCGTCGACTTGTACTTGTGTCTTTTGGCGATTCACGATCGAGCTAATCAATGGCAAACGTTGACGTTCGGCATCGTATCCATAATCAACTTCGTTCATCCAAACTCGCCATCGTTGTTTCAGCTCTTCTCCTTTCGGATTGAGCTTCTCCATAAGCTTAGTCGTGAACTGGTCCGAAGCATCATGCGCTTCGTTTAGCTGCTCAATCATCACCTGACGATACTCGGGATAGTTCATTAACATGGTTACCAAAGCCCAACTCCAGGCATACGGCTCAGTCGGCGAAGCGGGATTGCTGCGGATATCAAGGACTTGTTGCAAGGAGGGAAGTTGTGATTCACGGCGAGCTTTCTCTATCAAACCAATGCGGCCCCAGTACGGTGACGCTTCACGCGATGCAGGAATAATTCCAACTTCGATATGGGGTGGTGTCCAAAGATGCGTGGCCAAGTGTTCGGCAAAGCCTTCTGAATACCAGGCTGCACCGGAACCTCGATAGGCCCAACTCATGATCGCATGCACGCCTTCATGCAGGAGTAGATGGCGCGTTGCAAACTCAGATGGTTGTCGGATCACCCAGACTTCATTCCCGCGATGAATACCATGTAAGAATACCGGAAGGTCGTTCGGCAGCACTCCGTGGCTTGCCATCCGTTCACGATTCTCGAAGATATAGGCACGGATCTTGAATTGGTGCAGGCGGTCCTTGGGAATATTAAGGACTTCTGCCCATTTCAAAACGGCCGCGTCGAAGGCTAGATTCAATTCTGCGGCTTTGGCGTAGTCAGCAGCGTCGGTGATGATTTGAAGGTGTTTGCCAGACAGTTCGTTGTTTGTGAGGTCATCGCTTGAACTGACAACTTGACCCAAACATGACCTCGGGCCTGTTTCCAATGTTGAGACGAAAAAACATCCCGCACAAAGGAATGTCAACCAACGCATGGGAATAAGGGCAGCTTGTGGGAGCATTTCAATGTGAGACAATAGGTTGGTGGTGTGACAAACGATTTTAACGCGATTGATTCAAACGAAACTCAACGGATTCCATGATATCCAATTTGCTGAAGCTCAGCTTTACTTTGCTCTGTTGTTTGGTGGTCGGGTGCGTCCAGCGGACCGACAACGAAGTGGTTGTTTACTGTGCGTTAGATCAGGAATTTGCTGCGCCAATTTTAGGTGGATTTAGTCGTGCGCAAAAGCCATTGATTGCGCCGCGCCCGAGGTTCGATGTGGAATCCACGAAGACGGTGGGTTTAGTGAATCGAATCATTGCAGAAAATGCTCGGCCTCAGTGCGATGTTTTTTGGAACAACGAGATTATGCATACCATCCGTTTGCAGAAAGCTGGATTGCTCGTTCCAAATGCGTTTAAAATCCCAACGACTTGGCCGGCCGATTTGCGTGCGAAGGATGGCTCGTGGTGTGGGTTTTCCGCAAGGGCACGCGTGTTGATTGTGAACACAAAAGTGCTTCCAGATCCAGAAGAATGGCCCACATCCGTGAACGATTTGACGTTAGAGAAATGGAAAGGGAAATGCGGTGTTGCCAGACCATTGGCTGGCACGACTGCGACGCATTTCGTCGTACTCCAACAAGTGCTTGGTGCTGCAGGTGCTCAAACGTTCTACGATCAAGTGGCAGCGAATGCCGTAGTATTGTCCGGCAACAAACAAGTGGCTCAGAGTGTATCAGAAGGCAAGCTCGCTTGGGGACTCACCGATACGGATGATGCTGTCGTGGAAAAAGACCAAGGGCTGCCGGTTGCGATGGTTTGGCCGGACCAAGCACCCGGGCAACCGGGAACTTTACGGATTCCGAACACCGTCGGCGTGATCCAAGGTGCACCGCATCCCCAAGCGGCTCGGCTCCTCGCAGCTTATCTCATCAGTCCCGCAACGGAAGAGAGACTAGCGATGGGAGATAGCGCTCAAATACCGATCGGCGATGCGGTGGAATATCAACCGCGAATCTTGAGTGATAAACCGGTACGCTGGATGGCAGCGGATTTTGAACAAGCGGCAGAACGGTGGGAAAGCCTTTCCAAGCAGTTAACCGAAAAGTTTTAGAAAGGGTAGCCACCGTCGCCAGATTTTGATGTTGCGCGTTTTTGAAGTATTCTCGTGCTCGTGCTCAATGAAATGGTACTCGTACTCGTAATCGAAACCGCTACGCGAATCGAAACGGTTGTCGATTCCAATTGATTTTGTGGTCAGCGATTGTGGATAGAACTGGTGCAATATACCGCGATAGAACGTTTTGTTTATTGGTTATGTGAGACCCTCCCCGGCCGCTACGGCGTCCGACCCTCCCGCACGCGGGAGGGTGGCTCAAAAAACGCGCAACTTCTTCTAAATCGCCAGATGGTGGACGACGTTTTGTTTAACCCTCTACCGCTTGGCAGCAGTAGCTACGAAAATTTATGACGGCCTTTCATTTAACCTTCTACTGCCTGGCAGCGGTAGCTACGACCGAGTTTCGCCACCGATGAAATTCAAGCGATCTGGAATGGTACGGGGACTGATGGGGCTTTTATTGGTTTACGGAGTGCTCTGCGCCGTGATGTCATTCTTTGAGAATAGCTTAGTGTATCCGCGTTGGTGGATGCGAACGGGAAACTGGCAACCCGAGGGATTGGAGTTCGAACGAGTGGAGTTTCCATCGAAAGATGGAACGAAACTTGTGGGTTGGTATTTTGAATGCCCTGAACCGAAAGGTTATCTCGTTTTCTTTCATGGTAATGGAGAAGACATCACGCGACTGGGTGAGTTTGCGGATGCCCAGCGAAGTAAACATCAACTGTCGGTGCTCGTGTTTGATTACCGCGGATATGGACAGAGTGAAGGGAGTCCGTTTCATCAAGGTGTCATCGACGATAGCTTGGCGGCCACAGAGTGGATGCTTGAACGAAACAAGATTAAGCCGGATCAACTGCTGCTGTGGGGCCGATCGCTTGGTGGGGCCATGGCCATTCAAGCGGCGCATACGATTGGATGCCGCGCGCTAATCGCGGAGCGGACTTTCGATTTTCTTCCGAACGCAGCAGCGCATCGATACTGGTGGTTGCCGGTGCGTTGGCTCATGCGCAACCGCTTTGATTCTTTAGCGTTATTGAAAGAGTATCGAGGTCCGTTACTCCAGTCACACGGCACAACCGACGATATCGTGCCATTTGTTTTGGGCAAGCGTCTGTTTGACGCTTGTCCCAGTCAACAGAAGCAATTTATTGAAATGCAAGGCATCGGTCACAACGACCCAAGTCCCGCCGACTACATTGAAGCGCGGGACGTGTTTATTCAACAACAATTCGCATTCACTCCGGTTCGATCATGAAACGTTATTTCGCATTGGGTTGCTTATCATTCGCTATCGGTTGTTTTGTATTGATCCCAGATGCAAACGCGCAGGAGGCAAATACTAAGCCACCGATCAAGTCATTGATTCTGCCAGGCGAAGCGTTTGTGGTAGAGCAAAGACCGGCCTTCGTGTTTCATCCGACGAAGGATTTAAAGCAAGAGGCGAAGCCTTGGGTGTTTTATGCACCAACCCTTCCTGCTTATCCAGACAAAGCGGAGAAATGGATGCATGAACAAATACTAGCGGCAGGGATCACAGTCGCTGGGATCGATATTGGTGAAGCGTATGGAAGTCCGGCGGGACGCAAGCTTTTCGACGCGTTCTATAACGAAATGACTCAGCAGCGCGGATACTCCAAGCGACCGGTGATGTTGGGACGCAGCCGCGGCGGACTTTGGGTGACGAGTTGGGCCGTCGAGAATCCGGATAAGGTAGCTGGACTGGCGGGCATCTATCCGGTGTTCGATGTTCGAACCTATCCGGGATTAACCAAGGCGGCACCGGCATACGGATTAACGGTGGAACAACTGGAACAGCAACTTAACGAGTTGAATCCGATCGAAGGAGTGGCGAAGCTCGCTGCGGCAAAAGTACCAGCATGTTTCATACATGGCGATCAAGACAAAGTTGTGCCATTGAAAGAGAACTCGCAAGAGTTCGTTCGTCGTTACAGCGAGGTTGGTCTAGAAGACTTGGTGAAATTGATCGTTGCCGAAGGGCAAGGCCATAGTTTCTGGGAAGGCTTCTTTCACTGCCAAGAGCTCGTCGACTTCGTCATTGCCCGCGCGCTGGTGTTCCAGCTTTAGTTGGCCGAAATCTGTTGAGATGCTCTCGCGTTGAACGTCGAATTGAACGATTGGATGGCAGTTCGCGTCAATCTGTTTGACTACGTCTAGGGTTTGCGATCCTGCTGAATGATGCGAAAATTCTGCCATTTTCCAACATTCAACGTGTACCATTCGTGCCCTTTGCGTTCTCCTTTTCCTGGAGAGAACGTAAGCATGCCTGTTGCGATGATGGTTGTTCCTTTCGACAATGGATTGGATCCTGCAAAAGACAATTGCAGCCGATCCAGAACGTCGGCAAGCTCACCTTCGATCCAAACGGTTAGATCTTTCCTTTCATCCCCGGACGAAGCTTCGATCACAAACGTCGGGGCCTTGCCCGGGACGGATAGCTGGGCAACTCCCCCAAGCGCTGATACCGAAAACTTGATGGTGACTTCTTTGTGATCCAGCATTGGATCAATCTTCGCGATTTCAATCGGCGACGGATCCGTAGCACTGGTCGGGCGGTCGCTATCATTCGCGAGCACCGTGAGACTCCATAGAACGGTAAGGCCAATGCAGTAAATTGAACTCTTCATTGTTCGGTCCATGCATGTAAGGAATTGATTGTCCCTGCCTTCGTGATCGATTCTCGGTTCTAAGTTCTTGCTGTTTTTGTTAAGGCGACACGCATCGACTTTTCTGAGAAGCCTTCGGGCACGCATCCTGTTTTGGCATACTCGTAGAGACCCGCCAGAAATACTTGACGCAATGCACTTGAGACGATCACCATAAGAACCAGGCAAAGCACGAGCGTGGCGGCTGTCACCGCCGCAATGATGATTGACTCAAAATGAATAGACAACATGAAACCAACCGCTGCAAATCCCATTAACACGAAGGCGACACCCCATGAAGCGAGATGAATCGTAATGTTTCCTACCAGTCCCTCGCCCCAACTTTTCCTAAGCAAGCTGACCGATCTTTTGACAGCCGTGATCGGCCCCGTCCCTTCCTCAGCGAGGACGGGTACAACGAAGAATGTAGCAATTGCCCATGACACCCCGACAATTCGAATTAGGATTCTTCCGAACCAACCAAGTCGTTCTTCGATAGCGGAAAGGATGGTACCCACTGCGGAAGTGAAAAGTGCCCATGCCAGGATCTGCGGCAAACGCTTTGTGGCAATGCGGAATCCGTCCTTTACCGTCGGATCACCACCAGAAAAACGAATGAGCGCGCAACCAACCATGGCCGTATTGAAATATACGACGATAGTCCATTGGACGAAGTAGATTATGAAAAGGCAGAGGATACCCAAAGCATGTTCGCCCATTGAATGGGCTCGCTCGGTATCCAACATTTCGACTGCCCATTTTCCAAGTTCAGGTACCAATACTCCAGCGGAAACAATCGTACCCACGATCAATGTAGCGACAATCGCGCTGCATAACGGAAAGATCAGGAGCTCGCGGTCTTTGCGCAGAACCTGCCAGCTTTCTTTCGTGATGTCTAAGCCCTTCCGAATCTTCATCCCGTGTCTCCTAGCTTTCGAGGTCTTAGTCTCCTCGGGTCGACTTGGCCGAAGTATTCATTGCTCCAAGTCAAGCCATACTAGAAGCGATATTCGATCGGATTTCAATCATAAAGAACCGATATTTGGAATCGCTCAGATTCTTGATGCCGCAGTACGTATTTGCTCGCGGCAAGCGAGTTCTTCAGTTGAGAAGTTTTTAGAGAATAGATGATGAAATGGAAAATGAGTGGGTTGAGCCGAGTAAAGTTAGAACACCCGCCAACTAAAGAGACCTGTCCTGCTTAGAAATAAAAGAATTTGAAACACAGAGCCACAGAGGGCACGGAGAGAGGAGAGAGTCATGTCTCCGTGCTTTCTGTGGATCTGTGTTTCACTCTCTTCAATGCTCAGGGTAGGAATACACGTGAGTCCCTTAGGTCCCAAAATCTCTTTGATTAATGCTGCTCGGCTTCTGGGCTAAGCAGGACTGTCTCTAAAGTTGGAACACCGGCGCTAGTTGGAACACTGGCCAACTAAAGTTGGAACACCAGCGCTAGTTGGAACACCGGCGCTAGTTGGAACACCAGCGCTAGCGATTACGCGGCTTCGCGGTAGATGTGAGGGACTGCGGGGCGAGTCCAGTTCTTGGCAGCGATCGCTTGCAACACGCGATCAGCGACCTCAACCGCTTTGGCACCTGCGTCGCCGGTTACCAGCGGCGATGTGCCATGACTGGATGCAATGACGAAGTCATGAAGTTCATCCAATATGGCGTTACGCTGTTCGGCAGGAACATCTTCGAGCTTCAGCCACTGTTGGAACAGCGATTCACGGAACTCCTTAATCGGTCCCGCTTGCGCGAGTTGGAACTCGCCGTTGAGAATCGAAGCGTGTGGAGTGATGCACTGAGCGGCCGGCTTGCCAAAATCGATTTCTGCAAATCCATGGCTGCCATAGAGCTGCATACGTCGCGCTACGGTGGGACTGATGCGACTCGACTTAATGTTTGCGACAAGTCCGTCGGCGAACGTTAGTCGAGTTTCCGCAAGATCCTCGTGGTCGGTGATCACTTTCATCCCGCTGGCTTGAACATCGACCAGCGGTGCATTGGTCAGGCTCAGCACCAGATCGATATCATGGATCATCAGATCGAGCACGACCCCGACATCTAAACAACGTCCCGGGAATGAGCTTGCGCGAGTCGCTTCGACATACTTAACCATACCGAGCTTGGAAACGGTTTGATTCCACGCCGGATTGAATCGCTCGATGTGACCAACTTGCAAAACACGGCGTTTTTGATTGGCAAGCTCGGCGAGTTCTCGCGCGCTCGATGCCGTGTTGGTGAGTGGCTTTTCCACTAACAGATCAACGCCCGCGCTAAGCAGATCTTTTGCGATCTCGTGATGCAAGAACGTAGGGGCTGCGATGACCGCAGCATCCGCGCGCCCAATCAGATCTTGGTGGGATGCGTAAACGGGGACATTAAACTGCTGCGAGACCGTTTCGCGTCGATTGGCATCGGCCTCGACCATCGCGACGAGCTGTGCGCCGCGAACTTGACCTAGCAGTTTGGCATGAATTGTACCAAGGTGTCCTGCACCGACAACTGCTACGCGCAAAATGCTCACGCCGCTTTCCTCCGGTCGCGCCCACGACCATTACGTCCGCCACCTTGCTGTTCGAGAAAGTCGAACAGTTGCTGCACCACCGTGCTCAGTGATCCCGATTGACTCAACATACTGCGAGCTTGGGGAACACCGATCTTACTGCGATAGAGCAATCGATGGGCTTCATTGAGTCCACGAATATCTTCGGCTGAAAAATCGTTGCGCTTCAAACCAACAATGTTCAAACATCGAGGTTTCGCAGGAGAACCTTCCACCAACATGAATGGCGGAACGTCTTGAATGACGCGGCTCAATCCGGCAACAAACGCATAAGCGCCGATGGAGGTAAAATGATGGACTCCAACGCCACCGCTTAGAATCGCATCGTGATCGACATGCACATGGCCACCGAGCATGACGTTGTTTGCGAGCACCACTCGATCACCGACTTTGCAATCGTGCGCCAAATGGCTGCCGGTCATCAAGTAGCAATTGCTACCGAGTCGCGTAACGCCGTCTTCTTTTTCGCTTGCTCGATTGATGGTGACGTGTTCGCGAAGGATGTTGCCGTCACCAATTTCAACGCGAGTCGGCGAGCCGCGATAGCTGAGATCTTGAGGTTCACCACCGATGACGACACCGGGATGAAAATGATTATCTGCGCCGATACGTGAATGGCCAGTAATGGTCACATGGCTTTCGAGACGCGTGCCGCGTCCTAGATAAACATGGGGACCAATCACACAAAACGGTCCGATACGAACATCTTCCTCGAAGACCGCTCGGGGGTCGACAACTGCGGACTGCGCGATAATGACGCTCATGGTAAATCCATCCCGTTGTTTGCGGGTCGAGGGATGACGTTAGTTAAATTACTTTGGGAACATGGTGTTCGCGTCTCACTAGGCCGCTCGTCGGCATAGTTGCGATTGACATAACTGGGTGACTAAGGTTTGCGCCATATCAGCGTTCAAACGATGGCCTCCGCGATACGACGTCACTTTGCCGATGATGTCATATCCGGCGAGGGCTAGATCCCCGATCAAGTCGAGTGCTTTGTGTCGCGCACATTCATTGGACCAGCGAAGTTCACCGCTGGTTAATCCTGAGCGATCAAAGACCAACAAGTCATCGGGTTGAACATGTTTGCCAACTCCCATCGCGCGAAGTTGTGCGACTTGCTCTGCAGTAACAAAGGTCCTTGCTGCAGCAACATCACGAACGAAAGTCTGACTACTGACGACACACGCGTACGATTGAGCTTGAATCGGAGATTCATCTCCATAATCCAACTGATACTCGACCGCTAAGCGATCTTGATTGGTCGGTACCGCTTCGATCCAGCAATCGGTGCCCGATACACGAATCTTGCGATCCACAATTAATCGCTGTCGCTGTGCTGCTTGCATGACCAAACCGGATTCACGCAAGGTATCGACAACATCTCTTGCAGACCCGTCCCATCCAGGGACTTCGCAACCATTCATGCAAACGGTGCAGTTATCGATCTCTAAGCCATAGAGTGCGGCCATCACATGTTCGACCATGGCGACTTCAGCAGTCCCTTGTCGAATCACGGTGCGATAGTCGACGTCGTGGCGGAATACCACATTGGCAGGGACAACCGGGCGTCCCGGAAGGTCGGTGCGCATGAAGCGAATGCCGGTATAAGGCGATGCCGGAAGGAACGAGACACAGACTTCCTGTCCGGTCCAGTAACCTCGGCCCCGCAACTCGCACGGCTGAGCGATCGTGTGCTGATTTCTCGGTCGGTACATCTCGCAGCGCACCTTCTTGGCACCACTGATGGTCAAGCATTCCTTTGCTCGACCGCTGTGAACATTATTCGGGTGTCGACGACACCCGAATCAAACAGAATCCGAGACTAGCGGCGATTCGCAGCAGGAGCGCCAGTCGCGGGTGAAGCGGTCTGGGTTGCTCGATTGAGGTACTGCATCACGAACGGAGTCAGATTCAAAGAATCTTTGTGGTAGACCACGCTCTTTTGCAAACCACGGAGAACACTGTCTTCGTTTTGCAGATCCATCTCTTCGCTGTTGTAACGCAGTACGAGGTCGATCTGGTTGTGTTCTGCAATTTGCTTTACTGCAGTCGCAATCTGCTGATAGCTTTCGTAATAGATCTTGGCTTCAGCTTCTGCGAGCTCTTTGCGCTTGCGGCTCGCTTCGAGCTTCAATTCGCTCTCGAGATGTGCAGCCTTCTCTTCTTGAGCAGCATAATCTGGAGTGCCAGGGTTCAGCGTTTTGAGACTCTCAACAACTTGTTGGAGTTCTTTACGCTTACCAGTGATCTCCGCATCAGCCGCTTTAACTTGCGTTTCAACAGTGGAAAGACGTTGTTTGATGGCCGGATGCTCACGGAAGATGAGACCGATATCCACAACCGCAATTTTGTGACCCGGTGAGCCGCCTGCAGGTGCTTGTGCACTTGCTGAGGTGGTTACAACTGAGGCCGCAATGAATGAAACTAACAGGGCAACAGGAAACAGGCGCGATGTTCGCACGTTTGCTCTCCTTCGCAATAAGGTGCGAGTAAATTGGACGATGCCGAACTGCCCCGACCGTTCCATCTGCGTCGAGAGTCAGCCGTTCGCGGCGTTATTTTGCCGAGATGCGAAGTCCGAGTAAAGGTTGATTTAGGGTAGTCTCGAATCACCAGCCAGTTGGACCATGATTTCCAACGTTTGTTCGCCGCGAACGACTCCCAAACGCAGGGTCTGACCCACGCTTGCCGCCTCGATCCGAGCCTTAAGTTGTGGGGAATCCTCGATTTTGACCCCGTCCACCGAAACAATTCGGTCTCCTCCCTGCAATCCGGCTTTCGCCGCAGCGCCGGTTGGACCGACCGATGAAATCACGGCACCAGTACCCACTTTTTCCAAATCCAGGGCAACCCCCAGCATTGGACGTGGCTGCTGCCGCATGTCGCCGCCTCGGCCGGTTTGTTGATGTACCGGACGTTCGGGTGTCAATGCGAGCTTCCAAACAACTTCACCAACTATATCGGTTATGCGAGTTAGACCGTTCAAGTTGATTTTGTCAAAATCATCGGTTGGTCGATGATAATCGTTGTGAAGCCCGGTAAAGAAGTGAAGCACGGGAATCCCGCGTTCATAAAAAGACTGGTGATCACTCGGTCCATACCCCGTCGGCTGCTCATCCAACTTTAATCCGGCGCGTTGCACTTCATCGCGAACCAAGGGACCAAGTTGTGTACCGCTCCCTGTCCCATAAACGGTTAACTCGTCGTTGATTAACCTACCCACCATATCCAAATTAACCATCGCCACTGTGTCTTCGAGCGGCCAGCGCGGTGCTTCAACATAATGTTTGCTGCCGAGCAACCCTCGCTCTTCCCCTGTAAATGCCATAAACACAATTCGACGGCGCGGTGAAGACCCCATACTTTGGGCGCGTTGCACGATCTGCCTTGTGGCTTCAAGCATCGCGACCGTGCCGCTTGCATTGTCATCGGCTCCATTGTGAACCGCGACCGTTCCGGGGGCCAATGATCCCATACCACCCATTCCCACATGATCGTAATGTGCGCCCAAGATCACGGTCTGATCGGCTAACGCTCCGACGCCTGGTAACTCAGCGATGACGTTCTTTGCCATCACTTGATCACGTTTCATTTCCGTATTAAAAGAAACTTGAACACCCGCGATTTCACGCGATGCAGGCATACCCGTTTGATCAATTTTGTTTTCGAGTTCATCAAGCGAAACGCCCGCGGAATTTTTAAACAATGCATCGAGTACGTCACGCTTTACGAAGTAAACCGGAATGCGGAAACCACGCGGAGTACCTCGCCCCGCTTCTTCAACCTCTAGCAAGCGATCGGTACCGGGATTCTTGCCACTGCCAATGGTTCGTTGATCATTGATCACGATCATTGCAGCTGCTTTATGTGCGGCTGCGTTTACGGCTTTGGTTGAAAAGAAAGCGTGCCCAGAAGGCTGGGATTTGCCAAAGGGAGCATGGTTAGGTTCTTTCCTCAAGACAACCACCACCTTACCCGTGACATCGAGATTCGCGTAATCGTCATACCCGAGATCCTTGGCGGTAATTCCATAGCCAGCGAACACAACTTGACCTGATCCCGAGCCTGTATTGGAACCCACAGCTAGCGGGTTATATTCCTTTCCAACCTTCAATAACGTTGAATTCTGGGAACCGGCGTTCCATTGAAGGTGATTATCTTTGTCGGGATCGACCACGAACTGGGTATCCACGGCAAAGGGTTGAAAGGGGCCGCCGTTGAACAGCTCGGTCCGCAATCCTAAATCGCGAAAGTTCTTGGCGATAAAGTCCGCTGCGATCTCAATTTCAGGACTTCCCGTGTTTCGTCCGGCAAGCTCATCGGACGCCAAGTACTTCAGGTCGCTGGCGATCCGTTGGGTTTGGGCCTGCGTTTGCACCACTCTTTCCTGAGCATGTGCGAACCCCCACAAGCTGAAGCTCATGGCGACCAAAAAGCCGAAAACCCTGCGGAAAATGAGATGTTTCGCAACAGAGATGATCATCTTTTGTCTTTGCCTCGCACTGCGTTACGATGAAGTCGTTACATTAATCCAGACGCGATAGCAGTTGCCGTCATTGCGTGCTGCCGGTTTTCCTGACGACCCACCGCGATTGCTCACCATAACCCATATTCATAACCATGGCGACATTGTTTGTCATTCAAGGTCGCGACCAAGGCCGACAATTCTCGGTCGGTGAAGGACGTAAGCGGATAGGACGCGACGCTGCGAGTGACATTCAACTAATGGATTCCGAAGTCTCACGCGTCCATGCCGCCATTGAGGGCAAGGCCGAAGGTTGTCAGCTTGTTGACCTCGAAAGCAGCAACGGAACCTTCGTTAACGGCCAACAAATCAAGGAGGTTTTGCTCCGAACTGGAGACCGCGTCCAGATCGGTCGAACGCTCATGATCTTTACCGGCGTTGAACCGCCGAAAACGTTGCAAGGTGAACATGGCGTCGACATTGTGCAACAGTCGTCACCCGCTGAACCATCCCAAATCATTTCCCAAGTCCGATCGTTGGGGGGACGCGAAGGGCAGGCCGATCGCGATTTGCAATTGCTTTACGATACCTCGCTGGCTGTGGGACGAACGCTCGATATTCCCGAGCTACTCGAACGGATCTTGAGTTTGATCCTCGAACGTGTCAGCGCCGATCGCGGTTGTGTGATGTTGTTAGATGCAGAAACCCAGGAATTGCGTCCCGCAGCACAGCTTACTCGCGCCGGTTTCTCTCGCGATCGATTGACGATCAGCCGCACCATTCTCGACTATGTAATGCAACATCGCTTAGGTGTTCGCACAAGCGATGCAAAAGAAGATCGTCGCTGGGATGCCGGTGCAAGCATCATTCAAAATCGTGTTCGTGAAGCTTTATGTGTTCCTCTTGAAGGACGCTATGGACTCGTTGGGGCGCTTTATGTGGATACGTTTAGTTCACCCGGTGAATTGATTGATCGCGGTGGCATGCGCTTTAACGACGATCATCTTCGTCTCTTCACCGCGATCGCACATCAAGCGAGTTTGGCCATCGAAGATACGAATTATTATTCGGCAATGGTTCAAAGCGAACGACTTGCGGCAATCGGCCAAACCATCGCAACCCTCTCACATCACATCAAGAATATTCTGCAAGGCATTCGTGGCGGCGGTTATTTAATCGATGCGGGGCTTGGCCGCAATGATCAAGACGCGGTGCGTCGCGGCTGGAAGATGGTCGAGAAGAATCAAGAAAAAATTTCAGCCCTCGTGCTCGACATGCTTTCGCTCAGTAAAGAACGCAAACCTGAGATGGTTGAAAGTGATCTGAATGAAACCGTCGGGGATGTTGTCGAGTTGATGCAAACTCGCGCGGGAGAAGTCGGTTGTCTCTTAGAATGGGTGCCAGGAGATCTTCCCAAAAGTTACTTCGATCCGGAAGCGCTGCATCGCGCCATTCTGAACATTGTCACCAATGCGATTGATGCAGTGGAAGGAACCGAGAAACCGGTTGTGAAAGTTCATTCAGGATTGAAATCGCCGGATGAGCTCTGGGTGGAAGTTGTCGATAACGGACCGGGGATCGCTCCGGAGGATCAAAAAGTAATTTTTGGTTTGTTCGAAAGTCGCAAAGGAATTCGTGGTACGGGATTAGGCTTGCCCGTCAGCAGAAAAATCTTCCGTGAACATGGTGGCGACATTCAACTGTTCAGCGAGTTGGGAGCGGGTGCCCGTTTTCGCCTTGCACTGCCATTGCGGCGTGAAGCCGACCATTCTGAACATGATCTCGATACGATGATCGATCTTTGATCCGGCACCTCAACCCAATCGTTACAACCGCGCATCCAAATTTCTGATTCTCACGTTTACCCGGGGTGCCGATCTTATCTTTACAGCACCCGTATTCCGGGATTAATTACGACAGTCTTTTGCTACGGATGGCAAGAGAAGAGTGCCCAAGCGGGTTTGGTGACGCAAGTGCGCCACGCACAGGAGGGAACCGATGTTGGCTTTTCTGCTGCCTCTGTTTTTGGCTGCCACAGGTACCGGTTCGCATAGCCCCGTGCTCACTGATCGTGTGGATCTCATCGAAGTCAATCACTTCCATGATGAAACAGGCCGGTTAGTGCTAGACCAAGTGATCTTTTATGAATGGGCCGAAAGTCATCAAAGGTTTGTAGTGCGCGCTTGGCGGATGATTCGACATCCCCATCAAATACCACATCGCACAGCCGATGGTCGCGGTTATGAGTGTGTCTGGCGTGACGATCAAGTGATGCGTTGTGTCAAAGCACCAGTGATGCGCGAAACATGGACTCAAGTCGATCCAGAACGCGCTAACCGACAATACTTGCCTCAAGACGAGCGATTAGAACTCGCTCAGCATGCAAGCACAACTCGTCAGTAAATCTTGATGCGTAGCCACCGCTGATTCGTAAGCTACCCTCCCGCTTGCGGGAGGGTCGGACGCGGTAGCGGCCGGGGAGGGTCTTACATGTGCGTTATGAACGAGCTTAATTCCTGAAAAGACGCAACGCTTTTAGTGACTGCAGCATAGAAGTTTTTATCAGGCTAGGTCTACCGTCTGGCGACGGTAGCTACGGCTAGGACTACCGTCTGGCAATTTTGATGTTGCGTTTTTTTGACGTATTCTCGTACTCGTACTCAATGAAATGGTGCTCGTAATCGAAATCGAAACCGCTACGCGAATCGAAACGGTTGTCGATTCCAATTGATTTTGTGGTCATCGATTTTGGATAGAGCTGGTGGAATATCCCGCGATTGACCATTTGTTTATTGGTTATGTGAGACCCTCCCCGGCCGCTACGGCGTCCGACCCTCCCGCAAGCGGGAGGGTAGCTAGAAAAGGAGTCTCTTGCTCACTCTTCCGTGTCGGTGCGGAATGGAGATGCAGGTAAGCCAGCAGCGTTGCAAAGATTGCAGTCGGGGTTGGAGCTCCATGCGTATCGTAATGCGATCGGCTTGGTGATCTCTTTGCAAGTAACGATCACCGAGTCGCCTTCGATTTTCGCTTCGGCCGGTTTCCAGACTTTGTCTTCTCCGGCCAAGCTGAATCCGCGAAGCGCTTTACCATCGCTGGTCTTGAGTCCTTGATTCGCATGTTTGAACTTCACTACAAACGTGTCGGCTTTCATCGTTTGCTCACTTGGCAATGGACCGCTCGTCGCGGGAACGGATCGCTGATACACATCGCCGAGTGCCCAAAGTGCCAAGCGTCGACCGACTTCCTGTTTATTCTTGGGATGAATGTTTCCTGGTTCACCCACATCGATCGTGATTGCCATTCCCGTCTTAGGAACCGATAACGCTTTTAACATGCCTTCGCGTACGATTGACCATCCGGGATCGCGACCGTTGTAGTTAGGGAGTTGTACCCAAGCGAATGGTAGTTCACTGTGCCAACGTGTACGCCAGTCCTTAACGAGTGCTGCCAACTGATACTGATAAAGGTCGCTCTTATCAGAATTCGCGTTGTTCTCTCCTTGATACCAAACGACACCACGGATGGCGTACGGAATCAATGGGTTGATCTTTCCATTAAATAAACCACCTGGACCACCCCGTCGTCGAAACTGCACGACAGGATCACGAGGCGCTGCCGGAGGCGTCTTGCCCGCTTCCTTCGCACGAGCAGCGCGCTCTTTCCACGCGGCGAGATTCTTCTTGTGTTCTTCGCTTGCTTTAACCGCATCAAACTTTTCGGCCTCGCGTTTATTCGCTTCGTACGCTGATGCCAGCTCCGGCGTTGCAGCTTGGGCCTCCGCAGAGATCCAAGACTCAATGGGTGTACCGCCAACGGATGAGTTGATTAATCCGATGGGAACATTCAAGTCACGATGAAGCTCTCTACCGAAGAAATACAACGAGGCAGAGAAACCGATTACGTTTTGCGGAGAGCAAACTTTCCAAGTGCCTTTGGCACGCGACTGCGGTGTGGTTTCTGAAGTGCTTTCTTCTTTGAACATTCGAATGAGCGGCAAGTCGGCGGCTCGCTTCTCTGCCTCCGCATCCTGAACGCCGTTGACGGTCATCGCCATGTTCGATTGGCCCGAACCCAACCAGACTTCACCCACCAAAATATCGTTAATCGTGAGAGCGTCCTTCTGCTTATTGCCTTGAACTTTCAGTTGCAGGGGTTTTGTTGTGACCGGGAGTGGATCGAGTTGAACTTTCCAGTTCCCGCTCGGATCAGCAGTCGTTGTCTTGTTCTGGCCATTGATTTCAACACTAACTTTGGTTCCCGCATCAGCCCAACCCCATACAGGTAACGGCACATCGTGTTGCAAAACCATGTGATCTGAAAAGATTGCGCTCACCGACACATCCTCTGCGCGCAACGGAGCGACTAAACCGACAGCAAAAGCGAGAGAGATTCCCGTGGCTCTGATTAAGTTTCGATAGGTCATGATTCATCCACAATAAAAGGTGAGAGGATTATTTTAGGTAACCCGCCGGCTTGCGGGAGGATCGGACGCCGTGGCGGCCGGGGAGGGCCTCACTATTGACGACCCGCTTTGACAAACTCGGTTTCCGTGAGAATACCATCGTGGTCGGTGTCGAAGGTAGGAAAACGACGTTTCCCTTCCGCTTGATCGGGAAAACGGTGCAAATACTCTTCAAGCGAAAGTTTGCCGTCATGGTTTGTGTCTTTCGCTTTGAATGTCGCGCGACGATCGATGGCCGGCTTAGCAGGTGCTGGGGCATTGGGCTTTGTCGCTTGAGCGCGAGATTCAACCGGTTGTCCTGTTTTCATCGCGATGTCGCGAGCCTCGCATGGCGGCAATGATTTTTGCCAATCTAGTGTTGTGGTTGTGAGTTGCTTCACTAGATCGGGATGATCCTTCGCGACATTCTTTGATTCACCGATATCGCTTGGGATGTGATAGAGTTCTGGATTCGATCCATCATGTTGCACAAAGAACTTCCATTCTCCGTGACGCGTTGCAAGCATCGGGGGCATATAGCCTTGGTCTCGACCTTGAACGTTGAACAACCATTCCCAATGCAGCGGTTGCTTACGCGGTCGCGATTGGCCATACCAGATGTCACTTACATCTTCACCATCGAGTTTTATATTCGAAGGTAAGGTGACTCCTGTAACTTTGCAGATGGTAGGAAGCCAATCGACGCCGCCGATGACGGATGTTTCATCTAGCCGACCAGCTGGCACTTTACCGGGCCAGCGCAGTAATCCGAAAGTTCGAACACCACCTTCATACATGCTTCGCTTGCGCGCACGCAATGGTCCCGTGTTTCCTACGCCTGCATTTGAAGCGTTTGAAACACGATAATCCTCAGGGCCGTTGTCGCTCGAGTAAAAGATAATGGTGTCCTCCGCCAACTTGAGTTCATCAAGCGTCTGGAGTAAACGTCCCAGTTGGGTATCGATGTCCGAGAGGGCCGCGCAGAAGATCTGCATCTGGCTTTCCAAATCCTTAGCCGACTTCAAGTAGCCTTGCATCCAAGGTCCAAAACCCGGTTCCATGGGATTTGGTTTTAAAGCAGCATATGGTTTCAGTTGTTCGTCACTCGGTCCCAGCGGCGCGTGAGGCAACCGAGTCCAGACGTTGACGTAAAACGGTTCAGCTTGATGAGCTTTGATGAAACGCAGCGTCTCATCCATGATTTGAGTGGTCGACTTGGATTTTGCTTCTGGGGTATTCGCATCATCCCAAGTCGGAGCGCCGTCGACAGTGGTTGTGGTGCGATGGTCATCAATGCCGTATTGATCAGGATGCGGAGCTGACTTTCCAGTCCCTAAATGCCACTTGCCAAAATGGCCTGTTGCATACCCTGATTGCTGAAGCAATTTCGTGACCGTTGGAAATTTCAGGTCAAGCCAATCGGGCATGGATCTCGCGACGTTTTGTTCATGGGTCGCGATATGACCATGAATATGTCCATGCGCGGGAAATCGTCCGGTCATGAAAGCCATTCGGCTTGGCGAGCAGACTGTTGCCGCAACATAGAATTGCTTAAACCACGTCCCTTGGCTCGCAAGTCGATCGAGGTTTGGTGTTTTAACGTAGGGATGACCAGCGAATCCTGCATCGCTCCAGCCTTGATCATCCGTCAATATAAAGATGACGTTAGGTCGACGTGGCGATGCCGATTGAGCCTCAGCGCAAACCCATGTTGCGAAAAGCGTGCAACTAACGCAAAGTAGCCACTTATGAATGAACATTTTGATTTCCTTAAGGCTTCCGGCTTGTTGATTTAGCCCTTCTTCATGGAGCGGGATTATAATCCACAGCAAGCTTGTAAACCTGAGACACGTCGCTTTAGGATTACTTTTTCAAACTTCAGATTTCTTCAAACTACCCACTTCGAACTTTCCCCCATGACTTTGGCGAGCACACGACTGCAACTCGAATTGGCAGAGCTGCCGCGGCTCGTGCGAGTACGACAAGAATTTCCGCATAGTCCGCCATTGCACATCGATATGACCATCAAGGCTGAAGTGGCGAAGCTTGCACATCGGCTAAAGCCCAATGCTCGGATCGCGGTGGGAGTTGGAAGCCGCGGAATTAGTAACTTGCTCGAGATTGTTCAAGCTGTTTTGCAGGAATTGAAACACCACCGGTTGAATCCGTTCGTCATCCCGGCAATGGGAAGTCATGGAGGGGCGACCCCGGAAGGGCAACGTGAAGTTTTAGAAACGTTTGGGGTAACCGAAGCAAGTTTAGGAGTTCCGATCTTAGATTCACTTGAAGTGGAGCGATTGGGCGAGACTGTTGAAGGGATACCAGTTTACTGTAGTACTGAAGCGCTGCGAGCCGACGGCATACTATTGATCAATCGAATCAAGCCGCATACAGATTTTTTTGGCAACATCGGAAGCGGTTTGCTCAAGATGTCAGTGATCGGACTGGGCAAGCGAATGGGGGCGAGCACCATGCATCTTGCCGCAACGGAGTTTGGTTACGAAACCGCGATCCGTTCGATGGCCCATGAATTGATTCAGCGGACACCGTTGATCGGAGGCATTGCGGTACTTGAAAACCAGTATCACGAAACCGCACGTATTGTTGCCGTCGATCGCGATGACATGGCAACGAAAGAAGATGAGTTGCTATGCGACGCACGATCGATGTTGCCACTCATCCCATTCAAAACGGTCGATTTGTTGATCATCGATTACATCGGCAAGAACATTAGTGGAACCGGAATGGATCCTAATGTAACGCAGCGAAGTGTGCATGGTTACGATAGTTTTCCGCAGCAAGGCAATCGTCCAAGTCCCTTTGTACGCCGCATCTTTGTGCGAGAGTTAACTCCGGAGACGCATGGCAACGCGATTGGAATTGGAATGGCTGATGCCACAACCGAGCGATTGGTTCAATCGCTTGACCTTGAGAAAACCAGTATCAACTCTCTTACCGCTTTAACTCCTCAAGCGGCAAAAATTCCGATTGCCTTTAAGCATGACTTTGCGGCCATCGAACGTATGCTCTTGAGTCTGCCGCTTCGCCGTTATGACGAAGCGAAAATTGTTCGCATTCGTGATACACTATCCGTCGCCGATATGGAGATTTCTGAGTCGCTCTTGCCCGAGCTCAAATCGCATCCGCATATCGTCGCACTCGATGAGCTCCATCCGTTTAGTTTTGACAGTGAGCTCAATTTGATTTAAGTCCGTTTGCCAAACTCCCCGTTGTGGATTGAAGTGACTTATGTTTCATAAACTTGGTTTATACTTGGTTGCTTGGTTCATGCTTCCCATGCTGATGGTTGATGCTGAATCATCAGCGCCGAATGTGGTGCTCTTTCTCGCTGACGACATGGGATGGAAGGACTGCGGCGCATATGGTTCTACCTACTACGAAACGCCTAACATCGATCGTTTTGCAAAACAGGCAATGCGTTTCACCAATGCCTATGCTCAGCCCCTGTGTTCGCCGACGCGCGCCTCACTGCTAACGGGGCAATACTCAGCGCGACATCGCATTACTTCGGCCACAGGACATCAACCGCCTCAATCAGCCGATCACGCTTTTCGTCCGGCCACCGCACCAGCCAATGTTCCCATGCTGCTTCCGGAAAGCAAGAATTACTTGGAGCCATCGCAAATTACCTTGGCCGAAGCACTGCGATCCGAAGGTTATCGTACGGCGCATATCGGTAAATGGCACTTGGGTCTCACTCGGCCTCATTGGCCTGAAGCACAAGGATTTGATGTCGCGTTTCATTGTCATCCTGATCCGGGACCCCCCGGAAATTACTTCTCACCATACGGTGTTGTGGCAGCTGGCGTGCCGGGAGGAAAGACAAAAGTGGGAACGATTACGGATGGTCCTGATGGTGAATACATCGTGGATCGCCAGGCGGCTGAGGCGGTTCAGTTTATTCGCAATAACAAGTCCAATAAGTTCTTTCTGAATTTATGGTGTTACGGTGTTCATGGACCTTGGGGGCATAAAGTCGAGTACACGGAGGCTTATGCCAAGAAGCGTGACGCAAACAATCCACAGTCGAATCCAATCATGGCATCCATGCTGCGCAGTGTCGACGATTGTTTTGGTCGTATCGTACAAGAACTTAAAGAACAAGGCATTTTCGAAAACACAATCGTCATCTTTGTTTCGGATAACGGAGGTAATACGCATAGCAACACCGTAACGGACGGCAAGAAATCTGCGAGTCAGGACTGGCAGAAGTGGGCGAATCTGCTTCCACCGACAAACAATGCACCACTGAGAGACGGGAAAGGAACTTTGTACGAAGGTGGTACGCGTGTCCCGTTGATGTGGGCTTGGGCAAAGCACATTCCGGCTGGTACGACGAACGATGCGGTCGTCGGGCCCATTGATGTCTATCCAACGATCCTTGATCTCGTCGGGATAGAGCGTCCGCAAGGGCAGGTGTTTGATGGTGTCAGCTATGCAAAGGTATTGCGTTGCAAAGGCACCCTCGAACGTCAGGCATACTTCAATTACTTCCCGCATGCGGGGAACCAACGAGCTGGTGGCGTCTGGGTGCGTCAGAAAGAATGGAAGCTTATCCGTTGGTTTGGAACAACGCCGCAGAATGAGCTTTACAATCTGAA
Source organism: Ottelia alismoides (assembly GCA_037367405.1). NCBI lineage: Eukaryota > Viridiplantae > Streptophyta > Magnoliopsida > Alismatales > Hydrocharitaceae > Ottelia > Ottelia alismoides. The sequence goes on along the minus strand of JAZKJV010007521.1, from coordinate 313,743 downwards.
CGATGACCTATCGGAAAGTAAAAACCTTGCGACTGAATTGCCGGATCGCGTTCGTGAGATGGATGCACTGATTGATGGCTTCCTAAAAAACACCGACGCTCTGATACCGATTCCTAATCCAGGTTATCAAGTGCCGGCCAATGCGAGTGCTGCAAATACTTCCGACCCACTTCAAGGCTGGAAAGAACGTGGATGTAAAGCGACGATCCACGATGGAATGCTCTCTGTGCGTGGTACTGGAAAGCCAGATACGGCATTTCTAGGACATGCGATGCGTCAACTCACGGCCCCAGCCAAGGTGACGCTAAAGCTCAAGTGCGAAGGTGGTGGTGAAGGGCATATTGATTGTGTACAGCAACCGGGGAGCGATACGAGTGCTATTGTCAAAACGCCTTTTCGTATCACGGCCGGAGATTGGCAAGAGGTCACGGTCGAATTGACACATCGCGGTGCGCTCGGAACGATGAGAATCTATTTGCCGGTTAGCGATCAAACGATCGATATCGATGAGATCCGTTTACAGCCCAAGCAAGGACGACCAGAAGTCTGGTCCTGGTAACCGTGGGATAGGCGTCTCGCCTGTCAGTAGTAAGCGGTAGGCTTTTAAGGAGTAAGGAGTAAGGAGTAAGGAGTAAGGAGTAAGGAGTAAGGAGTAAGCAAGAAGGTTTGTGGGCACTATCTGGCTTATTCCTTATAGCTTATAGCTTATAGCTTATAGCTTATCGCTTATAGCTCAACGCTCAACGCTTGTCTGAATTCTGGCGAATTCAGCTACGTTTTCGGACTGGAGTCGGTGGTGGAGTCATGGTTGCTAATGCATTTAAGAACGATGTCATGTCTTTGCCCACGACGTCACCAATCAGGCAGTCGATTAATGCGGCGCGTTGTTCTGGGAACTTTTGACTGAAATCGCGGAAGCTGAAGTTGGGATCATAGAAAGCTCGCACCAAACGATGAATCACTTCGATGCCATCCCAAAGCTGCGGCACGAAGCCACCAAGTTTTTGGGCTGAGTAATCACCTGCTACAAGCGCGGCATGAACGCTATCGGCAGCCAACTCGCCCGTGATCAAAGCGAGATAAAGCCCCGAAGAATAAACAGGATCGAGAAAGCCGGCCGCATCTCCAATCATCAACCAGCCGGGGCCCACGATCTCGCGATTGATATACGCGAGCTTGCGAATGCCGCGCACCATGCCTAACGGTTCTGCTTCGGCCAACCATTGTTTCAAAGGCGAACATGATTCGACTTCGACAGGAAAGACTTCATCGAAGCGCGGGGAGGCGCGGAAGAGATAATGGGGATCAGCGACAATTCCCACACTTGTCATTTGGTTCGGCAAAGGGATGTACCAAAACCAACCACGATCTGGAATCATAAAGACCGTGGTTTCGCCGAAATCAACGCCATCCCCTCGATGTCCGCCACGATAGTACCGCCAAACCGCGGCTTTGTTTAAACCTGGGATGTCTTGTTTGAGTCCCAATTGCATGCCGAGTACCGTCGATCGACCCGATGCATCAATGATCACTTTGGCAAACAAATCTTTTGTATTGCCATCTTTCGTATCGACTCGCAGGCCGATGGCTTTGTCTCCATCAAACAATACTTCTTGAACTCTTGTTTGACTATGGATGTTAACACCGGACACTAAAGCGTTCTCTTGACACATCAAGTCGAACTGGCGTCGTTCGACTTGCCAAGTCTTGGCTCGTTCACCAGCGATCGTCTCGAAGAAATAGAAGGGTGCCGTTTCTTTGCCGGATGGAGAAACAAAGCGAACACTGTATTTGATCGGAAAGGGAGATGTTCGAAGTTTATCGAGCAACCCTAAGCGTTCGAGAGTGCCATAGGTATGTGGAATCAGTGATTCGCCGATATGGTATCGAGGAAAGGTAGTGCTTTCGATGATCGCGCAGCGGTGTCCCGCTTTCTGAAGCAATGTGGCGGCCGTGGTGCCGCTCGGGCCACTACCGATCACTAAAACATCAAACGCTCCTTGTGCATCAATCATGACCGGACCCGTAAATGCGAGTTCTGGATCTTTTTGTCCGGAATCTATTGTAGCGACAGCGGGCGCTTGCGTAGCTGGATTCGCCAGAATTCAGAGAGCGTAGCTGGATTCGCCAGAATTCAGGGAGCTTTTTCTGAACTGTGGCCAGTTCAGCTGTGGGGATGAAAGACGGGATGAGTTGGAACGGGGTGATATTTGGGCCAAGGGACTTCATTCATTTCTCGTTCCGACGGTGCAGGCTCCATGCATGCTTCGTCCGAACATTCCCCTTCGCCGTATCGACCACTGAGGCACCAGGGACCTTGGCCGTCACCGCGCACGCTAGGAATGTTGACGAGGCAACCTGTACACCCGAACAACGAGAGCGCGGCGACGAGACCCGTCCAACATCGCAAAACGTTACCCAATCGTTGAAAAATGTGGGGATAACAATAAGCTTCGTCCCTACTATCGTCACAGCTTGACCAGTTTCTTGAGTCGGTTTGATGAAGAACCGTCCAGCGTCGCTCAACTTTTTTCGCCGCCCTCCTTTGGAGATTAGGGAACCAACGCTATTGAGGAGAGTCGAAAAAGCGTAGTATGCTAAAAGTCTGCGCGTTTACGACGGTCTCGCGATACTCGTTGAGCACGACCAACGCACGGGCGGATACAGAGGGTTGAAACATGAAGCGTCGAAAGCACAACGTAGAAATGTTAGAGTGCCGCCAACTCATGGCGAGCGATCTGGATTCCACTGTTTTGCTGGAGCCGATGGTTTGCGAAGGGCTTGTCGTAGCGAATGCCCCACTGGGCTCCGACGCAAGCTTGATTGCGGCACCGTCTCTCCCTATTTACTATCCGCCAGAGACAGGGTTGATGCAAGCCATTGAAGGCGGGACAGTATTTGTTACTAACCATCCTGACGGTCAGGGGCAAACACTTTGGCGCATCAATGATGCAGGTGAAGTCCGCATTGGATTTCAAACCGAGCTCGATTTCAGAGTTAACCAGATTCTAGACGCTGGAGATCGGCTTTATCTCATCGGCTACAAACCATTTGGCGGTGATTACCACACGATGGCTCCGAACGCATCGGGCTGGTCGAACCTGATGTTGCCGTATATTCAAGAGATGGTGCTTGCTGCAGTCGACAGCCAAACCGGCGAAATTCTGGCAAGGAAAGAATTTGCCGATGGCATTCAACAGATCAAAGTTGTCGGAGACAAATTATTGGTAGCATCGCAAAGCGCGAATCTTTATCCGGTCGCGTTTTATTTGCAACCGACGTTCGTTCGCCTCGACCCGCTAGGAAGCGCAAACGCCATACAAACGCAAACGAGCAACATACGCGATGACAGCACGCCGAAATTGACGCTTCGACTTCTCGGCTTGGTCGAAGGCGAGTTCAAAACCATCGCTGAAACAAGCACTGCACCAGGAAACGTTGAAGTCCAAGGCAACCGAATCCTTGTGACGACGACGGAGTACCCTGCTGCCACGGGAAGGGAATGGTTAACACCACTCAATACCCCCGTCGATCCGAAACCTAACGACTTCGCTCCGCCGACTTATTTAACGAAGATCCGCGCGTTCCTCGTTACCGGAGATCGGATTAAGTCAGTTGGTGAGCCTGTTAAGGTCGAAGGATTTTCGACCACGGTGCGATTTTCGGAAGATGGTAAAAGTGTTTTGGTCTATCGATCGCGTAGCGATCAACCCAATCGCAAACGACGTTTTCGACCTATACTTTCACGGAAGCTGGTTTGACCCTCAAGGGTACTTTGGCATTGGATATTTCCCAGGCGTATATCCAACCCTTGTATTTAAGTGATGAGCTATTAGTTGTTGAAGATTGGTCTCTTCCGATCGTACAGAAGTGGCTGGTATGGCTAAGAGATGGCAAAGCGACCGTCGAGAAATTTGGAACGGCAGACCAGTATCTCTATCCCTATAGCTATACGAAAGTTGGCGATAACGTGGTTGCCTTCGGGCAGCAATTAACGGCGTGGCCAGAGAGAGGTGTCGAGAACGCGTCGCTTTCCACGAGCGACCCGAACCTGTCCATTCGTTTCAACCGTCAAGTGATGATCGTCTTTTCTTTGAAGGATCGATCCTACCGCGTAACGGATTTTGATACCGACACCCAATGGATCAACGAGCTTCGCGTGATCGATGAAGCCTCGGGTAGAATTGGATTTATGGTGGGAACCAATCAAGGCAAAGAAGATTGGGGGGTCAATTTTGAATATGGTTCGATAAAAACTGGCGAGTTCGTGTCCGAAGGTTCCTTCAAGTTGCCGGGTACCTATTCATTTTCGGCCTCTCGCGACCAGTTTTTAATCCACACTGGTTCAAATGTTTTGATTTATGACTACGGCAACGAAGAGCCGCGGGAACGCATCGAATTGCCACTTCCTCCGATTCCTCCGCCGGTCGCCAACGATGACCACTTTGTCCTCTACTCCACGGACGAAGATCCATACTTGTCATTGTTGGCTGACGACGTCGCATACGCTCCGATTAAGATCATTGAACTGATCGGAGCTCCCGAAGGAACTGAGATCAAGGACGGTTTGTTCGTGAAGATTCCGGCGGAGTCGCTCGCTGGAAAATCCAAGATCGAATTTTCTTACGTGATCAGCGATGGGCAGGAGCAATCAACCGCAAAAGTCTCCATCGAAATCGTTAAGGTTAATTCAGAACGAGTCGAAGCGTTGGTTCAGAGCGTGCGTAAGCGTGCAGCAGATGACTATGATGTCGACCTTGAGAAGGTGAAAGTGGTTTCAGTAACACCGCACATCTATAATAACATTTGGCCGAGCGACTTCATTACTCGTGCCGATGCACCCTACTACCTCGTATCCTTGCAACTGCCCGACATAGCCGTTAGCTACCGAGTTGATCTGACTGGCGAAATCAATTTGGTTGACGTCAAGCAACGTGTTGTGCAGATTGGCACACGAGTTGTCGACGAGGCAGGTGAATTGCGAACGGAAGTGCGGGTTGGTGATACGTTTATACTGGAAGTGTTTGCAGACGATCTTCGCTCCGATGGCAATGGTGTTTTTGCCACATCCATCAATCTCGCTTTCCCCGAGTCGGTCAAACTCGTGGGTGAAATCGAAACGGTTGCTCCTTTCACCGCAGTCCATGGTGCAGAAGTAACGCAGGCAGGAGTGCGAAAATTGGGAGCTTTGTCGCGCGCACAAACGCCCCCAGGACCTGATACACAGGTCGTGTTCCGTTTGGCATTTGAAGTCATAGGTACGGGTTCAATCGAGTTCTTCCCGGAGCTTTCTCGAGCCATTGGTGGTGAAACGCTGGTTTACAACGTTAACGAGAAGATTGAGCCATCAAGCATCGTCCTATCCGGAACAGTGCTCGAAGTTGTGAACGAAGAAGAGGATCCTCAAGACGTTGATGGGGATGGAAATGTGGTTTCGATGGACGTTCTTCACGTCATTAACTTCATTGAGCTCAATGGCGCAGGGACCATTGAGGAACTCGCAGCTCGCATGGACGGTTCTGCGGCGGCGACCGCAAACACCACAGCTGAGTCGAAACCGCACCAAGAGCGAATGAGACAATTGCGACGGTATGACGCGACGCGGGATAATGCCATCACCCCGCTCGATGCGCTTGTGGTCATCAACCGCGTCAATCTCGATGTGTTTACGTCGAATCAAAAAGTCACTTCTTCAGCAACGTCGGTCTTGGTCGACCCGAACCAATTGCCTGGTAACGAGAATAAAAAGCGACGTTAGGTTGGCGGCTTTACTCGCCTCTGATAACATACGTACAGTAGTTCATGTGGCGGCTGTACTCATGGAGGCAGGGGTTCTTTGGTCAAGTTTATTCATGCTGCGGATATTCATCTCGATAGCAGCGAGCCGAGGGGTCTGATCCCCTACGATGGTGCGCCCGTTGAAATCTGCCGACAGGCGACACGATCGGCTTTGGAAAACCTCGTCCGACTCGCATGTGACGAGAAAGTTGATGTCGTATTGATAGCGGGGGACGTCTATGACGGCGATTGGAAAGACGCGCGAACAGGGTTGTACTTCGTAAACCAAATCCGGCGATTGCGCGAAGCGGGCATTCGCTGTTATATGATTCGTGGTAACCATGATGCAGCCAGCGAGATCTCCTTGCAGCTTGCATTGCCCGATAACCATGATGGGACGCCGATGTTGCTCTCACATGATCGGTGCCAAACCGTCGACATAGAGGACCTCGGAATCTCGATACACGGTCAGGGGTTTGCCACCCGCGCCGTGAAAGACAATCTCGTCACGAATTATGCTCCGAAGCGCAAGGGGATGTTCAATATTGGCATGCTGCATACATGCTTGGAAGGAGCGGACGGGCATGAAAACTATGCTCCTTGCCGAATTCAAGAAGTGGTTGCCCGCGAGTATCAGTACTGGGCATTGGGCCATATCCATCAACGGAACTTGATCTCCCATTCCGCTGAAGTGCCGATTCACTTTAGCGGTAATCTGCAAGGTCGGCATATCCGTGAGTGCGGCGCAAAAGGAGTTTATCTTGTCAGCATTGATGGACAAGATTGTCAGATTGAGTTCAAGCCGCTCGATGTTTATCGCTGGCACCAATGTACGATCGACATCAGCGCATGTAACCACGAAGATGAAGTGTTGCATTTGTTCGAACGGCATGTCGAAAAATTGCGGCTTGAGAATCCACAGCACGCCATAGCCGCGAGAATTGAATTGCGCGGCCAAAGCTCTTTACATCAGAAGCTTCATGATCGATATGCAGTCATGCAGGAGCAACTTCGAAGCACTGGCATCATTGCCGGTAACGGAAGTTTTTGGCTTGAAGAGTTCCGACTGCGAACCGTATCGCGTGCCGACCATCAAGCCGGGGCGCAAGATGGTGCCGTGGGCGAATTGGTTGCCGCGATTGATGAACTCGCAAGTCAGCCCGAGCGATTAAAAGAGCTTGCGCAACCTCTCTTTGATTTGCAGCGCATTTTACCCTCGACTCTAGTCGCCAACGGCGAAGTGCTCTGTCCCGACAATGAACAGTGGTTGCAAGATTTGTTGCAAGAAGTTAAGCCGTTGTTGGCTGCGAGACTATCCGGGGCAGGAGATGATAAGTAATGCGGTTTGAAAAGTTGAAACTGATTGCTTATGGCAAATTTGAAGGGGCTGAGTTGGATTTCTCGCAAGGCAAGCATGGTTTACATCTCATCGTCGGCGCGAACGAAGCGGGCAAGAGTACCGCTTTGGCTTCGATGATTGATTTTCTGTTCGGCATACCAACGCGGAGCACTTACAACTTTCAAGTCGATAACCGTGATCTGCGCATCGGAGCAACCATACGCAATGCTGCAGGTGAAGTGCGATCCTTTGTCAGACGCAAAGGCAACCAAGCGACGCTCCGTCAGGAGGATGATTCGAGTGGAGCGGACGAAAACTGGCTTCAAGCATGCCTGGCGAACGTCAGTCGGTCCGTGTTTCAGCATCAGTTCGGGATGGGATATCAAGAGTTGGTCGATGGCGGTCGAGATGTCATCCAAGGTAGAGGAGAACTCGCTGAGCTTTTATTTGCTGCAGGAGCCGGATTACGCGATCTACGCGCCACGAGAAAAAAGCTTGAAGCCGAAGCGGAAGAGCTTTACCTGCGCGCTGGTAAGAAGCCAAAGATCAATGAAAATCTTAGGCTATACAAAGAGCAAATCAAAAGCATTCCACAGTCCTCACTATCCGTTCGGGAACACATTGCCTGCGAGCAAAAAAGAGCACAGCAAATTCAATCAGCCGATGAATTGCGACAGCGAGTGATTCGGCTCCATAAAGAACTCGATGCGGCCAAACGCATTCAGCAAGCGATAAAGCACGTCAACCGGCGTATGCAGCTCATGCCGAAAATCGCGGAGCTGAAAGATGTTCCGGATCTCGATGATCAGTTCACGAGTCGTCGTTCACAAGCCGAGAAAGAGCTGATTCAATCGCGGCTTAGGTTAGAAAGCATTCGAGCGAGTATTACAAGCACGCAGGAACGTATTTCCAAGATTGAGCGAAAACCGGAATTGCTCGCGGAAGCCGAAACGATCAAATCGCTTGCAGATAATGTTCGCGTGGTTGAAACGGCGCTGGATGATCAAAAGGGATTGCAGAAGCGCGTTCATGATATGGAGGGAACCATTATCCGAAGTCTCGGTGCTATGGGAGAATCGATCGATATCCAGGCCATCGAAACCCTGCGCCCCAATCTTCATTTGCAACGAGAAGTGGATCGATTGGCCGCGCAGCGCGTCGCCGCCTTTGAAAAACTCGAAGAAAGCCGCGAAGAATTAGCGGTCATGGTACAGAAACATGCCACGCTGCGAGCCGAGCTTTCGCAGTTAGCGGAACCACCCGAGCCCAAACTCCTTAAACTTGTGTTAAAGCGATTTGGAGCGATTGGTCAGCTGACGGGAAAGCTGCGCGAAGCAGAAAATCAATTGTCTCGTGCGGTGAAGTTTATTGAAACGACGGTCAAACGATTGCCGGGTTGGCAGGGCGCTTGGCATGACTTAGTGCGAATTCCGTTGCCGTTGGATGCGGACGTCGAGCGCATTGAAAGACAGCGACAAAAATGGGAACAAGCGACGCTTCAGCTCGAACGCCAGTTGCAAGAGCACGAACGCCAACAGCGAGAAATTGAAGAGGAGATTCGAGGACTTAAGGAAGATCGCCAGGTTCCGACGGTGGATGAGTTGCAATCAGCAAGAAACTTACGCGATGAACTCTGGGGCCAATTGATATCCAAATTGCCCGGCGCCGATTCCACTAACCTTAAAAAGCTTGAGCTCGATTTGTTGCCAAGTTTAAAAGCGGCAATTCGTCAAGCGGATGACATCAGCGATCGATTGCGCGCTCAAGCGGAAGATGTTGCAAGATTATCCGATCGTTTGAAGACTCGCGAACGTGGTTTGAGTCAACATGCCGATCTACAGCAGCGATTGCAGGAAACGAAACAACAGCTCGTCCAATTGGATCGCGAGCATGAATCGCTTTGGCACGCGTTACCTTTAGCGGAACCTCCCAAGCCCGGAGCGGGTGGAGAGTGGCTAACGAAGGCTCGGCACGCGATTACGACCGCTGAATCGTCTATGTCGGCACAAGATTCTTTGGAACAGATCCGTGACGAAGTCAAGGATGCGGTGGTCGATTTATGTCAAGCGATTCGGGCTTGCGGCGGGCAGGCAGACGAGAGTACCAGTTTTGATCAGCTGCTGTTGGAAGCAAATGATCTTCATGAAGTATTGGTACAAAAAAGGCAAGCTTGGGTGCAGCAACAGCATGAGTTCAAGCAACTCGATTCGGTTCTAGGTTCCGTGAATGAAACATTTCGACGAGCGGAATCGCAGTGGAAATCTTGGCAGGAACAATGGCATACTGTAACCGAGAAATTGCAACTTCCAAATGCAACAGCGCCGGAAGATGTGCAAATTCGATTCAGCAGTTTGAATCAACTGTTTGAAATTTATGCGAAGTATGACGAGCAGAGCCGGCGCATACGCGGCATCCAAGAAAACTATGAGCGGTTCACGGCGCAGATAGGCCGGTTAGTAGAACGCTTACAGTTCGAATCGCGTGAGGATCCAATTCGCACGATGCGACGACTTGCTCAATCACTTGTTGATGCCCTCCACCAAGAAGAACAATGGGAAGAGTGTTCGAAGAAACTTCAAGAACTTCAAGTCGATTTGGTAAAGGCAACGGCTGCTGAACAGTCGGCGATGGTCGAAATTCAGCGGCTTTGTCAGGAAGCCAAATGCAGCGAAGTGCAGGATTTAATGACGATCGAGCATCGTTCGCGAGAACGGCGAGGTTTGGTACATGAGCTGCGAACCATTGATGATCTTCTCGGTGAACTTGCGGGCAATCAACCGCTTGAAGCGTTTTTGCAGCAAGTGCTTGAGACCGACACCACTGTGTTGGCCCATCGCGTCGAACTACTCACAGAAGAGCACAAGCAAGTCTTGGAACAAGAGCAAGCACTACGTGAAGATATCGCAGTTTTGACAGATCGCCTTTCCCAGTTGGATCTGACGAGTGTTGCTGCTGTACGTGCGGAAGAAGCTGACGTTTTGCGTTCTCAGCTAATGTATGACATTCGCTGTTACGCTCGTCTACGTATGGCCGAAGCGGTGTTGGGAACACTCATGGAGCAATATCGCGAAAAGAACGAAGGGCCTGTTTTGAAACTTGCGGGAGACTATCTCAGTCGACTTTCGCTGGGTTCCTTGGTTGGATTAACAACCGAGATTGACGATCGAGGGCATCCGATCCTTTATGGCGTTCGACCCAATAAGCGTTCCTTGGGCGTGGAAGGAATGAGTGAGGGATTGGCCGATCAACTTTATTTGGCCTTACGTCTGGCCAGCTTAAGTCTGCATCTGTCGCAGCATCCGGCGATACCGCTTATCTGTGACGACTTGTTGATTAAGTTCGATGATGAGCGCAGCCGCGCAACACTTTCAGTCCTCGCTGAACTGAGCGATCAAACTCAGGTCATTTTTTTCACGCACCACAGGCATCTTGTGGCGCTCGCCGAATCGAGCTTACCCTCCGATAAGCTGTTCGTTCAGGAATTACCGGCATAGAGCGTAACCATGTCACCCGTTTATTGCGAATAATCGTCATGATTCGCACCCTGCTTGAGTGGGATTCTATGACAGGCAAGCCGACGACGAGTTCTGTGATCTAGAGTTTTAGAGTCACCTGCGCGCTCGCCGGAGGGTATTTACCCAAACCCTCTCCGGCCCTGAGAGGCCGACTCTCCCGGAGGGAGAGCTGCTTTGGCGTGAGTAAATCAAAACAGCTTCGAAATCGCTCAAGGTCCGTCCACCATGTCATTTCGGTTTTGCCGTAAGCATCGAAAAACCCGTCGCAACGGTGCGGCCTTAGTGGAATTGGCTATTTGCTTGCCGCTCGTCGTTGTGATCACGATGGGGACGATTGAGACCTGCACGATGTTGTATCTCAAACAAAGTTTGAAGATCGCCGCATTTGAAGGTTGTCGTGTTGGATTAATGCCTGCGGCAAGTTCCGCAAACGTCACATCGCAAGCGCAAGATATTTTAAATAGCCGCGAAGTCCGAAACTACACGATCACAATGACCCCGGCCGACCCCAGAACGTTACGTACTGGAGAGATCTTTCAAGTCACGGTGCAAGCGCGAGCGAACTCTAACTCCGTGCTTCGTGGTTGGTTCTTTTCGGGAAAGACGATAAGCGAGTCCGTTCAACTCATCAAAGATACTTAAGAGCCTCTTCACCTTAATTTGCCAACTGGTGATTTGCGATGCAGAAACATAAAGAGCGTCGACTCTCCAAGCCCGCTTCACGACGTGGCGGTAACTCCTTGGTATTAGTGTTATTGTTGTTGCCAGCGATTTTGGCGGTTTCAGCAATGGCCATCAACATTGCGTATATGGAGTTGGCGAGGACGGAAACACAAATATCCATTGATGCATGTACACGCGCAGCGGGACTGGAGTTTGGGAAGACTCGAAATGCAGCGCTAGCACTTAGCGCAGCGCGAAGTATGGCAGCCCGAAACTTGGTCGCTGGCAAGGCGATGCCAATCAATTCTCAAGACCTTGTGCTTGGTTCCGCTTATCGCCCCGACCCTAACGGCCGTTACACTTTCGATAGTACTTCGTTAAGCCCGAACGCGGTGTTCTTGAAAAGCGTCAGCTTGGCAAACAAGCCTGGTGGTGCGGTGAGGCCACTTTTTCCTATCAAGACGCCTTATAACTTCCGGCCACTGCGCCAAGCGATCACGGTTCGAAACGAACTCGATATCGCGTTGGTGCTCGATCGCTCCGGATCAATGGCATATGCTGCAGACGAACTAAGCACAAAGGGTTTGAAACCTAAATGGGCTGGATTGTTGTGGAACTTTGGTCAACCCGTTCCTTTCATGGCGCGGTGGCTCGATCTCGTCGCCGGCGTCCAAGCTTTCACGGATGTCTTAAACCAAAGTCCAATTCAAGAACGAGTCAGCTTGACAACGTATAACCACTGGACCACCTCGGAGCTACCGCTGAGTACCGACTATGGAGCGATCAATTCAGCTTTGACATCCTATTCCATGTCGTTCCCAGGCGGTGCAACCAACATCGGCGATGGCATCACAACGGGGATGAACACTTTGTTTGATCCCATTAACTCGCGCCCTCATGCGACGAAGGTGTTGATTGTCATGACCGATGGGAAACACAACTTTGGCAAAGATCCATTGATATCTTCCGGAGAGGCAAAGGGAAACAAAGTCGTGGTCTTTTCGATTTCGTTTTCCGACGAAGCAGATAAGACCCGGATGGATCAAATTACGCAGCCCACAGGTGGTCGTAACATTCACGCGCGTACCCGAGCAGAGCTCATCACCGCGTTCGAAGAGATAGCTAGAGCGCTACCATCGATGATGATTGACTAAATGTGAATACGTGTTAGCGCGATGAAAGTCGAGTTCGATACCATGATGAATCAACGAAGTTCTTACAACGTAGATCGGCGACGATGTGGAGCGGTCTCCGTCGAGTTTGCAGGTTGCTTGACTCTATTGGTGTTGTTCTCATTTGCCGCATTCGAGTTTGCTCGATTGAGCATGGTCAAGCATACGGTCGGGACAGCGGCATATGAAGCTGCTCGCCATGTGATGGTCCCTGGTGCCAACGCGGCAGAAGCGAAAGCAACGGCCCAATCGGTGCTTGCTGCCGTTGGCATACGAAGTGCAATGATTACCGTGAATCCTGATCCCCTCACGGATAGCAACTCGTCGGTAACTGTGACAGTTTCCGTTCCCATGTCCGCAAACAGTTGGCTCGCCCCTTTGTTCTCTTCGGGAAAGATTGTGAAAACTTCGGTGCGTTTGGTTACCGAGAGACCGCCCGGAGTTCAGATGTCGGGACTTATCACTTCACCCGTAACACCTTCGGTTGCGCCGTTACCAGTGGATGCGACCACCGAAATGCTTTAGCAATCTGGTATAACCATGGCTTTGGTTAATCACCAAGTCATGGGATCTACTATGCAAAGCAAAGCGACAACGGTCGACGAATACCTGGAGCAACTTCCTGATGACCGTCGTGAGTTAATCACGGCGGTACGCCAAGTCTTTCTCGATAACTTGGATTCTGGTTTTCAAGAGACCATGCAGTATGGGATGATCGGTTACTCCGTCCCCCATTCGATCTACCCAGATGGTTATCACTGCGATCCCAAGCAACCGCTCCCTTTTGCCGGACTCGCTTCACAGAAGAACTACTGTTCCTTTTATTTGATGAGCATCTATGCGGATCAAGAAGTGCAAGCAAAGTTTGTTGCCGCTTGGGAGAAGACTGGTATCAAGCTGGACATGGGGAAATCCTGCATTCGCTTCAAGCGACTTGAGGATCTACCTTTAAAAGTCATCGCAGATACCATTCGACGTATAACCGTCAAAAAGTACATTCAGCAATACGAAGCCATGAGATCAGGATCGCAAAGTAAGCCGAGCGCGAAGAAGAGTGCAAAGGGAACCAAGAAGTCACCAACGGTTGCTTCTGCGAAGAAGTCGAGCAAGAAGAACCGTTGAGATATTCGTATTGAGAGTCCTCTGCGTTAGAAAATCCTACGGCTCAGATTTGGTAACTTGTCTCAGGGATCAAATCTGAGGGGACTTCGGCACGCACTCGCAATTGCGGTTTCTCTAAAAGAACCGTCGTAAACGGCGAAACGCTTCGGGTAATCCAAACGCTGGAACCCACGACCGCGTCATGACCGATGACCGTCTTGCCGCCGAGAATCGTTGCATTGGCATAGACAACGACACGGTCTTCGATTGTTGGATGTCGCTTATGGCCACGAATGAGTTGGCCATCGGAGTCCGTAGGGAAGCTCAACGCACCAAGAGTCACACCTTGATAGAGCTTAACATGGTTTCCGATGTCGCATGTCTGTCCGATGACGACACCGGTTCCGTGGTCGATGAAGAAGTGATGGCCAATCGTAGCGCCGGGATGTATATCGATCCCTGTTTGCTTATGCGCCCACTCGCTCATCATGCGCGGGATGAAAGGTACATTCAAATTTACCAAAGCGTTGGCAATGCGATAAATCGTAACCGCTTCAAGTCCCGGGTAGCAGAAGATGACTTCGTCAACTGTTTGGCAAGCTGGATCGCCTTCAAACGCAGCTTGGACGTCGGTTGCCAGTACCTGTCGGAGTTGGGGAATGCGGCGCAACAACTCAACCGCCATGGCTTGCCCTTTCGCTTCGTAGTCCACTTCGGATTCGCAATCTTTGTGCAATCCGCGGACACGGTCATCGTGGCGTAAAGCTCTGGCGATCTGGGTCGTGAGTTTGTCGTGCAGTGCATCCACCAAACTTCCGACATGGTACGTAATATTTCCTAAATGCAATCCAACGCGGCGCCGGAATCCGGGATAGATGATGTCTTTCAGATCATCGAGGATCGAAACCACCGCATCGTAGCTCGGGAGCGGACAGTGCCCTAAATGATTGATGTGGTCGTCCTTGGTATAGGTCTGGACGATCGCTTCGGTCAAATCGGGTAAACGTTCCTTGATGCGATAATCGGATGCCATGCGGGTAGCTATCCCAAGATAGGGAAACTGGGTGGAATCTGACGATTCATCCTATGCCCAAAGCGGTCCATTGCACAGGGCTTCCCGTTGGGTCAGAACGGGGTTTGCGGATTACGTCAGCACATCTGCCGGCGAAGCCGAGCAGGAACGTTAGCGGCCAATCGTGGGTGGATTGTCGAGCAAGAAGTCGCGCGGGCCACGAACGGTGTAGTAGGGATAGCCGTAACTTGCGTTAGGCGGTCCCGGGTTGACTTGTTCATTGCGGACATCGCGATAGCTGAGGTGTCCAGCATAATCCAGCCCGCCACCCTGCCATGTCAAAGGACCTGGTCGGCAACCTGGGTAATGGGAAGCATTGCAACCGCAACCACCTCCACCGCCGCCTGGAGGACAGTTTCCGCCGCCTTGGCAGTTGCGACACGTGTTTCGGTGACAGCCGGTCATCACCGTCAGGACACCCACCAAACCGATAAAAAGTAAGCTGTTTCGCATCGCGCGTCTTCCTTGACGTTCTGCCTCTCGTCGCCTTCAGCAACCGCGGATGGTTGCATGAACAACTGCAAGGTCCAATCGGCAACGCGAAGCCAGTGCATTCATGGGAAACGGCAAATCTGATGCGTCCGGCAGAATTCGCGCTGGTATGATTTCACCAAGCTTCCCAACTTCCAAATCCTGAACCGTCCCAGCCTGTTGGGTGTCCCCTCATCAGACACGCGGACGTTATCCAAGTGCATTCTTGGGTCCGATGGCTGAAGTCCGCTCGGAAGCCATGAGCGTAGACCGAAGTTAAAACATTGAATTGGAGTCGTTTGTGAATCCTCGGCAACTAGAAAAAATCGGTGTACCTCCCGATTGTGTTAATGAAGCCATTCAGGTGATTCAGCATGTCGTGAAACAAGGTAAAGACAAAGCGAAATCGGTTAAGCACCAAATTCAAAAAGTCGTTGCGGCTCCTGAAGCGTTTGCGCACGATCCGGACTACGGTCCGCTCGCGCAAGCCTTAATTGCTGACGCTGAATTCGTACGCGCTGATCCCGTAGCATTTGAAATTTGGGGGCGCGAGGGGAATTGATGATGCAGCAATCACGCAAATGCAACAAGCTTGCAGTGTTCCGGTGGCGTGCCGCGGTGCCCTAATGCCCGATGCTCATCTGGGCTATGGACTACCGATCGGTGGAGTGCTGGCTTGCAAAAACGCGGTGATTCCTTATGCCGTGGGCGTCGATATCGCATGCCGCATGAAGCTGTCGGTATTGGATGTTTCAACGGCCGAGATGAAGACTCAGTTTGATCGCTTTAAGACAGCTTTGGAGAAAGGAACTCGCTTTGGTGTTGGCTCGGATTACAAAGTGCCTCAGCAACATCCTGTGATGGACCAAGATTGGTCTGTGACACGTATCACTCGCGAGCGCAAAGATACCGCTTGGAAACAACTTGGTACTTCCGGTTCGGGAAATCACTTTGTCGAGTTTGGCGAATTGACATTAGCAGCGCGCGATGAAGCGTTACAGCTCGATGCTGGTACCTATGTAGCTATCTTGAGCCATAGCGGTAGTCGTGGCGCTGGAGCTGCAGTTTGTCAAACATACAGTTCCATTGCGTCGCTACAACTACCTCGCAAGTATCGCGACTTAGGGCATCTTGGTTGGTTGGAATTAGATTCCGAAGCCGGTCAAGAATATTGGGCTGCCATGAATTTGATGGGTGACTATGCTGCGGCCAATCATGATGTAATTCATCGTCAAGTCAGTACCTTACTTGGCGCTTCAATCATCGCAGGGATCGAGAACCATCACAACTTCGCGTGGCAAGAACAACATGATGGTGAAACCGTGATCGTGCATCGAAAAGGTGCAACGCCCGCTGGCAAGGGTGTGCTCGGTATCATTCCTGGTTCGATGGCATCACCGGCATTTGTTGTTCGCGGTAAGGGACACGAAGCTTCGTTAAACTCCGCTTCACATGGTGCCGGTCGTCAAATGTCACGCAAGGCGGCTCGCGATAAGTACAAATGGAAGGCAGTGCAACGCGACTTAGCCAATCGTGGCGTCACCGTATTGTCAGCTGGAGCGGATGAAGTTCCTGGTGCCTACAAGGACATTCATGAAGTGATGGCCGCACAAAGCGACTTGGTCGACATTGTTGCCCAATTCGATCCGCGCATCGTCAAAATGTGCGACGATGGCAGCCGGGCTGAGGATTGAGGCGGGAGGCTGGAGACTGGAGACTGGAGACTGGAGGCTGGAGGGGAGCATTCAAGGACGGAGCATTCAGGACATGGGTGACACTTTTGGGTCAGGACATAGGTGGCGCGGGCTATAGGATAGAGCTCTGCTTGGAAGCAAAAGAAAGTGAAACACAGAGCCACTGAGAGCACAGAGAGATGAGAGGATCATGCCCCCGTGCCCTCAGTGGCTCTGTGTTTTACTCTTTTTAATGCTCCGGGTAGGAACATAAGCGAGTCCTTAGGTCGCAAAATCTCTTTGATTCATCCGGCTCCGTTTCATGGCTAAGCAGGACCAACTCTGAAGCTTTAACTCCATCACCGGAATGCTCCCGCGAAGACGCCAAGGACGCGAAGTATTACTCTGCACCTTCTTCTTATCTTCGCGATCTCAGCGGCTTCGCGCGTTTTCGGGGACGAGGAGTTACTTAGTTCGGATGATGTCGCTGAGAACGATGGATTCAATGAGTGAGCGCAAGCCATCACTTTGCGCAGGATGTTTAGCAACAATGACTGCGACCACAGGGTCATCGAATGTTTCCATGCGACGACCACACGCTTAAGTCAGTAGTCGCTATCGGGCGCTGAGGACCAAAGAAAATAAGAGAGGCGCTAGGCGAGGGCATGAGGAGAGAGTGCTTCGCTCCTGGCCAAATGTCACCCATGTCCTGAATGCTCCCTACTCCCAACACCACTACTTCCTCCCGCCTCCCGCCTCCAGCCTTCAGCCTCCAGCCTCCCGCCTCCAGCCTTCAGCCTCCAGTCTCCAGCCTCTATTTGACAGCATTCTTGCATGAAAACCTCATGGATTCTTAAGCAAATTTTTCTTGCTACAACTTGCCGGGCGCGATACCATCTAGGACCCTGGACCGACGCGGATGCTGCGTTATGACGCATCCTTGTTCGCGAAGCGGGTGGACACTTTTCTTGTCGGCGGACGGAGATGCCTGCCCTATGGGTACAAAAATCAGTTTTACGCAAGCGTGTCCGACCTGTGGTCGGCAGCTTTCGATTAACGTGCGGTTGCTTGGACGCAAGGTGGCGTGCCAACATTGTCACGCGGAGTTCGCTGCGACCCCCACACGCGAACACCCCGAAGACGATCACTCGAAGTCAGCGATCTTGCTACGTCGCGCAGAAGAATTATTGCGTCAGACCGATTCGATCGTGAACAGCTAACGACGCTTCATTCAGATCAAGATGAATTGTTTTGGTTTCGGTATGGGTGTCGATTTGCTGATCGGCGATGGAAGAGATGCGAATGTGGAGGTTTTGGTTTCGGTTGGAAACATTCTTCTCACAATCGCAGGTGTATGTTAAGCGACGCATCAGTTGTCGAACGTCCGAAGCGGACACGTCTTTTGCAAAACGAATATCAATCTCATTCGGTTGCGTGAACTTCAGTTGAACCCGACTGTCATCAATGGTGCCAACAAACCCGAGCGATTCGCGCAACTCCGTGCGGCTGTCTGTCCAGATGCGAATTCTCCAATCGCTCCACGACTGACGTGTTGGTTCGCTTAGCAAGATTTTATCATCGACAACCATGGGGCCAGAGCCGGTCGAATAATTGATGCCAGGGCTCGATAAGGCGATGGCTGGAGGTACTGGCGCCCCTGGCCAGATCACGGCAAGACGATCGGTTCCAACGGTCATGACTTCATCACCCCTGGGTGAGAAGCGTGCAGAGGTGACTTCGCCATTGTGTCGATTTAACGTTAGTATCTCATTGAACTGCTGCTCTGTCACAGCGCCTTCTGGATTGATGTCGCTTTGAACGATAAGTGAACGAACATCCCAAAGTTTCGCAGTACTGTCTTGACTTGCGCTAAGGACTCGAAGTGCGTCCGCAGAAAAGTGCAAACTATTGATGGTACCAGCATGTCCTTCGAATGATCCCAAAAGTGCGCCGTCTGAGACTCGCCATAAACGAATTAATTTATCCGTGCTGCCGGTGGCAAGCCATTGATGGTCGGATGAAAACGCCGCGGCGGTAATGGTTTCTTGATGGCCTGCGATCCGCTGTTGAATGGTTTTCGTCGCAAGATTCCAAAGTGTCCCTGCGGAACCTTCGCTCGCCACAAAAAGAAGATTGCCATCGGATGACATCGCCAAACAACGGCTGGGCTGGTCGCTCTTCCCCAGGAGTTGCCCCTCTGACGATGAACCAAGCGTCCAGTAAACAACTCGACCGTCGTCACCGACACTCACGAGTGTCGAACCTGTCGCGTTCAAACCGACGCTATGCACGGGACCTTGATGAGCATGCAGCAGTTTCCGCGTGACTTGCATTGACTCCAAGTCCCAGACCTTGATCGAGCCATCTGCAGCACCGGCTGCCATGAACAAACCATTTTGCGAGATGGCAATGGTGCGAATGGTTCCTGCGGGTCGAAAGCTCATGGTTTCACGTTGTGATGATGGATTCCAAAGCCGTGCACCACGTCCACCAACGGTCAGTAAGTGTTTGTTATCCGTGCTCGGTACGACTGCGACGACACCAGAACCGAGCAGTTGTTTGAGGTTTGGTTGGTCAAGTTGATCGCTTTTGCAATCCCAATTCATCACCGAGGGAGCGCCATCTTTCGAATCGACACACGTTACCAAGAGTTTAGGATTGGTCCCATGTTCAAAGGCAAGGTGACTGATGGTAACACCACGAAGCTCGCGACGCTTAAGCAATTTGCCACTCGGCACTTCCCAGCTTTGAAGCAGCGACCCTTGCTCACCGAGAGAGCAATGCGTAACCAACGTGTCTGCTTGTTTGTTCAGGGTCGCACTTGTAATCGCCATGCCGTGCTTTAAGCGAGTTGACGCTTGTTCTTCACCCGTGAGTGAGTTCCAGAATGCGGCTGTGCCATCGGTACTTGCGGTAATGAAAGTACCAGCATTGTCATTTCCAGGTAAGAAACCGGCCCAGCTAACGCTTGAGGTATGCGCGGGAACTTGGGCGATTAGCTTGCCCTGTCGATTCCAGAACCTTACCGTTCCATTAGCGTCCCCTGTCGCAATCTGATTGCCAGTATCGCTCACTGCAATCGCAGAAGTTTCTGGAATTTCAGCGATGAACTTTTCCAATTCGGCTTCACTATGATCTTTGGCGAATTCATCGATCTTTGCTTGATGAGGGCTGAGCTCGCTGAGGCTCTTTCCGGTTTCGAGATCCCAGAGTTTTACGCGTCGTTGTTCGGTCGCTGTTGCCAAAAGTTTTTCGTCGCGCGAAACGGCTGTGATACCCAAGCGTCCGGCATTGGGGAGCACCATAACTTCGGCCCCGCTGGCGATATCCCAGATACGCACCGAATCATCTCCAGCGTACGTGAGAAGCTTCTCGCCATTCTTCAAAAAGTGCGCCCCTGCCGTCAGATAGATATGTCCTTCATCGAGTTCGTTAAGCAACTGACCTGTGCTCGCATCACGAACGAGTAGCGTGCCGTCGGATAAAGCGATGAGGACACGACGGCCGTCAGGAAAATACTCTGCGGCGACGATGGGTTGGTCATGTTCACGAAACTCTCGTCGTTCCTGATAGCGGTCAAGTTTCCACAATCGCCATTCTTGATCATGGCCACCCGAGCAAACGGTTTCACCATCGGCGCCGAAGAAACAGCAAGCGGACACCCAGCCACCATGACCCCTTAAAGTCGACACCAAAGGCAGAACGTCTGACGCTTTCAAAGCTGCATCTTCCGTGGCATTCTGTATGGCAGACCAAATACAGATCGTTTGATCTTGCGCAGCGCTAATGATTTTCGAACCATCTTGTGAAAAATTAAGGTCTCGAATCGTATTCGTATGCCCAGTTCCCGAAAGGAACTCAATTTCTTCCGTCGATTCGCCTGCCAAACGTTTCTTTGCATTCTCAACTAACGTTTCTTGGGACTGGGTTGGGTCAAGGTTCCAAAGCAAAATGCGTTGATCTGCGCCAGCGGAGGCAATTCGTTTGCGGTCAGGCGAAAAGCTGACTGCGAAAACTGCGGAGCGATGTGCTCGGAACCGTTGTTTTTCCAAACCGGTGGCAATCTCCCAGACTCGCACGGTTCCATCTTCGCTTGATGATGCAATGAATTGGTCATCATACGAAACATCTAGATCGGTTACGTTTTCAAAATGGCCTTCGCAGCGTTGGAGTTGTGTTCCGTTGGGCCATCGTACGATATTGATGTTGCGC
Source organism: Ottelia alismoides (assembly GCA_037367405.1). Classification (NCBI taxonomy): domain Eukaryota; kingdom Viridiplantae; phylum Streptophyta; class Magnoliopsida; order Alismatales; family Hydrocharitaceae; genus Ottelia; species Ottelia alismoides. Next base: position 292,747 of record JAZKJV010007521.1, on the reverse strand, counting down.
TCATCGTCACCGATAAAGAGAAGTTCAGCAGTTGGTGATCTTGAGAAACTTAGAGCGGTAGCTGTCGTACGACCAATCTTTAGATCTTGGCGTTTAACCGGAGCTTGCTTGAAATCACGCCACTCCCAAACGGCCGCAGTCCCCTCCCCTTTTGCATCGGTACCTGCTGCGGCGAAGAATAGTCCGTTTGATGCGACGGCAACGGCTCGTACCGAGCGACCTAATTCGCAGATATGCAAAGGCCGATCACCTGCCAACTCCCAAATCTCGATCTTGCCATTGACGGTACCGAGGATGAGAAATCCCTGTGGAGTCACCGACATCGATTGCACGGTCCCCAAGCAACGATGTGCGCGTACACCGCGCTCAGCATCACTGTCCAGGCCACCATGGGCAACGAATGCATATCTGCCCCATTCCCAATGACGCAATTTAGATTTTGTGTTCGATCCCTTTAGATCTTCAAGAATTTGACGAGCTACGCCGAATGCATTGCTCGATAGCTTTTCGCCTGCAAGGCCGATTTCCGCAAAGTATGACTTCTCTTCGGCGACTTGCTTTGCTGCTGCAGTTGCCAAGCGCAATTCATCTGCACGCTGGCGTTCTTTGTCGGCAAGATTCTTCTGACGGATGGCGGCAGCCGCTTCGTCTTTTGCGGTGCGTTGGGCAATCTGAAGCGCTTCAAATTGTTCTTTCAGCGCGATTTCATTCTTACGCAACTGCTTATTCGCAAAATCTACTTTCTCTCTCTCCGCTTTGGTTTCATTCAACTGAGATAAGATCAAGGCGAATGCCATACCACCAGCGACAAAGATGAAAAGCACCAAGAGGGCTACCAGTCGACGAACGCTTTGCAAGCGAAATTGTCTTGCATCGCGTTCTTTCTGTGCAGCCTGTAATCGTTGACGTAAGGAATCAAAAACGGATGAGCTGTCGTCAATCAGCGACAAGCCGAGGTCATAGTCCCCTTTTTTAAGAGCGGTCTCTGCGTATGCAAGTTTTGTTTCGGTGATCCCGGCCAGAGCCAGATCGTTGCTCGTCCACAAAGAGTAGGCTTCTTGAAAAGCAAACAGAGCACGAGAGTAATCTTCATACTTCTGAGAAGAACGCGCGGTCTGCAATTCAATTTCTGCACGATCGGACAGTACGATACTTTCCGAGTGAGCTTGGTAATCGCGAATCGCTGCTTGGAAGGCCTGTACGCTGGGATACCGGGCATTAGGGCGAGTGGCCATGGCGCGCATGGCGATATCGAGTAGTTCACCTCTTTCCGCAGTGGGTTGAATCGCGTTGTTAGCTGCTGCGCGAATGCACTCGTAAACATTTCTACCCGTATGGGGTGGTTTGCCCGCGATGATCTCAAAAAGGATCGCGCCGAGCAAGTAAACATCGCTTAGATGAGAGATCTTTTCTGGGGGCCCGAGCGCCATTTCAGGGGCCATGTAAGCAGGCGTGCCTCCCATCGACAACGATTTGGAGATATTCGCTGTTTTGCGAAACTCAACGGTGGGTAGAGCGATGCCCCAATCCATCACGAGCACTTCGCCGAACTCGCCAATCATCACGTTTTCAGGTTTCAAGTCGCGATGTACGACACCGCGTGAATGGGCAAATGCGATGGCATCGGCGACCTTAAGCAGGATCTCTAAATTCTCAGTACGAGGTTTCTGCAAAATGACCTTATCCCATGGCGTACCCACGACGCGTTTCATGGAATAGAAGAGTTCACCCGATGGAGCGCGACCTAAATCGTAAATCGGGACGATGTTGGGGTGATTCAGATCACCGGTAACGACTGCTTCGGCCAAGAACTTATCGCGATGATCTTCGCGATCTTGAAATTCCTTCCGCAACATCTTGATGGCAACGTTTCGATCGATGGATCCTTGACGTGCCGAATAGATGATGCCGATACCGCCTTCGCCAATGACGTCTAACAATTCATAGTCCGATGCCGTCTTTGTGGTGTCATCAGGCCGACGGACTTCTCGAGCATGGATCGCAAGTACCGAGTCAGAAACGACCGTTTCTTTCGCTGACGATCCTTTGATCGTCATGAGCGGGTTTGCGCTCCCCTCTTCAATGGGCTTACCCCACATCGAAGTCAATTGCTCATTCACTTCATTCAAATTAAATCGAGGTGTTTCGTTCTGCGGCGGTGGCAAGAAAGAAGTTGTATCAGCGGCTACCGCAGGGATGCGAAAAGCGCTATCAATCGGTCTTGTTGCTTTCGAACCTTCGGCAGGTTCCTCTAATTTTGTCGGAGGTTCACGGCGCGATTGAAGCTTTTGATACTCTTCTAAGCTTAAGTACTGAGTGGAAGTGTCAGGAATGATGAGTTTCGGCAGTGGGAGAGATTCGCTAACATCCGCTTCGTTATCCCAAGCCAGAACGCTACCGCAATTACGGCAGCGCGAATCTCTGAGTCCGACTTCACTGTAGTCGAATCCACAGAAAGGGCAGTTCAACACGTTAGCATTCCTTTAGGTTGGACTGCGGCGCAAAGCGCGAGCGGCTTTGCGGAACGAGTAGTTCTCATCACTGGCGGCAGGATCGACACGTAGGATTCGTTGGCTTTGTTGATTGATATCCACTGGTTGATAACGATCGAAAGCAGGGATAGCTGTAACGTCGGGGTTTGGAGTTGAATTCTTGATCGTCTCAGTAGAGTTTTCCGTCTGTATTGATTCTTGTGTCGCTGGAGCTTCCGAATTGAACTCGTCTAACTCGACTGGTATATGGTCGCGGAGATAAAAGTCTTTGACGAGTTGTCGAACGCCATCTTCGCGGACCAAATAAATTCGATAGCGATCATCTTCAAGTGCTTTGAATAGTGATGGAAGATTGCTGAGGACATTCCCAGGTAACTCAATGTCAGCACTTTCTTCTTTACCACGAAAGACAATCTTCAAAACGAACTTGCGCTGTTCTTCATTGATGGCTTCGCTCGGTATCGCAGTTTGCTCTAAAGTATGGGGTGCCGGAGCATCGCTGACTTTGCTCACGATATACGACGTCTGTTCGACAATGACGGTTGATTCGAGAACGGGGGTGAGCTCTTGGAGATTGATGGAAAATGAACTAATCCCCGATTCGGGAACCGTTAATACGACTGGAAATTGTGACACAAAGAAATCGGTAAAGGCTCCATTGAAAGCCGAAAAGTCGGTCAGATTATTAGGATCGGCATTGACCGTGAATTCGATGGGAATAGGGGAGTTGGCGCTGGCACCAGGGTTCGTGAAATACTGGTGCTTAAAAATGTAGGGTCCATCGACTGGAAAGTGCGAGAGGCGTGTTCTTCCAAGGTCGTCCGGGGTAGGTGGGTACTTCAAAACGGTACCATCGAGCCAATCGATTTCAACTTCAAAGTTTTCTTCAAAATTGAATATGTCTCCTAAAAACACTTCAACTTGAGCCAAGCCGCTTAGAGAAACGTTGGCTGCGTTGGAGAGATTCAAGGGAATGACAATGACCGGTGGAAAAGGATTTGCAATCGTGGTTTGAGTATTTGGATTTGATGTGCCCAAGCGAAGGATCGTGCCAGGTTGCATGTTTAATGCGCCCCCGCATGAGCGATGACGCGCGCGGTTGTCCTAGTCGTTTCAATCGTCGATGGCGCGAGGAGATCGATCTGCCCGGAAACGTTCATTTCGATTCCGGCTTGGCCTTCGGAACGGAGATTGCCTAAAAATGCTAGATTGCCCCCCACTACATTGATGTCGATATCCTTTTTGGCGAATCCATTCGTAATGAAAACAGATCCGCCGCCGGTTTGCTCATAGCGCAATTCACCCTGGATAGCGCTAATCAAGTCCCAAAAAACAAGGTTAGGCGTGTTGTTGTGGAGATTGATATCGCCAAACAAAGCGGTGGCGGTGATCGCTCCCAGAGAAATGGGTAAAGCGTTATTGCCACCGATTTTTCCGACCGCTCGAAGCACACCTGAAGCAGCGGTTGTTGTTCCCGTGCCAATAATGTCTCGTCCTGAATCGATGTCCACTGAGCTGAAAGTTGTGGTTACTGGCGCATTGATCACTATGTCGCTAAGAGTTCCGCTATCTAGGGTAATCGTTCCGAGGCCATTGGCGATCACGCCTTGCTGGTCGATGATGATCCCGCCCCCTAGATTTGTTAGAGCGATGTTACCGAAGCCAAAGCTGAAGAAAGAATCGGTGGTTGATACATTTTCAAAGGTTACGTTTCCGGTACCTTGATTGATGAACGAGATATTACCGAGTCCAACGTTCGTTTGTTTTGTATTGCTAAGTTGATGGACGACAACATTAGCATTGATGTTGTTTACGATACTCAAAGCACCTTCACTGCGATTGATCGCCGAGAGTTCTGGTGTTTTGGTTTGGATGGCTCCAATGTTACCTATGCCACCTCCAGACTCCATAATGATCTCACCCGCTTCGAGCACTCCGGAAGCGATGATTTCTCCGAACGGAATGAAGTCATTGTCGGCAACTAGCTCCAAGATTTTTGCGACCTTGACGTTCCTAAGGTTTACGTCATGCGCCGCCGAAATCGTAGTTCTGTCCGAAGCCGTCTCTTCGGCAACATCCGTCAACAATACCGTACCGCCCGTCGAGATAATCGTATGTGTGGTGCCTGCGGCACCGAACAGAAGGATCTTGCCTACTTGTGAGTTGATGAAGAGATTGCCATTACGTGTCAAGATATCGACATTGGGATTCAACTGCACGAGAGTGGAGATTCGTGAAATATCGATGGTGCCAAACGCGTCAACGTCTTCCAAGAACTCAATCGTCTCAAAGTCGGAGATCTCAAGAATTCCCGACAGTGTAGTGATCTTCCCATCGAAAAAAGCAAAATCGTTTGCATCCGTGCCTCCGCGAACGAGAACACTCGCGGCAGTGATATTACTAACAGCAAGGGTAGCGCTTGTGGTGTTGTTATCGGAATCAACATAAAGCTCGAGCGTGCTGTTTGTTTGAAGCACGAAATCGTTCGCATTGATCGAGCCTTTGGAATTCACAACGACATTGGTACTGAACTGATCACCGATAATCGTTGCAAGCTGAAGTGTGGCATTCGCGGCGTTTGCGGTGAATGAATAAGTTTGATTCGACGTGTTCAGATGAATCTCGCCGACATTGGTGTTGAATAGTAAATTGGCACCGGCGGACATCCCTGCACCATTGGACAAGTTAACAATGTTAACCGCTGAGACCTCGATATCCCCGCCCGCCGTTGAATTTCCGCTTAGAGTAATCGTGTTGATATCTGAAACTACAAGGTTCGCGGCGGCAGTTATGGCATTGGAAACTACGGCTTGATCAAAGTCATTGATTTCAACATTCCCCGCAAATGAAGTGATCGCAAAAATAGTTGCTGCATCGTTTCTGGTCGCACTGCCTTGAAGCTGGACGGATCCTGCCGTCAAGTTGCCAGTGGTCAGAAAAGCCGAAACGTTGTCGTTGTCAGTATCGATACCGACGTCGAGCAGCGCCCCTGCGTTTAGCGAAACGTCAGCCAACGAGACACTTCCTTCGCTGTCAATCTCTAGGTTAACGATCGTTCCTAGGCCAAAAACCGGGCCAACTGTCAGTTCGCTTGAATCTCCATTGACCACAAAACGATTGGTGCTTCCATCGATACCGGACAAGAGAAATGCTGTTCCGTTCAACGAAAAATTGGACGTAGCATTCATGGTTAACGTCACGTTGCTTCCCAATTGCACCGCAGCCTGAGTGGGACCGGAAATGCCGGTTAATTGAATCCCGGCGGCGGAAGTTAGATCCGCGTTAAGAGTGAGCAGATCAAAGTTGGTAAAGCTGATGTCGCCTAGCGTAGTGGTGATCGAATTATTGATCACGCCAAAATTGGTCCGCGAAGCGTTGCCCGAAATCGAAACCGAACCAGCCTGAATGATTCCTGACGACGCGAACATGTCGAGTGCGCCGCCATTTTGATTGGCATCGATCGAAACCGTTAACGTGCCGCCAGATAAGTTGACGGAATCAAGGTTCACACTACTGTTTGAAGTAAGTGTGAGATTGGTGTTGGGTAATGAAGTGGTGACAGGCCCGAGACTGAGGGCTTGATTGTCAGAGAGCGTCTGAATCGTTGTATTCTCAACGAGGAGGACGTCAATGGCGGAAAAATCAATTTTGCTAGAAGCAGTGATTGAAGTTGGCGACGCATTGTTATTGTTCAGTATCAGTTGTCCAGGAGTTGCTCCCGTACCAAGAACCGTCAACTGGACAATGTTCGCGCCGCCAGCAGCATTCACGTCTCCCAACAAGACATTGCCGCCATTATTGGCACCTCGTGTGTCAATATTTAATGAGCCGCCGATATTAAACGAAGTGAGCGAAGATACTTGCGAAAGATCGATGATGCCGCCGGTTGTAGCACTACCTCCATTCCCGTTACCTGAATCCAAAGCGGCAATTGTAGAAGGAGACACGATCAGCATATCACCTGAGATCGATATATCTCCTCCGTCAGTGGTGAGGCTGCTCGCAAGGAAGATCAAAGCGCTGGAGCCACCGAGAATTCGAATTGCATTATTCGTTGCGCCACCGTCGGTCGTGTTGACTTGGGTTGAAATCGTCATCGGTGCGCCCCCTTCAAGATGGTACGTCAAGGCATTGCCGAAGCTTTGCGTTGCGCCCTGGACCGTGATGATTCCGGTTTGGCCAACCGTCCCGAATTCAATACCGCCATCAAAACCATTTCCGATCGCATTGATCGAAGCATCGTCCAGGTAAATGGTTCCATTGTTGCCTCCCAAGGGGCTTCCCAACGTGATGGGAGTCGCGACCGAAGAGCCTTGAATGAACAAAGTCGCTCCGGCAACCGATGAGGTCACGGAATCCGTGCCACCGACCAATGAAATTAACTGCTGTGCAATGAGCCTTACGTTTTGTCCACGCGAATCGAGCGAGTTGAGCAGAATGCCCGGCGCGGAGTTTGGATCGTAACTCTGCAATTTCACTTCGGCGCCGCTGCTATCGATCGCACCAAGCACCACAATCGATCCCGCATTGATATCGACGCCAAAGTTGGATGTGATGGCGCCCACATTGACCGTGTCTGCATTCAGTATGACCAGACCGTTGAGAGGATTCGTTGCATTGCCCAAAGCAGCCGTATCGATGACACCCGTCGTGCCTGCATCCAAGGTTAATGATTCAAAGCCGGTAATTGAGCCTACGTTACCATTGAGGAAAATCGATCCGCCGTTGGTTGTCAGTGAAATGTCCGCCGTCAGTCGAACCGCCGAATCGATCTGGACAAATGAGCCGCCCGTTACAACGTTGGCGCCCAAGTTAACTTGCGAGAAGTTGCCATCGACATAGATACTCGACAACGGTGAATTCGAAATATCCAACAACCCAGAAGACAAGTTAAAGGTTCCGGTTCCCGTACCTATGAACAAGAGGTCTTCGGTGGTAGATCCCGTGACGAAGACTGAGGCATCCGTGATGGAAATATCCGTTGCTTGGATTCTTAAGGCGTAGCCAAAACCACTGGCTTCAGAAGCAAGATCGAGGGTGTTGTTCAGAAAAATTTCACCGGAGAGTGTAAACCTGGCACCTTCAGCGGCGATGGCGGCATTCACGATGACATCGTTTGCAGAGTCAACGATAAGATCGTCTATACGTGAGGTGGCCGATCCGATTGTGTGTGAATTAAGTGTTCCGAGTTGAACATTTCCAGCTCCCGCAGTAATGGAGACAACCGTTCCAGTTCCCGTGCCTTGAGCCGTCACGTTTTCAATAGAGACATCAGCCCCCGTTCCGGCTGCGGTCGAATTGAGAGATAGCGTGGCATTATCTGGAATTCTGGTGTTTCCGATGAGCTGGATATCACCGGATTCGGTGGAAAGGATAATGCTCCCAGCGAGCGAAACCGTCGCATTATTGCGTCCGATCGTGAGATCGCTTCCGGTATTCAGCAACGTCACGTTCGATTGAACGGTGATCGTAACCGCATCAATGATGAGACCCGAATTGGCAACTTGAACGTCAGAACTGAATGCCGCATCTGCGGCGACCACCACAGCACCAGTCTGTGATGCCCCAGATCCGATGATAATGCTGTCGAATCCTGTTCCAACTAAATTTAGCACCGATTGAGAAACAAATAGCCCCGTGCCTTGGACGTCATCTCCTACATCAATGACGGTTGAATTCGAAAAAGGTTTAAAGGTGACGTTCCCGCCGGATCCAGTATGACTAATATTGTGAAGCCAACTGAGCGAGTTGGTGACCAATGTCACGTTATTACCTTTTACTTCCTCTCCACCTCCGGCTGAGCTCAAGAGACTACTGCCGGTCAACGTAACATTTGCATCAGACGTCACCGAAGCCGAGACCGACAGATTATCGGCGGTGATTTGGATGTTTCCTACAGCGTCGATATCAGCAGCGGATGTCTGATTGAAAGCCGAGGAGTTATTAATCGTTACTGAGCCACTTACATTGACTGAATCCAAAAAAACGAGTGTAGCGCTCGAGATGTTCAAGCTGCCGACACTACTCGTCGTTCCGATGGTTTCACCAATACGATCCAACATCATAACGGATGCAGTTCCGGCAGTGATCGTCAGATTTTCTTTGGCGATATCAGCATCACCCGTTAAGTCCAAATCAACTGTGACGTTACCATCCGTGCCGCTTGTTGAATTCGTGTTAATCGTAACGGAGTTTTCTAATTCCATCGTTCCCGTGCTCGACGCAACGAAAATCCCTCCGCTGTTGGTTTCGAGAATTGTCGATAAGTTTCCTGCGAGGCGAATCTGACTGGTTGCAGTAACGGAGATTCCGCCATCGCCTGTCGCGACGCTTCCAAGGCTAGCAACGTTGCTCGAAAGAATCGTAAAGCTATTCAAGTTTGTGATCGTTGAGTTGTCTAGGTCAACGTCGCCACTGCCTGCGACGATCGTGAAGTTGCTTGAACCAAGCGCAGTGCCTGAAACTTGAGAAGCGGAGTTAAAAGTGATGTCGCCACCATTCGTCGTCAGAGTCCGCGTGCCGTTGACTTCAAAGCCCTGGTCGGTTGTCGAAAAACTACCTCCATTCGTATTGATGTCTGCGTTGTATTGAATCTGCTCGCCAGCATTAAAGATCACGCCGAGTGTTCCATTGGACGCCGTGATCGATTGATTGACAATAATGTCCTTGGCTGCGAACAACGTTAGAAACACGTTTTTATTCTGCGAAAGAGTAATGGCGCTGTTGATCGTGATATTGCCGTTTGCAGATGACCCCGTACTTCCCGTGGATATAAAGACGTTAGTCCCGGCATCAAGTGTCTGACTGATCGACGAAGCGGAAATAGTGGTTGTACTGGTGGCCGAAAAAATAACGTCCGATGCCGGAACGCCTGGAAATATGCTGACTCCAACATTCGAGATCGTTACGTTGAACGGATCGAGTAACCAGATGCCCGCGGATCCATTTGTGGCCGCTGCATCAGCCCCCCCATTGATCGCTAACTGACCTTTTGAAGAGGTTTCAATGAAGCCACCGTTACCGCTCGAACTGCCCCCGCGCGCCTTCAGATTTCCCGCATCATCGATCTGAGTGTAATTTTCAGACCAAATGATAATGCGTCCACCGTCACCTTTTCCCAAGGCATCGGCAAAGACTTGCGAACCGTCTTCGAGATAAACCACTCGTGCATTCGCGGTGCTCATTTGTTGGCCAGCCAAGCCGCCACCGATAAACACTTCACCCCCACCCGCTTCGCCGGAGACATCAAGCTTCGCTCCGTCGTAGATCAAGATGCGATCTCCAAAGAGTTCGATGGTTCCACCACGGGCCCCGATTTCGTCCCCTCGAGCCAACAAGTTTCCATAAACCTCTAGGCTCTCCGTTCCTAAAGTTTCGATGAAGATTGTTCCGCCAGCGCCGACGTTGATCGTTCCATCTACCACGATCGATCCAGATTGGACCCATACATTCTGTCCGATCGATTCAAACACACCTTCAATCAAAACCTGATCCTGCACATCACCCCGGACCTCGATATCAGCCTCAAATGGCCCACTTGAAGCTTGCCAAGTGAGTGTCTGAGAAGCGCTCAAAGTATCGGTCGTGTCGATGATTAATTGATCAAGCGGTGTAGCAAATTGCAAAGACAGCTGTTGGTCCAGCGATACCTCTTGAAGATCTGAACTCGTATTCAAGGTTCCTATGCTGACAGATGAACCGAGTTCAAGGACGCGATGAGTCGATTGTGTTAGATCAATGATGCGATCTATATGGATCAGGCTTAGCGTACTCTGTTCGAAACCATCGCGATTCAACTCAATGACGTCGATCTCGTTTCCGAGCGCATAACGAACCCGATCGTATCGCTCCGCAGAGGAGGACATTAATGTCAGTTGATCTGATACATCGGTTTGAGCGGTCTGGGGGACCACTCCACCGTCAAATCGCAAAGTCTTTCCGGCCATCGCGTCGGTATGAACGGTGACCAAGTCCTGATCCTGTGAGCCTTGAATCTCAATGCCTTGAACCAATTCGCTGTTGCCGGACCACGCTATTTGGTCGTTGACGCGCACTTCAAGTTGTCCTGAGACATTCTGGGCGACTTGGTATGTATCCGCATAACCGTCATTCGCTTGCCCGCCAGCGCTTAAGGTGAGTACACCTAAATCGCTCAAAGTTGCCACAGCCATGGCATCGAGAACTCGTCGTTCTTCAAGCTGAAACGGATAAAGTCGCGGAAATTCTTCAGACGCAACGCGCTGCATTGCTTCTGTGCGAGCTTGTGTACGACGCCGCAACCACTCTCGAATCGAACTCATGTGCCGCTTCCTCGCGCGCAGAAGGCCCTCGTCATCCCGACTTGGACGACCACGTTCGGTGAAATTTTTCGGTCTAAGGAAACTCGAATCATTATGCGGAGAGAAGGGAAAGGATGTCAAACTAAGTGAAAGGCGGAAATTATGCCCGTCGCAGCGGTTGTTAGGCAAAGTTCGCTTATGTCGGGAGCTTTCTCGTCCATGCTCGTCGACGTTTTGACGTCCTGAAACGCGGATTGTTCCGGTCGGAGGTTTCCATCCGATCGCTCCGTTTACTCTTTGAGCGGCATCTCGCACGAAACCGCGGGTACTAACGGCGAAAACGGGTTGATAGCATTTCTTCGAGTGGAACCCGGCACTGTGTCGAACTTTCACCAGGCCACACGGATTAACTTTGGTGGCCAGTTGAGATGAGGAAAAAGGATGTTCACGCTCAAGTTGTTTCGGCGTCGATTTGCCCCAATCTATGCGCTCACGGCCCTCTTCGGGTTCGTCCCCATCAACTTGTATGCGGGAAGTCCATTCCGAATTGTGGTGGCGCAATCCGGTTATGACTCTGAAGATATTGAGTTGAGGCTGGCTCAGGGACCGCGAGTTTCGAATTCCAACTTGCCACCTCCGCTACCGATACCACCAACGACGGCCCAGCCGCTCCCGCGGCCAAGCGAAGCATCGCCATCCGATCGTCCGTCCGCTACCTCTCCCAATCCATCGGTTCCTCCAAAACCTACGAATGATGTAGAGAAGAATAAGAAGTCGATTGCAGCTCCCTCTCTGCGAAACACTTCGATCTCTGAGATCAACATCGATATCCGTCCGAAAGCGACGACGAAGAATCAAGAGTTGCCTGAAGATGTCGCGCAAAAACAAATGCAACAGATGCCTGTGGTCTCTTATGGGAGTGTTGATGATGTTGCTTCAGGCTTAACTCGGCATACCGCAGATCGCTTTGCTTACGAACCTTTATACTTCGAAGAAGCAAATCTCGAGCGATATGGAAACCATTGCGGCGAACTACAGCCAGTCGCCTCTGCAGTGCGATTCTATGCTACCATCCCTGCATTGCCATACTTGGCAACCTTGCATCAGCCACGAGAGGCCTATTATTGGGATTGGCCATATCAAGCCGGGAGAGATGCTCCCCGTGTACGTGAATTGCCTCCGTTTAAGCTTAAGCCAGCGACGGTGGAAGCTGGTGCAATTGCAGCTTTTATCCTACTGTTCCCCTAAACCTTAGTTAGACAGCGCCACTTCGTAAGCCACCCGCCCGCTTGCGGGAGGGTCGATTGGCATCCGACCTTAGCTTACTTTGTGCGAAGCTTGCGATAGCGCTTGATCAAGTTGTTTGTTGAACTATCGTGCTTGAGCTTAGGCGTCGATTTGCTTTCCAGCTCAGGAACGATGCGTTGGGCGAGTGCTTTTCCGAGTTCTACGCCCCATTGATCGAAAGAATTAACACTCCAGATCACCCCTTGGACATACACGATGTGCTCGTAGAGTGCCACGAGTTTGCCTAAGACCTCGGGTGTTAGCTTATCAATGAGGATTGTGTTCGACGGACGGTTACCAGTGAACACGCGGTGCGGTATCAAATCCCCCTTCGTTCCTTCAGCAGCAACTTCTTCTGCCGTCTTGCCGAACGCTAACGCTTCCGATTGAGCTAAGACATTGGCGATCAATAAATCATGATGACGACCCAGCGGTGTTAGCGCTTGGCCAAATGCGATGAAGTCGCAGGGGATCAGACGTGTCCCTTGATGGATGAGTTGATAAAAAGAGTGTTGGCCATTCGTGCCGGGTTCACCCCAGTAGATGGCGCTCGTTTCATAATTGACGGCAGAACCATCGAGCGTAACACTCTTGCCGTTGCTCTCCATCGTGAGTTGTTGCAGGTAGGCAGGAAACCGTTTGAGATAGTTCTCGTACGGCAAGACCGCGATCGTATGCGCGTTGAAGAAGTCGGCGTACCAAACGGACAAGAGTGCCATGAGCACTGGCAAGTTCTTCTCGAAGGGTGCCTTGCGGAAATGCTCATCCATCTTATTGAAGCCGCTGAGCATGCTGCGGAAGTTTTCGGGACCCACGGCGATCATCGTCGAGAGTCCAATGGCCGAGTCCATGGAATAGCGGCCACCGACCCAATCCCAAAAGCCGACCATGTTCGTTGTATCGATCCCGAAGGCCGAAACCTTTTCAGCATTGGTCGACACCGCAATAAAGTGTTTGGCAATTGCTTTGTTATCGCCTCCAACGCCTTGAAGCAACCAGCTACGGGCCGTGTCCGCGTTGGTCATCGTTTCTTGAGTGGTAAACGTTTTCGATGAGACGATGAATAATGTTTCTGCGGGATTCAGGTCTGCGGTGCATTCGATGAAGTCGGCGCCATCAACGTTTGATACAAATCGAAACGTCAGTCCGCGATCGCTGTAATGGCGCAGGGCTTCGTATGCCATGACAGGTCCGAGGTCGGAACCACCGATGCCAATATTGACAATGTTCTTGATTCGCTTCCCGGTATGTCCTTTCCATTTGCCCTCACGAATCTTCGTCGCCAATTCAGTCATGCGTTGCAAAACTTGATGGACATCAGGAACGACATTTTTGCCATCGACCAGGATTTTGGCATTGGCCGGCGCGCGTAAAGCGGTGTGAAGGACGGCACGATTCTCAGTGATGTTGATCTTCTCACCACTGAACATCGCGTCAATCTTCTGACGCAATCCCGATTCTTCTGCGAGTTGCAGCAGAAGCTTGATCGTCTCATCGGTGATGCGATTTTTTGAGTAATCTAGAAATAGTCCGACGGCATCGAGCGTCAATCGTTCGCCGCGTGTCGCGTCTTCAGCAAACAACTCACGCAAGTGCTTCGACTGAATCGCTTTGTAGTGAGCACCAAGGGCTTTCCATGCGGGGCGTTTCGTCAAAGGTTTTATCGCGCTCATTGCCTTCTGTCCAAAGATTTGCAGGATCGATCGCCAGGCGCTGGAAAGCCTAACAAGTCTGAAGTGAAAAAGAAATCAGGCTTGAGTCAGGATTCAATGTCCTCCCCTCAAGCCTCAAGTCTTGCGCCTCAAGCCTTTCTATACGGGGCGCAGGACGGACTTAACGACTTCACCTTTGTGCATCTTCTCAAAGGCCGTATGCCATTCGGTGATCGGCCAAACACCACCGATGATCGGTTGGACGTTGAGTGAGCCACTGGCCATCAGCGCAATGACGCGTTCCCAAATCGGCCAGTTATGGCTGAAGCTACCTTGAAGCGTCACGTTTTTTTGTACCAGCGGATCGAGGTTGAAGTTAAGCGGCTGAGGTCCCCAACCGACTTTTGAGATCCAGCCGGCAGGTCGAACGAGTTCCATTGCAATCCTCAGCGTAACGCTTGCCCCTGCAGCATCGATCACACCGTCGCATCCAAGTCCATCTCGCTTGAGCGCCCAGGGCTTGGCATCCCCAATGATCGCTTCGCAACCATATCGTTTTGCAATTTCAAGTCGATGACGATCGGCTTCGAGCCCCACCAGTGCGACTTCCGCTCCGCAAAGCCTTGCCATGGCAGCGCAAAGGATACCGATCGTGCCCGGCCCGAGGACGATGACACGATCGCCGGGTTCGATACGAGCATTCTTCACGACGGCGTTAAATGCAACGCAACATGGTTCCGTGAGGCAAGCATGTTCGAAGGGAACGGAATCGGGAATCGCATGCAAGATGCGCGAGGGTACGCGAACATACTTGGTCATGGCTCCGTTGACACCATAGCCGAATCCCTTGCGTTTAGGGTCGAGGTTATAAAGCCCGCGGCGAGTCATCGGATTGTTGGGGTCGATGATCGCTGCCGTTTCACTGACCACGCGATCCCCTTCCCGCCAACCTTCGACCTCTCCACCGAGCTCGACAATGCGACCACCAAACTCGTGCCCCAGCACGACCGGGTAATTGACCGGCCAGGAATGATCGGCGGTCCATTGATGTAAGTCGCTACCGCACACTCCCACGTTCTGAACTTCGAGCAATACATCATGAGGGCCAATTTGAGGGCGATCGAGATCGCGGAGTTCAACGGACCCTTTCTCGGGTGCATAGTTCACAACAGCAGCGGATTTCATAAGTCAAACGTGTTTAGCTAAATGAGGTACAAGAGGTCAGCGCAGACAAACAAATCGGCTGGCGACTGATGCCCTAAGTTTTCTGCGATTTACAAAAGCGAAGCAAGTGGCGGATAGTACTTGACAGGTAAATAGTTGACGCGTAAACTAATTGAGGTCAGGTAAGTTTTTGGAGGAGATCACGATGTTACGAGTACGCAAAGCAGGTGACCGCGGGCACGCCAATTATGGTTGGTTGGATACGTGGCACACTTTTTCGTTCAACACCTATCGGGATCCGCAGTACACGCAATTCCGTTCGCTGCGCGTCATGAACGAGGACTGGGTAGCTCCCGGGGAGGGGTTTGGAACGCATCCCCATCGCGATATGGAGATCGTGACGTACGTTCTCGAAGGCGCTTTGGAGCACAAAGACTCGATGGGTAATGGCGAAGTGCTTAAGCCAGGAGAGTTTCAGCGCATGAGCGCAGGGACAGGGATTACGCACAGCGAGTTCAACCCGTCATCGTCGGAGCCTGTACACCTTTATCAGATCTGGCTATTGCCAGAACGACGCGGAATCGAGCCAAGTTATGAGCAAAAAAGTTTTCCGATTGCAGAACGGACCAATCGACTCCGGCTGGTTGCTTCACCCGACGCCGCCGAGGGTTCGCTTAAAATTCATCAGGACGCACGGGTATACTTGGCGAGCTTAGATCAAACGCAAGCGATTAGCTTTGCGTTTCCCCCGGGCCGTCACGGATGGCTTCAAGTGCTTCGTGGTGAGATCCGAGTCAATGATGTTGATTTGCAAACAAGCGATGGAGTCGCGATCAGCGATGAGACAACGCTTAAGCTCTCGGCGACCAAACATGCTGAAGTCATGTTGTTCGATCTGGCTTGAAGTCTGACAGATTCTTCAACTCTCAAACGCTCGTCGTTGCCAGGTAAGCCCTCGGCAGCGACGAGTCTCTTATTTATTGCCTTCATACTTCGAACTTCACACTTCAAACTTCTCAATAGTTGAATTGGAATTGGCAGCGGAGCACTTGACCGTCGAACTGCCCATAGGGTGCCACGCCAAGAGGCGTGACGTTGTTGGTATTGGTGCGGTCGGTGATAAGGTAGCTCAAGGTTAACTCGGCAGCCGAATTGATCTGCCACTCGTTTCCCATTTCCCATTCATCGATTTCGGTGTAAGGAGCGTTTCGTTCGCTTTTGTATCCACCTTGGTAATAGGACCAGCGGACGAAAGGAAAGCAGGTACCTCGACGATGGTCCCATTTGTAAAGGAACATCGCATAACCACCTTTAAGGTCCTGCTCTTCGATGCGTGATTGATCAGCGCTTAGCGCGGGACCGCGACCCACGGTCCATTCGGACTGAAAGCCTAATGGCTGAGGATACCACACCCACGTTGCGGCGATGCGTTTATCGTTCCAACCATCGGCATCACCACGTTCCAGCGTCCCGTCGAGGCTGTGATTTTTTTATTGCGGCCTTTTTGATTTTTCGCTTGGCGCTAAACTGTGCGAATGAACAAATCATCCAGCGCCCAACGTGGTAATGCTCGTACAAAACGCCCCGAACGGAGCCAAGTGGAAATGCAGTTCATTTCCCTTGACCAATGGCTCGATTCCGAGCATCGCGTCAGAATCGTTTGGCAATATGTTGAATCGCTTGATCTAAGCGAGTTGTATGATCCCATCAAAGCAACTTCGGGGAACGTCGGCCGTGATGCGATCGATCCACGAATACTCTTTGCCCTCTGGCTCTTTGCGACGCTGGAAGGAGTTACCAGCGCACGCAAAATTGACGAACTGACCCGCCGTGATATTGCCTACATGTGGATTTGCGGACACGTTTCGGTCAACTATCACCGGCTCAGTGATTTCCGCGTGGCACATGGCGACTTACTGGATCGTATTGTGACCGACTCCATCGCGGTATTGTTGCATCAAGAGTTGATCACGCTCGATACGATTGCCCAGGACGGGATGCGAGTGAGAGCTTCCGCAGGCAGTGGCTCGTTTCGAACCGAAGAGGGATTGGAGAAAGCGCGCCAAAAAGCTCAAGAATATATCGACGAATTGAACAAAAATTCGGATGATCCTGACGCAAACTCGCGTCGCGTGATCGCAGCCAAGGAAAGAGCCGCAAAAGAAAGACAAAAGCGCGTTGAGCACGCTCAGCGCGAGATACAAGACATCAGGCAAAAGTATGAAGCGCGCACCAGCAGTGTGAAGCGTAGCCAGCCGCGTGCTTCAATGACCGATCCGGAATCGCGTCGTATGAAAATGGGAGACAACGGATTTCGTCCGGCAATGAATGTTCAATTTGCCAGTGATGGCGATACGCAATTAGTGATCTCAGCGAATGTGACTAACCAAGGTAGCGACAGCGGTTTGATGGCACCCATGTATGATGAGGTTCGCAAACGTTACGACGTGGTTCCGCGGAGTTATTTGGTTGATGGCGGTTTCTCGAAGAAAGATGACATCACCGAACTCGAGAAGAACGGAACGAAGGTCTACGCTCCGCTGTATAACGAAGACAAACAACTTGACAAGGGCGAAGACCCCTATGCTCCGCGTAAGGGTGAAAGCCAAGAAATGACCGCTCACCGAACACGTATGGGAACGCCCGAGGCTAAAGAAATATACCAACGTCGCAGCGCCATCGCCGAGTTTCCGAATGCCGACTGTCGCAACCGGGGACTGCATCAATATCGAGTTCGAGGTTTAGTCAAGGCTAAAGCACAAACGCTGTGGCACGTACTGGCATTTAACTTTTTGAGGTTACGGAATCTGCGTTGCGAGCAGCGAGGCTTAAGCTATTTGGAGGTGATTATGGCAAACTGAGACGCTTGCAACTGCAAGTTCGACAATGATAAGGGCTTCCGATGAGGCTTTTCAACGACGATCAATCTATCCTTTACATCAGTTAGGCATCACTTCGGCTAAGCACTCAACAAAAAATCATAAAACGCCCTTTCAGAAAGGAACTCCGCTGTCTCAAGCTAAAAAAATCACAGCCTCTTCGGGACTTTTGCAACGCGCCAACGCAGAGGGTGTTTCAGTACCTTCGGGCGTGAGATACTCTTTGCACTCGCCCCATCCGTTATTTTGATCTGCGACTGACCTTACCAAATACATTTCGTTAATTATGCGTTGATTCAAAACACGCTCCAATGGTCGAATCGGTCGAAACCATTTCAATTTGATTGCAACGCAAAATCGAATCGCTTAATCTTGTCAAGGTGTTCGATACGTGTGGTTTGGTCGAACCGTCGTGGCGCGACAACCACAGGGCTAGCCTTTGCTGTGTCCCCGAGTACTCCGAGTACCACGCGTCGGTCGAACTTCACGCGGCGGCTTTGCGATAATCGCACAGCGTCGTTCAGTAACGCTCGCTTAGCAAGCCTCCCACAAGCGAGCGGATGACGAAAAAAGTTACTTCGAAGCTTAAGGCCGAACCGTCGAATGCAAAGGTCGATGCGCTACATCCGTTAGTTGCAAGCCCGTATGCAGTACTGATTGAGCGCTTACAAAATCTTCCGTTTGATAGACTTCACCGCTTCCGTCAACAAAGAGCCAAGTACCGTCAGGGCTTACGGCTAATCCGTGAATTGCGAATGCGTTGTTGGGGTACACTCGCTCAGCGCGTCCACCATGAATCGCAATGATTTGGCTAGGCGAGTCCAATGTAGCGATGTAAATCGTGTCTTCGCGAAGTGCAAACGTTCCCCACCATCGATACCCCACATCGGCTTGATGTATCTCTGCGACCAACGTAGGTTGCCCTTCCCACAAATCTCGTCGATAGATTGCCCCATCGCCTAAAGCGGCCGAACCTTGTGGTGTATCGACTACGGAGAAATAAACGGTATGCGGTTCGGAAGTACAAGCCAAATCGCGAACTTGACGAGGAAACTCAAACGATTGTATCTCATGCCGGCCATCGAGTAATTGCATCACCGACCCATCTAACCCACTACAATAAAACAACTCTCGTTCCGGCCCCGGTGCTATTCGAGCAACTTTCATGATCGCATGTGGATAGGCCGGATTCGCGCGATCGGCTCGGGACAAAACAACGCGAGGAACTGTGCCTCCCTCACTAACCCGCAAACGACCAGGAAACTCATTCTGACTGGCCAACCAAAGGTCATCCGATAATACCGTTTGCGGAAATCCGACGACCACCATCGCTATAACAGACGCGACGCACCGAGCAATAGATTTGCACATAGAAAAATTGATCCGCTCGAATCAACAAGATAAGAAAAGAAGCTTGGCTAAAGGTAGCCTCGATAAGGGAAGCCTAGGTCATGCGAACCTTTTGTCAAAGAAAACCTTTGCTCGAATCCCCGTAGCCATCGTCGCCAGATTTAGAAGAACCGCCTTTCGAGAAATCCTGAAACGCGACTTTCAATTTTCCTGAACATTCGTACTCGTCCTCAAATAAGTACGTGCCCTTTCCACTTTTTCGATGAGTCGATAAAAAAACTCGAAATCACCAAGGAATCGTCGGTAGTTTTTGCCTGCTCCCGACGAGACCGATTTTCACCAAAGGAGATTTCGAGTGAGTAGGATTGAAACAAAAAAGGTCGCCCGCCGCAAGCGTCAAGTTGCTCAGCGTGAGATTGCTCGAAGACAAGGGCGAATCGCTAAGCGATTGTCGGAATCTAGCGCCGTGGACCGTGGCCAGCCGATGACTCAGAGTGGTAACGTTCACTATGAAGTCTCGAGCAAAGTTGGTGGAACGGGTTTTGGTGGAATGGCTGCGGTTCACGCTTTCGTCAGACGAATTGGGCTTGATACACAGATCATTCGACGGCTGACCGTATTCAAGAAGCGTTGCCCTTACTATGAATCGGATCATGTACTCAACGTGGCTTACAATGCCATGTGCGGTGCGAGATCGTTGCAAGAGATTGAGTTGCGCCGTAATGACGAGCACTATCTGAACTCTCTAGGGGCTGAACGCATCCCTGACCCAACGACGACGGGTGACTTCTGTCGTCGCATGGACTCTGCTGCTATCGGTGTACTTCAAGATGCAATTGACGAAGTACGACTAGATGTCTGGAATGCACAAGCGAAGAGTTTTAAAAAATTGGCCACGATCGACATGGATGCCACGATTGTGGAAACCGATGGTGAGTGCAAACAAGGTATGGATATCAGCTACAAAAATATTTGGGGATACCATCCTCTTTTGTTCACCTTAGCGGAGACGGGCGAAGTTCTACGACTGACTAACCGTGGAGGCAACGCGCAGAGTGGCCACAATGCTTTCAAGGATGCTGACAAAATTATTGATCTTTGTCAGAAAGCCGGCTTTGAGCGGATTCTGCTTCGCGGAGATACCGCATTCACGCAAACGGATCATCTCGATCGTTGGGATGACGACAATGTAGAATTCGTTTTTGGGATTGCGAAACACGCGAACTTGATGGCGAAAATCGATGAAATTGCGGTGGATCAATGGCAACCAGTCCCTCGCGAGCCGAGTTACGACCCCTCCACACGCAATCGCGCTCGGCCGGACAAAGTCAAACGTGAAATTATCGAGGCTCGCGGGTACAGGAATCGCAGGCTGAAGGAAGAGGTTTATGTCGAGGTGCCATATAAGCCTTACAAGTGTGACAAGACTTATCGCTTGATCATCGTTCGCAAAAAGCAAGACGTTACCGAGCAAGGCGTACTCTTCGAAGACGATGTGTATTTCTTCTACATCAGCAATCTCGAGCCTGCTCAATACACTGGACTAGAGGTAATCTACGAAAGCAACAAGCGATGTAATCAGGAGAACGTGATCGCTCAGTTGTATGAAGCCCGCGCCTTGCACGCTCCAGTTGACGAACTGGCATCCAATTGGGCATATATGGTCATGGCCTCGCTGAGTTGGACGCTCAAAGCTTGGATCGCCTTGAGCATTTCGGAAGAGTCAATCGAAAATACTCGTAAGGCAACTAAGCGTGCTACCACTCAAGCCACTAAAGAGTCAGTCAGGAAGATTAAAGAAGAGAAAAAACGTCTCTTGCGAATGGAGCACAGAACCTTCGTAGAGCAATTCATTCGGCTCCCGGCGCTGGTTATACGTACAGGCCGAAAATTAATTGTTCGTCTGACGTCTATAAATCCATGCAGCCACATATTCAACCAGTTCTTGACCGTTGCCCTGAAGTGACATGAAGTCTTTGAAGCCGAGATCTGGATGTCTCGGTACCACCGCCAGCGCCAAGCCGCCCACAGGGCAACCGACAAGAGATGACGTGACGACCAACCGAAAACATCGCAACGCCATTCGGCGCAGGGTTGAGCCTGCGCCTAGAAAATCACGAAAAAACTTAATTGGCAGATGCTTATTTTAGGACTCGTACTCGATCGTGACGCATCGAGTACGAGTACCATTTCATTGAGTACGAGTACGAGTACGAGAATACATACATATGCGCGACTTCAAAATCGCCAGACGGTGGAAGATTCTTCGCAGAAACATCTACCGCTTGGCAGCGGTAGCTACGTATTCGTCTACCGCTTGGCAGCGGCGAAAACGCTACAGACATCAAAGTCACCGTCTTCGGAATAACGCTTGCGCACAGCACATATAAATCGATAGCTACAACAGGCCACCATACAACCGTTATTTAATTGCCAGCAATTAAATTAACGGAAGTCGTCACCTCCGTTGTCGAACTAACAATGCGTACAACCCATCGGAGGATCCACCCGTCCTCCGATATTTTTACTTACTCAAGCCTATTTCCTGAGCATTCGATCAAGGACGATTCGTATGCGGTTGCAAAGATATTGGCACGGCTTGCTCGGCGCGACACTCTTGACGACCTGTGCTTCGGCACAGCAGCCTTATCCTGATCTCATCGCGCCGCGCGCAGGCTTGCAACCGGTTGCGTCGAACGCAGACTTCGACGCTTCGCAGACGACCGATGGCTATTTCATCACTGCGCCAAGTCAGGCCGAAGACAGCGTGGCTTCGCCCGGTGACAAAAACGCACCCGCGAAACCCGACGAGACTACTAAACCAGCGAAAGCACTCAGCGAAGAAGACGTTGAGAAGATCGTCGCTGAGTACATGAAGAAACAGGCGAAGAAGAAAGAGGAAGAAGAGAAAGAAAAGGCGGCCAAAGCGAAAGCAGAAGGATATGAAGTCGGTAGTGACTTAGCGATGTCCGCGACTTGGAAAGATGGTCTTGAACTCTCCACAAAAAACAAAGATTTCAAAGTTCATGTCGGTGGTCGGTTTCAATTTGACTCCGGTTGGTACAGCCTTGATCCCGCTGTCAATGACAATCTCAACGGAGCGGCAAACGGAAACTTAAACTCGCCACGTTATTCAGACGGTGTCGACTTCCGACGCGCACGATTTCGTATCGATGGGACGATGTATGAGTTGATTGACTGGGCCACGGAAATCGATTTCGTCAACTCCTTCCGCGCCAACAATACGCTGGCTCCCGATCCGAACAGCAATCGAGGCATCGACAATACAACCGTCGCCCTCACCGACTTCTGGTGGCAACTTCGCAGCGTGCCGTTCTTCGGAAACGTTCGAATCGGCCAACAAAAAGAACCGATTGGGTTTGAACATATTGTTAGCAGCCGCTTTCTCCCCTTCCTCGAGCGGTCCTTCAATCAAGACACTTTCTATGGCGGCACCTTCAACGGGTTTAGCCCTGGTATCAGTGCGTGGCGTAACTTTGGTGAAGAAGACACTGGCTCGATTCAATACGGCTTGTACAAACCCATCGATAACAACTTTGGCTACAACACTGGCGATGGTGATTATGCAGTCGTGGGTCGATTATCTAAAGCGATCTGGTATGTCGATGAAGGGCGGGGCTTGTTGCACGTTGGCATCTCCGGTCGACAGGCAACTGCGGTATCGCAGAACCAATCGGATCGTCGTATTGACTTCCGCACACGAGACGCTTTTCGTACTGGACTCTCTCAAGATTGGTCTGTTCCCGCCGGCATCCGGTTATTCGGTGATGATCAACAAACCGTCAATGGCGAACTCGCGGGCGTCTATGGACCGTGGACTTTCCAAAGCGAGTACCTGGTTAACAGCCTGCAAGATGCGCGCATTAATACCGGCGACAGTCGAGGCAACACCGTTGTCTACCACGGCGGCTATGTCCAGTTGCTTTATTTCTTGACCGGTGAAAATGATCAGTATAGTAAAGAACGTGGAGCATTTGACCGTGTTCGTCCGCGCGAGAATTTCTTTGTCACAAAAGCGGGGAGAGGTTACACGATAGCAGGTACGGGAGCTTGGCAGGTTGGTGCTCGATACAACTATCTCGATTTGAACGATACTGGTTTCAACAACGGTGCCATCCGAACGTTCAATGGTGGCATCCTGCATAACATGACTTTCGGTTTGAACTGGTTCTGGAATCCCAATATGAAAGCCCAGTTCAATTATATCGCTACCTATCGTGACGCTTCCGAGATCAACACCATCACATGGCAAGATGGTAGCGGCTGGATTCACGGATTCGGTACCCGTATCGCTTGCGACTTCTAAACACCCCTTGCATTACGAAAGAACGAATTATGAACGGTAAACATAGTCTGTTAGCTGTAGTGCTTGTGGCGTTAAGCACCACAACCCTCTTCGCAGAAACTTGCTGCTGCCCGCAATGCGGCTGCCAAGATGGTTGTGTTCTGGTTCCAATGAAACGCGCTTCATGCCATATAGAACCCGAAGTCAAACCGGTCAAAAAGATTGTTTACGAGACGAAACGAATCCCCGTCTGCGAACATCGCTTGCCACCATTTTTACATCCCGATTGCTGTCCTCAATGCGCAGCATGCCCTCGCTACAAAACCGTACTGATCAAGAAAGAAATTGAGTGCGGCGAGAAATGCAAACTAAAGTGCGTCCCGGAAGAGACGATCGTGTGGGTTGCAAAACCATGCACGCAATGTGGTCATCGTCCCAGCCATCCCATCCTTAATCATATCTTTAGTAAACACGCGCAAGCTGATAGCGGTACTGCTGAAGCCGAAGCTCAAGGTCCATTTGAAGATGCGTCGGGATTCGAACCGGCTCACGTAGCCCAAGTTCCGCCGGAGTTCTTGCGAAGCCAAGGTGGCGGAGTAGTCACTGCCGGAGCATTGCTTGAGCCAGGTCTGA
This sequence comes from Ottelia alismoides, assembly GCA_037367405.1. NCBI lineage: Eukaryota > Viridiplantae > Streptophyta > Magnoliopsida > Alismatales > Hydrocharitaceae > Ottelia > Ottelia alismoides. Next base: position 268,705 of record JAZKJV010007521.1, on the reverse strand, counting down.
TCGAAACAGAAGATTCCGTCGAATCGCTTCGTCAACGGTTTATCAATAGCTCTAACTCAAAATAGAGAAGGCGTCACGATCATCGTGGCACTTCTCGCAGTGTGTAGTATCCCTCGGCAGGGAAGAATTCCTTGCCCTCACTCGTGAGTGATTGGAGCTGAATCTCGTAGACAAACCCAAGCGCATCGCTTCGACTTCAATCGCAACTTCACGAGCATCCTCGCTGAGTTGAACACTTGTGACACGTTCAGTACGCCGATCGAGATCCGGGCCACCGTATGCGGGCGTCGATTCACGGCGATAGGATACCACATTGTACCGGGCGGTCTCCGCAGCGCGACGACGATCGACGGCAGCTGTAAAACGTAACTTGAACCCTTGCTTGGTGCATCGAATCTCTGCGATGCCACACGTCAACTCCGCTTCAGGTCGCAACCGTGTCAATGAGCCGATGTTGTTGGCACCACCCCAACCACTGTCGCGCAAAGATCCGACATATAAATCACCATCCGGTGCAACCGCACATACGACAGGGCCTAGCAACGGTGAACCGCTCTTGGGTTGCTCATAACTAAACGGATACACGGCTCCCTGGATTTGACCATTCACATAATCCAAAGACATGCGCACAAGTCGGCGCGTGTCATACTCACAGCCAATGAGATGCCCTTCGAAAGGCCCAAAAAGAGACTCTTTACCAGCTCCCTGCGGTGTTTCTAAAAAACAAATCCCGTTCACACTCCGTGTCCATGGGTGCGGAATATCAATCGCTGGCGGAGTCAATGGCGGATTGAAATCGGGTTGCTTTCGTTCCAGCGCATTAATGAATCCAAACCGCTTCCCTGGAAGCACATGATTAAGTTCATTGAACGGATTGTAATTGCCTTGATTGTCGGTAACGAACAACTCTTCTTTGCGATTAACGGCGATTCCCATCGGAAATCGATGTCCCCCGGAGATCGGATGAATGCTGAACGATTGCGACGCGTTCGTGTCATGTTCACTAGGCACCAGTTCCAGAACCATGCCTCGATATTTGGCTGCCGCCTCCGTGCGATCATCTTGTTGACAGGGGATCGCGGCGTAATAGCCTCCGCTTCGTCTCACAGGGAGACCGACTGCCCAATCGTGATAGTCATCCGTATGCCCCCAACCAGATGCCAGCGTCACCGTACGGTCTGCGCGACCATCCCCATCTTCATCTAACAAACGCAACAAGCCGTACTTGTTGATGACATCTACCGCATTCTCTTTCACTGCAATGCCATAGGGTGCCGCTAGTTCATCACTAAACACAGTCGCTTGATCTTCCAGCCCATCTGCATTGGTATCCTTAAGCTTCCATACATCTCCCTTTAGCGAAGCCACAAAGAGAGTGCCCGCCTTATCCCACGCTAGACCTGTCGGCATAAATTCCGAAGCCAACGGTAACTGAATGACCTCATATCCGGGAACCACATCCAACTTCTCCGCTTGTGGCTGCGGAATCGATAAAGGGCGAATGTCAAAAGGATCCGGCAAGACTTCCGATTGGTATTCAATAACCAGTTTCAATGGCTCACTTTCGTTGGTTGCGCCGAGAGTGGCCACAACATGATCATCAACTAAATCAATCGAAGTTCCCTCTGGCTCAACGAGTCGAATCGTTCCTGGTACCGCACCTTTGATCCTGATGCCTTCGCGTGCATTGGACAAATCGGCTTGCAACACGGCCTGGGGTGCCAAAGTCCATTGAACTTGCTCTCCCTCTGAAAGGCCCGAGATGAATATCTCGCGTCGAACACCGGCGAATGCTGCGTACTTCTTTGGCCAAATCGGCTGAACGAATTGTCGAACGATCAGTGTCTTCGATAAAACCGCATCAGAAGAATTGAACTTCACCTGATGCTTGAATTGGATACCGTCTCCTTGATGCCAAAACTCGTCGAACTCCGTTTTGAATTGAGAATCGGTTGTCGTGGGAACAGCATGGCCTCGATGAAGTAAAACTAAGTCTTCGCGCGAGCGCGAACCCGATAACAAAGATGCCCCACTCGTTTCCCAAAACCAAGTCTTGCCCTGTGTGTGTTGGCGCGCCACGTCACCCATCCACCAACCAGAAAGGCGATTGTTCTCGAGATCAATCATCAAGTTATGTCGATTGGGAAGCCCAATCAGAAAAGGCTTAATCCATTTTTCTTGCTCGTTCTTGATCACATCCGTCAAGACGATGGCACGCTCTTGCCGTTCCTGAGATCCAGACAATCGAACCACACGAACAGGATTGGGACGTGGCGGTTGAAATCCAGGACGATTCAATACGTGCCAGACCGCAACGAGTTGCTTGTTCAAGTCATTGTCGAGTAACCCTTGCACGGGCAGCTGCACAGACGGCATTTCCATGCGAGGTACGATGCGCGAAGGGTTTCGTGTCCATCGATCAAACCATTCGGGCCGAATGCGATTTCCTAACATCGATAGACTCGGGCCGCGCGCATTCAACGGTGCATTGGGCGGATCAATGTTGCCCACCTTATGACAACTCGTGCAGCCAAAACCATCCGTGGTCACCAAGCGTGCCCCGGCAACACGTTCTGCTCCGGAGAGCTTTTCATCCAACACGGTCGCTTCATAAGCGTTTACGAGTGAATGATCATGGGACGGAATGCGATCTTCGGCAACAAAGTGTTTTACGACTTCTTCGAGCTCTCCTTGGTTAAATCGAAAACGAGGCATGCGCACGGACAAATAAGGTCGGTGCGGCTCACCGGTCCGACTGATCGCTTGGGTTAAAGCTTCATCGCCGCAATTTGTCGCCAACGCTAGTAAGTGGTGGCGGAGTCATTGCCGGCAGCAGTGGGGCAAGTTCACTATGCTTGGTTCCAATCTCGGTTAGCAGCGGGGCGAGCCCTGGTTGCGAATCGCGAAGGTGACAAACCAAACACTGATGCTCGGCAAGCAACCAATCGGCTTTGCCCATCGTGAATCGGTTCGAGCTTGGTGAAGAAACAAACTCACGAATTTTTGTTGATCAACTTGCGAGAGCAGATACGTCGGTTGTGATCCGTTTCGATCCGTTCGCTCAGAGCAACCTTGCTTCCATCGAGAGCTCGCATTTAATCGAATACGGGGACGATTCGATTCAGCAACCGGTTCGTTTGCAGCCATTGCTGGCGTGCGATGACACTGGGCACATTGATACTGTTTAAACAGCGATTCACCTTGCTGCCTCAGCGAATTAAAATCTTTCGACGATGGTCGCTCAACCGTGTTGGCTTTGTCGGATTTCAGAGTCGCCAGATAAGCCGAAAGTTCTTTGTTCTCGTCATTGCTCAAGCTGAACACAGGCATACGATGCTGCGCATTGATCTTTTCCGGTGCACTGAGCCAACGCGAAAAAAAGTCGGTGGGGCGTTTATCGCCAATATGTCGCAAGTCGGTACCGCCAAACAAACTCGGCTTGCCAAACGATTCAACTTGATGACAAGCAACACACCCAAGCGTCAGAGCGAGTTTTTGACCTGATGCAATCAGTTCTTCAGGCGTCTTCGGTTTCGGTGTTTTAGATTTCTTGTTGTCCGAAGTTACTGGGGGTTTGTTGTTCGATACTTCCTTTTTCGTTTGCTTGGGAGTGTTTTTGTTTTCGTGTTCGCTTGCCTTAGCGGTACCTTGCCAAAGGAATGCGGCAATCGCCGTGGCATCCTCTCGTGATAAGCCGAAATGAGGCATCCGCCGACTTAGCATTTGAGCTTCATCATCGGACCCCTGCGAAACATTCTTTGGTTGCGAGGAAGCGCTGAGCCAGTCGATCAACCAAGGCCAAGAAAGGTTGTTTTTTACGTCGACTAGTTCCGGTGCCAAATCTGGCGGAGCGATTCCCTCGATGTCATGACAGGCTGCGCAGCGAAGAGCACGCGTTAGAGCTTCTCCTCGCGTATCTGCGTTTTGGTATGCGGCACTGTTCGCAGCGTATTTCGCTCGTTCATGAAAAAACTGCCGGTGTGGAACGGGTTCTCGTTGGAACTGAGGACCATCCCAGAAGAGTCGCAATTGCGACAGCGCGCCATTCGTTTGCAACGTAACTTCGAGGGGATGATATCCATAGGGCAATTCAATGACTTCGGAACCATGCCAACAAGATTGTTGCGATTGGGAATCGATTAACGTCTTTCCTTCCAATGTGAAGCGAACGCGACCTTGCGCAAAGATGTGGAAGTGGTATTCGCCGCGTCCCTGAGTAAAGAGAAACCCACGCCATGTGATCGATTCAGGTGCCGAAGCAGATGCCCCATCGGTACCTTGAGGATTGATCACTTGTGACACGTTCGGAACCAATTGTTCAATCGATTTACCTTTTCGAACGATGGTCGCAATCAGTCCCGATGCATAGTCCTCCGCTTCATCGTCCTGTGCATCGGAGGTACTGACGAGTAAAAGAAGCGAGAGCAAGAGGGGCAAGAAGCGGCAAGTCAACTGAATCATGTGATAGCTGCAGCGCGATGATCGACACGGGAAGGGGGAGGTGTTCATTCCCACTATAAGCGAAACGGGAATGGAAATGTTTTTTTCAGGGTTGGTTGCATTCTCCGCGTCGTTTCCATCACAATAAGGGGATGGCGAACACGGATGCTCAATCGTTAGCGGCGCTTGTTCTCAACGAGCGACCAGCACCAGAGTTGCTAGAGAAGTGGCAGAGGCAAGTCTTTGACGAGACTCTTCGCTTGAGTTCTGCACTAGACGACCCAAATTTCAATCGCGCAAATCGCCAGGATTTGTTGCGGCTTGCGATGCTCATTGATGAACATCATTTCGGGGGCCGACTCCTGCCGCTAGCACGGCGCGAAGGCCTTGAAATCGATTGGAGCAGTCGCATGACGAAGACTGCCGGCAAGACGGTAACTACTTGGAAACGCAATGAACCCCAAAAGCGGAAGTTCTCGATCCTGATTAGTAGTACGCTCTTGTTTCAAACGTTTCGCGATGTTGATCGGCACGTATCGGTGACCGGTCGCAAATGCATGAACCGTCTCGAAGCGTTGCAGCGCGTGATGGAACATGAGCTGACACACTTACTCGAAATGGTCTTATGGAATGATAGCTCGTGTTCAAAAGGAAGGTTTCAAGGGATCGCACGTCGATTCTTTGCCCATACCGCTTTTCAACACGATCTCATCACTCAAGCGGAAAGGGCTGCACGCAAGTACAACATCCGCGTCGGCCAATCCGTCAAGTTTCATTTGGATGGCGTATGGCACACGGGAATCGTCAATCGCATCACCCGTCGTGCTACGGTTCTCGTGCCACATTGCAAAGGGCAACTGTTTACTGATGGACAGCGATATCATCGGTTCTATGTCCCGATCGAAATGCTGAAACCCGTCGCTTAACGGCTTGATGATTTTCGTCTGCCAGAGTTTCGGTAAGATCCTCCCGCAAGCGGGCGGGTGACAGGCTCTACCAATACTTTTCGAATCGAATCAGGCCGGCGCCTGGAGCTCCCTCGCGACGAAAACCGCGTTTCTCAAGTAGTTGAATCATTCCTAAACTCGATAGCGGGTCGCTTCCCGGTGGCTCATAGCCAATCATTTCAGGATTACCGCACAAATAAACATGCGTGTTGCTTGGATCGATCTTAAAACCCGCGTCTCGCTCCATACGTCCTGATTCGAGTTCGGACTGCAGGTACTGCTTACCCACATAATCAGGATGTAATGCATCGAGGTTCCACGCTTCGCGCGTTGTGTAAGTCAGATATCGATAGTTTGGATACTTCGCTGCCAATTGGCGATGTATCTTGAGATATCCCAGATCTTCTTGTTTACGCACGCAGGATGCGAGCAGAATCGGACCTCGGTGCCCGTTCTTCAACAGATGAGCTGCCATGGCATTATGCGGAGCTTCGCCCGTACCCGTTGCAAAGAAACAAACCGGATCATCTGGGCCCACTTCACCGAGCACATAGTGTCCGACAATCTTCTTTTCCACCGTTAACCGATCACCAGGTTGCAACATGAATAGTCGCGGTGTCAGCGCAGGAGGCTTTTCGGCTTGGCGAACGAGAACGATATAGAATTCGAGATAGTCAAGCTCACTACAAGGCGTCACGGAACCTTGCTCATTGATAAGCGGGCAAGAGATTGAGTAGGCCCGTCGAACCATCTTTCGGAGCTTCGATGATTCCAGATTCTCCTCTTGTGTATTCGGAACTCGTGGTTCCCAGTACCCCATTCCCACAGCAACATATTGACCGGGCTCGAAACTCGGGATACCCGCATCGGGGCGAATCTGAAATCGAGCTAAATCGCTGGTGATATTGATTCGTCCAATAACGGTTGCGTTATAGGATTTCTTGCGAAGCGTTTCGATTTCATCGACCAACAGCGCAGCATCGCCATGAGGAGCATCAAGCGTGTTCACGGAGAATTCCTTCGGGACAGGATTGATTAATAGGCCCTTATCCTACTCGATCAGAACCACTTGGTGTAAAGGGTGAATCAATGCCGTTTATTTTCCCTTTAGCACAACACGCGTTATTGATGTTGCGATCGTCCCAATGCTTATGGATGTTCAACCGATCAACTTATTACGAGCGAGGATGGCTCGTTCTCTGGCTTGAGTGACCGAGTCCCCAAGCGCCGTGAGATGCCCCATTTTTCGACCCGCTTTCGGCTCGTTTTTTCCATAGAGATGCAAAGAAACTTCGGGAACCGCCAATGCCGCCGCCCAGTTTGGCTCGCCATTTTCCCAGACTTGCCCAAGCAGATTAACCATTGCGGCCGGACGCTTTTGCATCGCCGGCGCGAGCGGAAGCCCACAAACAGCCCGGATCAGTTGCTGAAACTGATCGCATGAGAACGACTCAATCGTCAAATGGCCACTGTTATGCGGCCGAGGTGCGATCTCATTGATCATCACTTTCTGATCGCGAGTGATGAACATCTCGATACATAACAACCCGACCAATCCCAAGCACTCCGCGACGGCCTCAGCGATCGGAGCCACTTTCTGTTGTAATTCGACTGCATCCGTTGCAGGACAATGCGATACATCCAAGATGTGATGGACATGCACATTCTCAATGGCTGGGTAAACCACGGTCTCACCGTTGACACCGCGCGCCACTAGCACCGAGACTTCACGTTCTAGCGGAATCCAGGCCTCGGCAAGCAACTCTCCACTACCAAGTTGTTGAAACGCCCGCTTCGCTTCATCGAGATTGTGGACGACGCACTGCCCCTTGCCGTCATAGCCGCTCCTCGCTGTTTTGAGCACCAACGGAAATCCGAGTCGCGTTCCCGCGTCGTTTAGCTGATCGACTCGATCAATCGCGACATTCGGCGTCACGGGTAGTCCAGCCGCAGCGAGCGATTGCTTCTCCAACACGCGATGCTGGGCCACGCGCAACACATGCGCCGAAGGCCGAGCAATGCAATACTGCTCTGCGAGCTGCATACAATTGGCTGGCACATTCTCAAACTCGACGGTCACAACGTCAACATGTTTGAGCCAATTGCGCAGCGCCTCTTCATCATCCCAAGAACGCGAGGTGATTCCATCCGCTGCTTGACTCGCAGGCCCTTCGCCATGGGGGCAATAGATCTGGGTTCGATACCCCATGTATCGCGCGGCCAGACAAAGCATTCGACCGAGTTGACCGCCGCCGAGAATGCCGATCGTTTTTCCCGGTAATATCACAGAATTACCCGAGACCATTGCTGAAGTCATAGGACGGCGTCGTTTAGAACAGTTTGTGTTTGACGTTGATTGTATTGCTCCATCGCGCGACGCAATGATTCATCGGCTGTCGCGAGGATGCGGACTGCCAACAACCCCGCGTTCTTCGCGCCAGCCGTTCCAATCGCAAGCGTTCCAACCGGAATTCCACCAGGCATTTGCACGATCGATAAAAGCGAGTCGAGTCCATTGAGTGCTTGGCTTTTTACAGGCACGCCGAGAACCGGTAAAGTCGTTTGCGAGGCGACCATGCCCGGTAGGTGCGCGGCGCCACCGGCACCTGCAATAATAACTTTGATTCCTCGCTCTGCTGCAGACTTTGCGTACTCAAACATCGCGTCTGGCGTTCGATGCGCGGAAACGACACGAGATTCGTGAGGCACACCAAACTCTTTCAAGATATCGGCTGCGGCCTGCATGGTTTCCCAGTCCGAGCGACTTCCCATGATCACGCCCACCAATGGGCTCGATGATTCTTTTGCGGCATTTGACACTGTGGTTCTCCTCACGCGTGGGCACGAAGCCTATCCCAGAGTTACTCGCCTTTCAAGCGTCGACGAAGCTCTTGGACCCGTTCTGACAATTGCGCTTCGAAACCGCGATCGGTCGGTTCAAAGTAAGTGCGGTCCACGCCGAGATATTCTTGCGCGGCAATAGCATCCGGAGCATTGTGGCTGTAATCATAACCAACCCCATTGCCGAACTGTTTCATTCCCGAATGGTGACCATCGCGTAAATGCCGAGGCACAGGAATTAGTGCACCTTCTTTCACATCCTTGCGCGCGGCACCTATGGCGGTCGTTGCCGAATTACTTTTCGGTGCACAGGCCAAATAGATCACGGTTTGACTCAACGTGAGCTGGCACTCGGGCAAACCAACGAACTCGCACGCTTGCATCGCCGAAACAGCCAGTGGCAGTGCATGCGGGTCGGCGTTACCGATATCTTCGCTTGCCAAGATCACCAAGCGGCGACAAATAAACCGAATGTCTTCACCACCTTCGAGCATCCGCGCTAGCCAATAGAGCGCGGCATCGACATCGCTACCGCGAATACTCTTAATGATCGCACTTGCGGTGTCGTAGTGATCATCGCCTGTTCGATCAAACGCAACCGTCTTCTGCTGCACCGATTCACGCGCCAGCTCCAGCGTCAAATTTACCGGAGGAGACGAACTCATGACGGCAATCTCAAGTGCACTTAACGCTTTGCGTGCATCACCTTCGCAGATAGTCGCCAAGTATTGCAGTGCTTCATCGTGAACATGGACTCGATAGTTACCGAGTCCGCGCGGTTCCTTCAAAGCCCGCTTGAGCAACTGAAGGATATCCTCTTGAGACAATGGTTCCAATTGAAAAATACGACTACGACTAAGTAACGCGCCGCCCACAGCAAAGAATGGGTTACTTGTGGTCGCTCCCACGAGCGTTATCAAACCCGCTTCGACATCTGGTAACAACGCGTCTTGTTGAGCTTTGGTAAAGCGATGGATTTCATCGATGAATAGTGAAGGAGGAGCGCCCCCCGAAGCGACTTCATCGCGCGCCCAGCTCAAGACTTCACGGACTTCCTTAACGCCACTGGTCACGGCATTTAACGGACGCTGCACCGTTCCCGCATGTTTGGCAATGAGTTGCGCGAGCGTCGTCTTACCTGAGCCGGGAGGCCCAAACAGAATGATGGAACCAAGTCGCCGCGCATCAATCATGCGGCGGAGTAACTTACCGGGACCGATGAAGTGTTGTTGACCGACAAACTCATCCAATGTTCGCGGTCGCATCCTTGCCGCCAAGGGTTCAACCTGGCGTAGATTATGCTCTTCAGCGTCCGCGAATAAGTCCATGAGCCACTGCTACTTCTCCAGCCATTTCTTGATGGCGTGGACGGTGACCGCGCGACCAGCTCGGGCGATCGATGTGGTCAAAGGAATTTCTTTTGGACATACGGCAACACAGTTTTGCGCATTCCCACAAGCCGTAACACCACCTGGCCCCATCAAAGCATCAAGCCGTTCGCCAGCAATGGATTTGCCCGTAGGATGGTTGTTAAACAATACCGCTTGGCTGATCGCATGCGCGCCGAGGAACGCGTTATCGTAGGCCTTCAGCGCACGTGCTGAATACTCTTCTTCTGTCTCACCGACGTGACGCTCAACCTCAATCTTGGTGTACTGTGGGCAAGCATCCAAACAACATCCGCAGCTCATACATTTGCTCAACGGATAGTTTTGTTCTTGCTGATCGCGCGACTGGCGTTCGCCGGGTCCCATGTTTTCATAGCTATCGACAGGCACCCAACCGCGAACGCGTTCGAGCGCGCGAAACAGTCGTTTGCGATCGACCATCAAGTCCCGGATCACCGGGAACTTTGACATCGGTTCAAGCACGATTTCGTAAGGCTGTTCATCGAGTAACCGATCAACAAGCGCACTACAGCTTTGACGCACGCGACCGTTGATCTGCATGGTGCAGCTACCGCAGACCTCTTCCAAACAACCGCAATCCCAAGCGACCGGTGCAACTTTCTCACCGTTAATGTTCGTCGCTTGCGCTGCAATTTTCTGCAGAACGCTGATGACGTTGAGTTCGGGTTCGTAAGGAATGCTGTGGACTTCCCAGTAAGGTGTCTTACCGGGCGCATCCTGGCGCAATACGCGTACTCGGATTTGTCGTGTGGAATGATTAACCGCGTTCATCGTTTACACAGGTTGCAAGGAAGCAGAGTTGGCGGGATTCGCCGCACGCTTTTGTGTCCGTTCTTTCCAAACTTCTTCAATCACTTCAGCACCAACAAGACCATAAAGTCTTGGGCGCGGAGGGATCAAAGATGTATCGACATCTTCATAAGTGATTTGTGGGTGCTCGCCGTCCCAAGTCGCAATCGAACTCTTGAGAAACTTGCGATTCTTTTCATCGAACGTGTCGCACCACTGTTCGGCTTCGCGACGTCGTTCTCCTGGTTCCGTCGCTTTGATCTCAGGCAACTCAAAGTCGGGTTTGTAGTGAGCACCGCGGCACTCATCACGCAGCAACGCTCCTTTCAAGATCGACTTGGCGATCGGGAACATATCCTGAAGTGCTTTGGTGAAAATGACGTTTTTGGTTGGTCCAGTTACCCGTATCACTCATGGAGCAATTCATGGCTCGAACATGTAGTTCGCTAACCTTGTCATAAGCGCTTTGCAACTGGTCGTTGCGACGAACCACGGTTGCCGCACGGGTCAAGATATCGCCGAGTTCTTGATGGATCAGGTAAGGATTTTCTTGACCAGTACCGCTCAACAAGTTGGCGTGTCGCTCTTTCGCCTTGGCCACTGCGGATTCATAAACCGTTGAACTGACGACGCCGCGATTCTTGCGATTCGCGTGCGAGACAATACTTGGTGCTACAAATAACCCGCTGAATATGCAACTGAGTAACGAGTTAGCACCGAGTCGATTCGCACCATGATATTGGTAATCGCATTCGCCTAGCGCGTATAAGCCTTCGATGTTCGTGCTGTGATTGCGCGGCGCGCCGGCTTGCATTCCACCGTCGCTGCTGCGGACGTAATCGACCCACAATCCACCCATGCTGTAATGGACCGCCGGGAAGATCTTCATCGGATGATCGCGTGGATCGACACCTTGGAACTTCTCATAGATTTCCAAGATACCTTCGAGCTTGCGATCGAGTTCCGCGCGTGAGATATGGGTTAAGTCCAGATACACACACATGCGATCAGGTTCAACGCTGCGCCTTCATTGACGCAGATATCGAAGATCTCTCGGGTCGCAATATCGCGAGGAACAAGGTTACCGTACTTTGGATAACGTTCTTCCAAGAAGTAATAGCGCTCGGAGTCGGGAATCTCTCGTGGAGATCTCGTATCGTTCTGCTTGCGTGGAACCCACACCCGTCCGCCTTCGCCGCGGGCTGATTCACTCATCAAACGCAGCTTGTCTGAGCCGGGAATCGCCGTTGGATGCACTTGAATAAACTCGGCGTTACCGTAGCGAGCGCCAGCTTGCATGCAACGACTTACCGCGCTGCCAGTGCAAAAGACACTCATCGTGCTGCGACCATAGAGCAAGCCACAACCGCCTGTCGCAACGATCACTGCTTCCGCAGGAAACGCTCGGATTTCCATGGAAACCATGTCTTGTGCAGTCGCACCGACGCAGACGCCTTGATCGTTAAGAATAGGTCCTAGGAAATCCCAGAACTCGTACTTCTTTACCATGCCTTCGGACTGCGCCCTGCGAACTTGTTCATCGAGCGCGTAGAGGAGTTGTTGTCCGGTTGTCGCGCCTGCGAATGCCGTCGTTTGTAAAGCGTCCCGCCGAAACGACGACGATCGATAAAGCCTTCTTGGGTGCGGTTAAAAGGAACCCCTAATCGATCCATCAACTCGATGATCTTCGGTCCCCAGTAAGCCATTTCTTTGACAGGTGGTTGGTGTTGCAAAAAGTCACCACCATAGACCGTATCGTCAAAGTGTTTCCATTCGCTGTCACCGAGCTGACGCGTTTGATCATTGCACGAATTAATACCGCCTTGCGCACAAACGCTGTGACTTCGTTTGACCGGAGTCAAGCTGATCAAATCGACTTTGATGCCGAGCTCCGTCAACTTCATGGTGGCCGCCAAACCAGCTAAACCACCACCAATTACTACGACTCGAGTTTCTGCCATCTTGTGACCATTCCTAAAGCAATGGATGCCGGACGGAAATGTGTTCGTTTATCAGTCAACCAAGCGATGTCGAAAACACAACAACTTAGGGAGCCGCTTCCATTACCGGTTCTGTTTCTGTTGCACTTGCGGTGCGTTTATGTGGGTCAGGTTTGATCCACAGTCCTCTCGTTCCTTCTTCATACATTTGATCTTCGCAGCTTTTGCGGCTACGGGATCGGTGTTAATCGAAGCCCACCAAGCGCCGGTTCCCAACAGCCCTAACAACACCCCGAAGACCAGCGCGGCACGGCTGGCCCGACGCTGCGCGGCAGCGGATATCCAAATACCCCACGTGATTCCTGCCGGTCCATAATCCGTTAGCCAAATGATATACACATGCCAGCATACCAACCAAATAAAACCCCTTCCAAAACACGCTGTCCATCGCGAGCGCTAACGTGCTTGCGGCGTTGTAGGGTTTGAACTGCGCCATCCCTAACGGACGCGCGATATTCTCAAGCCAAAAATGGAAGTGGAACCAACCATGCAAATGGAAGATATGCATCACCAGGTACACAAACGCGATGTAACCGGTCCAGCGCTGCCACGTATAACGTTTGTTGTTCACAAACGTGTACTGGCCGCTATTGGGTTTTCCGGTCCACGCGATCCAAACGCCAATGATGGCGTGGAATAGCAAAGGGAGAAAAATAAATCCCCATTTCCACACCGGGAGGAACATTCCTAAGCTATGAATTTGAATCACGCGCGTTTGGAATGTAGCGGCACTATCGAGCAAACTGGCGTTGGTGGCCAAGTGGACCACCATGTACAGACCCAGTGGGACGATTCCAAGCAGCGAGTGCAGCCGACGAATGGCGAACTCGTGCCGTTTAAAAAAGGAAGACTGGGATTCGCGGGACACGTCCAAGGAAGGCTCCACGGCAAACTCGGATCGTCCCGACCGACTTAACCACCTTTTCGGGTGGCGAGAGGTCGAGGCGAACAAATTAGGTTTACTTCGACGACGAAGACGATCAGTGTAAAGGGGCTAGAGAAATTCGGCAACACGACTACTCGGCCCTGGAATTGCTTTTTGTCCATTCGTTAAATTTCCTGGTAACAAATGACTGCCACATTGACGTATTCCGGAGCGTCTTAACGTGGAACTTTTGACTCCGAAACTCCTGATCACCGATGACGATCGAGATCTCCGCCTGACTTTGGGGGATGTGCTCGAACGCCGCGGGTTCTCAACGGCCTTAGCGGCGGACGGTCTCGAAGGGCTTTCGATCGTCCGACAAACGGAAATCCATCTGATTGTTGTTGATTTCCACATGCCGAGATTAACCGGGTTGGAAATGCTCGGCGCAAACTCTACGAAGAGCAACGCGACGTGCCATGTATTCTGATGTCAGGGAAGCTGGATGAGTCAATTCGGCAGGAAGCCGCGAGGATGCAAGTCTTTTCAATTCTTGAAAAACCGATTCGGATTGCCGATTTAAGCCTCACGGTTGCCAATGCGCTCAAGGCTAAATACGGCTGGGTTGCTTAGCCGAACTTTGTGCAGCTTCCTGAGTCAAAACCGGATCCAGCCAAAACTGCTCTACGATTCCCTCCATGAACGGCTTGTCGATTTAATCTCAGTCCAAGAGTGATTGGTTCAAACCTGATATGATTGTTCCAAGTCACCGACCTGCTTGCAGGAGGGTCGGACGCCGTCATTCGAGAGCAGGAGCAGTATGGCTAACCAATCATTCCCTCAGCCCCCCGGCCAATTTGGATCTTCTGGACCCTACGGCAATCCTGGTTATCAAGCGCCACCGCCGAAATCCGACTCCGGCGTAAAGCTCCTGCTCATTATCTTAGGTTCCATCGGCGTCATCGGCCTATTGCTTTGTGCAGGTTTAGGATTCGGTGCGTACTACTTATTGCAACGCGGCGAAGCACTGATTCGAGAAGCTGCGTTATCCAACGCCGAAAGCAACTTGGATTACATGGAGGAGGAATTTGATCCCGAGCTGATGAAGGAGTTAGTCGGACAAGCCCCTGAAGTGAAGGAAGCTGTAGGCGAGGTTACCGAAATTTCTTTTGATCGCGAAAAAACCGCTAAGAATCTCAATGTTGTTTCGTTAGATGAATGGTATCGAGTCAAAGGTGCGAAAGGCGAAGTGACCGTTAAGGCGAGACCGGGCTTTGAAGAACGTTGGTATGACGCCGCAAGCATCGTGAAGGAAGATGGCACTGAAGTGACACTTACGTTACCAACTCTGCCGCATTTTGATTACGAGACGCGGATGCATATCGAATCTTGAGCACGGAATCGAAGATCACGGAACTGGTAGGTAAGATCACAAGCGTTGACTATCCGACATCCGAAGAAGAAGATCCAGCGAATCTCAATGACATGCAAGTCATGTATAAACTCAAAGGTGAAAGAGATTCGGGGCTGGTGATATTTACCTACGCTGCGAGTTATGATCAACCGATATCCGCGAAATTGAAACTCGATAAAGCTGGCGAAGTGCAAGTTTCGTTTCAACGAAATAAATCACCTTAGGCAAACGGACTTAAAAAACGCACCAGCGAACCCACTAATGATTAAGACATGCCAGCAAGCTACGGCGCAAAGAATAAACCATGTCCACAAAGCGCATTCGCCGAGACTTGATGGGATGTCTTAATCATTAGGCCGAACCTTAAAAGTCATAACCGCATGCCGCATCACCACTTGGATCGCTTCGCAAACAGGAAAAATCGGGCGGAAGTAAACTTTGTGTTTTTACCAGTCCGTTCCCCCGCCCGTTTTTTCACTGTTCGCAGCGCGTTCCAAGTGAGTGGGTTCGCTGGTACGTTTTTTAAGGCCGTTTGCCTTAAAAGAACTGAACTCATCGTTAGACCTTGGAGGTAATCAACCATGTGGCCTTTTGCCGATGTTCCACCTCCGCCCCCTGAAATCTTTGAAACCGGAATTGCGATGCCTAATCCGGTGGCAACGGTTATTGGCGGGCTGTTGCTTGCGTTTGGGATGATGCTGTTGGGTCGTGTGATCTTGCAGAAAACAGTCATCTCAATTTCGTCGCGGGGGCGATGATCTCAATCGCTTTGTTCATGTTTGCAGTAACAGGGTTGATGGTAGAAACGCATGCGGAGTATCGACAAGTTCGTAATGGCTGGCGCTCAATGGCCCGGTACCGTCTCGGACACTCGTAGAACCTTCCGTTCCGGAAACCCCTCCCGCTGATTTGCCTGGCGACACAACTGAACCAGCAACAGACTCATCCAGCAGTGAGACAAATACTGATAGCGCGAAAGATACAGATAACGCGAAAACGCCATGATCTCGCCTGGCGTTTTTTTGATCTTCTTCGCCGCACTCGTCAGCGGCGCTTGGTGCATCGCAGCGTGCTTTCCACTGCGGACATCGTTGCTTGCAGTGCTCCTGTTCGCAGGTCCGCATAACTGGGTTGAAGGGCGTTATTTTTTGAGTCGACTGCCAGCGCGCTGGGGAAAGCTCAAGCCGTTTTTTATCTATAGCGCGACGGGCATCGTTGGACTGACCATGGCGTTCGCAAGCTTGCCGATCGCTTCGCGATATTGGCAGTTTTCAAGTAATGCATGGCTCACGGCGCTATCGCTTTGGAATACCGCTTTGATCTTATGGATCGCGTCGCTTATATCCATGCGCCGTCAAACACCTCCGCGGCGCGACTGGCCTTACACCTGGCCACTTGCCGTTTGCATGATTGGACTGGCTTGGTGTGTCCCTGGACCGATGAGTGTCCTTTGGGTTTATCTGCATCCGTTGATGGGTTTATGGATCCTAGATCGCGAGATGGTGAGAACGCGTTTTCATTTACGAGCGCACTATCGTTGGCTCCTGGCACTTCTACCGCTTGGCGCTGTTCTGCTGTTTGCATTACCGGCGATGGCGACCGACCTAGGGTTATCGCTTCCCAGTCGCGATCAGGTCATCGCTCATAGCGGTGCCGCTTGGTTGCCTGGCATTCCTCTTTCATCCCTCGTATCGCTTCACGCTTTCTTAGAACTAGTCCATTACGGCGTATGGCTCATAGCCATCCCGTGGATCAGTCAGCGAGTGTGGCGATTTCCGCTTGCGCAGATTCCGTTGGCCAGAAGGTCAACTGAGTGGAAACGCGTTGTTCAATTTCTGCTAGCTTCGGGGTTGTTAATCGTCATCGTTTTATGGTTTGGCTTTTTCGTCGACTACACAACGACGCGCGATCTTTACTTCATGATCGCAATGCTCCATGTGCTTGCCGAAGTTCCTTTTTTGCTCAGAGCCCTGTAAGGCAAACGGAATGATCGAATCAGCGAGCGTAGGGTGGATGTTCCTTCAAGGGTTGCTGCTCTCAATTGCTATCGAATGCCCGATTGTGTTTATCGGGTTGTCACAACATCAAACTCGATTACGGCGCATTGCGATTGGAATCTGGTTGACGTTATGCACGTATCCGATCATCTTCTTTGCGCTTCCGCCGTTGCTTTACGAACATGTACCGTATTGGCTTTTTGTTCTAGTCGGCGAAGCGATAGTGATCACAATAGAATGCGGCTTGTATGCAACAGTGACCGGGAGCCATAGCGGACGCGAGTTAGGAGTGATTGTTCTCGCTAATCTCGCGTCCATTGCCGCTGGGATTCGCTGGTACGTCTTTTAAGTCCGGTTGACTTACTTTGACTCGTGCGCGTGGAAGTCGCCATTGCATGGGGTTTCCCAGTGACTAGTTTACAAGTGAGTACGGGACACATTGCTCGCCGCATGACATGCTCCGCGACACTTCCTAGCACCAACCGCGTGATCCCCGTACGTCCGTGAGTCCCCACCACAATCATGTCCACTTGTTCTTCTTCGGCCAAGCGAACGATTTCGGTTGCAGGATCCCCCGATAGAACATGGCGTTGGCAAGCGACATCGAGTCGATAGGGAGCGATCTCTTCCAGTTGTCGGCGAGCTTCGTCCGCTTGTTCCGTATAGACTTCAGCCCAAGCGATACCATCGGCTAAAGGCGGAGTCGCTTGCCAAACATGGACGAGGTGGAGCGTCGCTCCGGTTTCGGCAGCGAAAATGCTCGCCATACGGAGTGCTTCGAGGCTGTAATCTGAGAAATCGATGGGACCAGAATTTTGTGGAATCGCATGGCCTGAACTCCTCAACAAGTATTAGGTAGGGCCGCGAAACGAGTTGCGCGATAGGTGCGGTGATAAGAAGATTGCAAAAGCTGTTCCACGGTCGGAATCAACCCTTATTGTACGGTTTTCAAGTGTGCGAGTCCAAAAGCACACTGTGCCGGCACGTCAAAATCGCACAGGTGGATGGAAAATAAACTCACGCGAAGGTGCAATCGAAGGTGCTGTGTCCCCGCGTCGATGCACTTAATGATCCTGCACATCTTGCTTATCCATGTTCTTATCGCTCATCCTCTAAGTTTCAGTTCTTGGAATGAACATGGATGGACAGGGATGAACAGGATCCACATTTGTCGACAAACTCCGGTTGTGCGATGACGCTGCCGAATCCGTGGTTAAGCTTGTACTTCTCGGGTGCCAATGTATCGACAGTGCTTACAGGAGTGGGTCGCGGCGAGTGAGCGATAAGTTTAGTGAAATGAATCTCACGCGAAGGCGCGAAGATCGCGAAGGCCCACGTTTCTCTCTTCTTCGCGATCCTCGCGCCTTCGCGAGTGAAATCGAACGTGCTGTGTCCCCGCGTCAATGCACTTAATGATCCTGCACATCTTGTTCATCCATGTTCTTATCGCTCATCCTCTAAGTTTCAGTTCTTGGAATGAACATGGATGGACAGGATGAACAGGATCCACATTTGTCGAGAAACTCCGGTTGTGCGATGACGCTGCCGAATCCATGGTTAAGCTTGTTCTTCCCGAGTGCCAATGTGTCGACGTTGCTTACAGGAGTGGGTTGCTCCGAGTTGGCGATATGGCTGGTGAATTAAATCTCACGCGAAGGCGCGAAGATCGCGAAGGCCGACATTTCTCTCTTCTTCGCGATCCTCGCGCCTTCGCGCGTGAAATCGAACGTGATCAACGGCCAAGCTAAAGAGACAGTGCGAGATCAGCCGGTTGCATACCCATCGCGACTCCTCAAATCCCTACGACGTTGGTTTCTTTGCGACGATGATAAACGTTGGATTGAGCGCTTCGAATCGCATTCGGTCAAGTTGATCATTGCTGCGCGCGATGTTGATCATACACACGCGTGGATCGCCTTGGTCGCGTTGTAGCATCTCTTGAACATCAACTAGGTTCGTTGGCGTTGAGACATTGACGACCAATCGACCGCCAGCGCGCAGGCGATGCCACGCCGCTTCGACCAGTTGACCGACGCTTCGCCCCGTTCCGCCGACGAAGATCGCATCGGGATCAGGCAGTTCATTCCAAGCCTCAGGAGCTTGTCCGTGGACTGGTACCAAGCTTGGGCAGTCGAAGTGTTTCGCATTCTCAACAATCAAATGATAGTCTTCGACATCCATTTCAATCGCAAACACTTTTCCGTTGTTGGCGATCTGAGCGGCTTCGATCGCAAGTGAACCGCTTCCCGCGCCAACGTCCCAAACAACGCTCGATGGCCCCAAATCAAGTTCTGCCAATGCCATGCAGCGCACCTCGGCCGGTGTTAGCAAACCACGCTTGGGCCGGCTTTGCAAAAACGCATCGTCGGGATTGCCAAAGAGTCGTTTGCCATGAGCTTGCGAAGGTCGATCGGCAGCGCCGGCGCGGCGCACAAGCACCATCACGTTGAGCGGATCGAACTGCCGATGCCGAATGCCCGCGAGGTCGGACTGGGTAACTCGTTCATTCGTGAGCTAAGTTCTCGCAAATGTACGCAGTAAAGTAGTCGATGCGGCGATCAATAACGCTTCAGCAACCACCGGCAGGCGTCATTTGTTCGGTTGTGAATAAACCGACACGTTGCGAAGTGCGAATGCGATCCACGACGCGATCAAGCGATTGATTTGCAAGATTGGTTAAGTATGCGTCATCCCAGTTTTCTTTGATGCGAGCAAATGCAAGCTGCATACTGCTGACATGCGGCAAAACTTCGAAGCGGTCCTTGCCAAGCGAATCCATGAGGAATCGAGCCGTCCCGTAAAACAGCGGATCTCCCCCCGTCAACAACACGGCTTGTCCCGTCGCACGACGCAACTGTTCGATCAATTGATCGAGGTCTCCTCCGACTTCGATGCGTTCACCACGGGTAACCGGGAGCCGCTTAAGCAGCGGTCCGGGTCCAATCAACATCGTCGCCCGATCGATCGCTTCGCGCGCCTGGCGCGTTAAACCTTCGACCCCGTCATCACCAATCCCGATAATCAAAATCTTGTTTTCGTTCATCGCAACAGATTAGCCGAGTAACCCGGCAACGCTCAACCGTAGGTCATGGGGAATCGATAATTCACAGGTTTTCACAGCTCAATGGGTTTCCCGGATTCATCGGGTCCCACTGCTTTATGGGGTTTCGCGGGGGGATACCATTTATGCTACATTCATGGTCTTGGATTCGTAGGATTCACCTACCCAACAACAAAATTAAATCAAAAGGATCTTCGGCATGTCCTCTCCCGACCCGTTCACTGCAGCCGGCGGAAATCCCATGGGAGAGCATCAGGGTTCATCTTCTCAAGGCCCAAGTGCGGTCAAAATCATTCTGATTATCTTTGCGATCGTGGGCGTTGTTGGTTTTCTGACGTGCGGCGCATTAGTCGCTTTGTTACTGCCAGCCGTGAACGCTGCGAGAGGTGCTGCGAGGAATGCGATGGGGAGCAATCAGCTGAAAATGGTCGCGCTGGCGATGCATAATTACCACGCCGATTTTGGACAGCTCCCGGCAGCTTATTCAGTCGACGAACAAGGGAAACCGCTTTTAAGTTGGCGAGTCGCTTTGTTGCCTTATCTGGATGCCGCGCATGTTGCCCAGCAGATTGATCCATCGAAACCTTGGATGCACCAGAAAATCAAATCGCTCAATCGCTGATGCCTTCGAGCTATCGGTCACCCAATGCAACCGATTCAATCGGTAGTGGTATGTCAACCATCTTCGTGATTCAAACAAGCGATTCGTTGTTCCCGCCTGCTGCTGGCGGAGCACCACCAACCGCGCACAAATTTATGGACGTCAAAGATGGACTTTCCAACACGGTGATGCTCGTTCAGTTGCCCAATCATGGCGTGCCATGGATGAAGCCGGAGGATGTGACTACCGATGAAGTTCTCAAGTATGCGGAAAACATGAAAGGGGCGCAAGTCGTCCAACTTGGTATGGCCGATGGTGCCGTTTACATTCGCAAGCAGCTTGACCCGACGAACTTCAAAGCAATGACCACCATCGAAGGGAACGAAACGATCACGATGGCAGAATAGTTGCTGGGAGGCTTTAGGTGAAACCCTCCCAGGCCGCTACGGCGTCCGACCCTGCCGCAAGCGGGCGGGTAACTTTGCGCGAGGAGCGTGACTCCTTCATCGGGCTATCGGCAACGACTCTCTTTTGCCCCCATCGGCTTTCTGCCAAAAAACTTTCGAATTTGAAAAACCGCTGGTAAGACCCCCCGCGATCGTTGCGTCCAATTCAATGTGCAGACGATCCGAGCGATGTGTTCGGAGCACACTTCAGCCGCTGACAAAGGTTCAGACGGTACTTCGGCTCATTATGAAAAAAGGTAATGAAAATGAGTTCATCTTTTCGCAACGGTCTTTTCGCTGGCGCCGTAGCTTTCCTAATGGCAAGCGTTTTTCTGATCGCAGGTTGCAATGAATCCGGTTCGTCAATGAACGGATCAAACAGTTCATCAATGATGAGCGACGGCATGATGCAAGAAAAGGCATGATGCAAGACAAAGGCATGATGCAAGACAAAGGCATGATGCAGGACAAAGGCATGATGCAAGACAAGGGCATGATGCAAGACAAGGGCATGATGCAAGACAAGGGCATGATGCAAGACAAGGCATGATGCAAGACAAGGGCATGATGCAAGACAAGGGCATGATGCAAGACAAGGGCATGATGCAGGACAAAGGCATGATGCAAGGTTCCGAAAAAATGAAAGCTGAGAAATAAAGCGACTCGGCTTGGATCGGTTTTTCAACTTTTGCTTTCGCCACGATTTCGCTCGATTTATTCTCTCTTCGCGTATCGGAGTCAGGTGATGGGAAACGAATTCTCGGGTGATGAAATTCGAAAGGAAGTTACTCCTTACCCGTTGTACCTCAATCGCCGACAAGTGATGAAAGCGATGGGGGCTGTCGGCTCTATAGCCGTCACAGCGGGAATCTATCGTCTGTTTAACCCGGTTCGCAAAACAGAGTTGAAGACATCCGTCATCGGCGAATTGACCTCCAGCCTTTCGGAACAAGAACGTCGTAAGGCTGGCTTTCTGGTCGATGAAAATGTGACTGCCGAATCAAGCGTCATTTCCTATAACAACTTCTATGAGTTCACCACCGACAAGAATGCAGTCGCTGCGGCTGCGAAAGATTTTAATACACAGGGCTGGAAAGTTCAGGTGGACGGGCTAGTCGATAATCCAACAACGTTCACTATCGAAGATTTGAAACAGCTTGCTCCGATCGAAGAGCGGGTTTATCGCATGCGTTGTGTGGAAGCATGGTCGATGGTCATTCCTTGGGCAGGTTTGCAGTTATCCCACATACTCGGTGCGGTTCGCCCCAAAGCCGAAGCCAAGTACGTCGCTTTCGAAACACTTTATGATCCAACACGTATGCCAGGGCAGAAAACAGACGTGCTTCAATGGCCATACGTTGAAGGGCTTCGACTAGACGAAGCGATGCACCCTTTGGCGATCCTTGCCATGGGAATCTATGGTCGCGAGTTACCACCACAAGATGGCGCTCCTTTACGACTCGTGGTTCCGTGGAAGTATGGATTCAAAGGCATCAAATCAATCGTCAAGATTACGCTTACCGATCATGAGCCACCCACGAGTTGGAATCGATATGCTCCGAATGAGTATGGTTTTCTGGCTAACGTAAATCCTGAAGTTCCGCATCCTCGCTGGAGTCAAGCCACCGAACAAAGAATCGGTGAATCCGGTCGCAGGGATACTCTCATGTTCAATGGCTATGCCGAGCACGTTGCTCATCTTTACAAAGGCATAGATCTCTCGACTCATTTTTAAAGCGCCCATTGCTATGACGTACGCACGACAACTCGTGATATTAAATGGCTTGGTTCCCCTGTTCGTTCTGATCTGGGATGCATGGCATGGTCAGCTGGGTGCCAATGGTGTAAACAACGCGCTTCACATCACAGGAATCGTATCCCTCGTCTTCTTGTTCTGTCTTTGCTCATCACTCCGGTCAGGTTACTCACCGGCTGGAATTCATTAATCGCTCATCGACGCGCCCTAGGATTATTTGGATTTGCATACGGCGTGCTCCACCTTCTGATTTACTTTTGGTGGGATCGAATGGCGAGTCTTCGAAGTACATTCGATGAAATCTCTCAGCGTCGATTCTTATTGGTCGGTGCTGTTGCGCTGTTACTTATGTTGCCGCTTGCGATCACAAGCACCAACGCGATGATTCGCAAACTGGGACCATCACGTTGGAAATTACTCCATCGCTTAGCCTATGTGGCAGTCGCGCTAGGAGTCCTCCATTACTACATGCTCGTCAAGAGCGATGTTCGGCAACCTATCGCTTTTGCGATGGTGCTTACGCCCCTATTAGGTTTTCGCTTTGTTCATCATTACAACGACCTACGAGCTCGCGCAAACAAACCGACACCAGCATCGCGTCCTCCCGACAGTTCTCGCACAAAGAAGGTGTACACCGGGGAACTTTTGATCTCCCAAATCCATGGGGAAACTCACGATATACGTACCATCCGCTTTACGCATCCGCTCGGCGAACCAATCCCTTTCATCCATCTTCCTGGGCAGTTTATGACCATCGAGGTCGAGATCGATGGTAAGAAGCTGCGACGTTCGTACACTTTGGCATCTTCTCCTTCCCAGCGGTGTTTCGTCCGAGCTTTCGATCAAACGCAATCCAAATGGATTAGTTTCGAACTTTGTCCATGATCATCTCCGGGTTGGCCAAAAACTGCGAGTGATCGCTCCTGGCGGACGGTTTCATTTCGACGGTTCCTCAGCCACTTCGGTGTTACTGATAGCGGGCGGAGTAGGCATTACACCGATCATCTCGATGTTGCGATATCTCACCGATCGTGTCTGGCAAGGAAAAATCTATGTCGTTAATGCCATTCGTTCAGAGCAAGACTTCGCGTTTGAGAATGAACTTCGAGGATTGGCTAGCCGATTCGCGAATGTCCGCGTCATGAATTTCATTAGTCAACCAACCAAGCCATCCACGCTTGAAGCGGAAGGCCCTCGCTGGCAGATTCGCCATGGACGCATCGATGCATTGGAGTTAAATCGATTTGTCCCTGATCTCGATGACACTTCCGTCTACATGTGCGGTCCAGATCAAATGATGCATGCTGTCCATGAGTTGCTAGCACGACTCGGTGTGAACAGGGATCGTGTTTTCACAGAAGAATTCATTTCGCCACAACCTTCGACCCGTGACGTCGATGGTGCTGAGAAGACTGGTAAGAATAAAGAGAATGAGTTCGATGCCAGCGAGGATTTCCGTCCTGTTGGCGAAGAAGTACAGATCGAATTTATTTCGTCGGACATACGCACCAGTGCGGATCCTCAACAGACGGTACTCGAAATCGCAGAATCTGCCGGAGTGAAAGTAAGCTGGGAGTGCAGGGCGGGTATCTGCGGGCAATGCAAACTTCGCTGTAAAGCCGGTCGTGTCCACATGGAAACGACCGACGCTCTTTCTCTCGCCGAACAGAAGAATGGCTGGATCCTGGCTTGTCAATCGAAGGCGTTGAGCGACACGCTACAGATCGAAGCGTGAAAATTAATTCCGTTACGGAAATGCTCGCGCGAAGACTCGAAGGACGCGAAGTCCTATTCCGCATCCTCTCGTTTTCTTCGCGATCTTAGCGGCTTCGCGCGAGGATATCCTCCAATGAACAAAAGGAGGCAGGACGCTTTTCTTGGTCAGTTCACGATGGCACCATGTGATTGCATAACTCTGTCATCACGTGGCCACCGGTTTGAGCACGAATTGAATTTCTCGATTTTCGCCTTCCTTTAAAGTGACTTCTTGGGGGCTTGTTTCGAAGCCTTCTTTTTCAATTCGAATACTTACCGGTTCATCCGGCAATAAGCTACTGGACCGGTAACGCCCGTCACCTTGTTTCTCGAACGACACATTACCCCCTTCGACATAATTGACCATTTCCTCTGACTCATCGGCTGGACGCGTGTAAGTCAAAGTGGGGCCGGCATCTCGTATGATCTTTCCTTGTTCATCAGTTACTTTCACCAATAGAATCGGCGCTTTGTAACGCACGACTTCAAAGTCACGGATATCATCTTCGACCGTTCCGAGCTTTACGTCCCGACCGCGATGAAGCGGTTTGTCCCGCGACATGCGCCATCGCAAAGCACCATGTTCATTTGTCATGAGATCGAGTTTCGCATCGCGGAGACCGTGAGGAATCCTCGCTTCGAATTTTCCATCTTTCCCTGGGACATTGGTACGGGTGCTATAGAATTCGTCGTCCATTCTTCCCATCAAGAATGCTTCGTGCCCCGAACACGGTTTGTTACTGCTATCGACCACCAAGCCATAAAGCATCACATACGGGACAGCTTGGATGGTGACCTGCTGCGATTTGCGATTCTCTATTTTGATCTTGGTTACTAAGAACACATCCTTAAGCGGTTGAGGATCGTACTCGTCTTCATTTACATGTGGATGTACATGAATTCGATAATCACCATCGGGGAGCGAATTCAAAACAAAAGTCCCGTCGGATTGGGTCGGACTCGTGCGACCAATGTGGTTGGCAACCGCATTCGAATTTAGATACTCATCGACTTTATCGCCGTCCCCAGATCGCCTTGCTTCGACGGCAACATTAGGAACCGGATTGCCATTCACATCGATTACTCGTCCGGTAACGGAGGCATCTTTGGTAACGCGTAGTTCACCCCAATTACCTCTGCGGTCTGCAATGCGATGTGCTTGCGGTGAGTAGTCGTCGGGAGTAATCCATAAAACTCCATCGCCAGGCGTGGGAGGCACGATGCGAAAGCGTCCTTTATCGTTTGTGCTGGTCTTAGCGAACGAACCCATGAATTCTTTGCTTTTGCTCGATTTACAGTACGTTAAGATTTTCACATCCTTTAGCGGCTTACCCTCTGGCGAAACGACGGTTCCTTCGATGGCCACTCCAGGCCATAGACCGATTTGGGTGTAGAAAGGTAGCTCACCCATTTCCAAATTCTTAACGATCATGTCATGGGAATATCCGCCAAGGCGGTTATGTGCGTAGTCCGGGTGCTCGGCTTCGACTTCGATGTAAAGACTCTTTTGCGCAACCTGCTCGGGTGGCAGTTTAAAGCTATACATGCCGATGGCATTCGAGGTATGCTCGGTGACCTCAATCGTGCTCCAACCTCCGGTCTTGGGATCGCGACTGAGGCGATGGCGCACTTTGACTTTGGCACCGGCAATCGGCAAGTTGTTTTCCGCGTTCGTCACGAAGCCCGTGTAGATGATGCTGCCGTCTTCTCGTTTGCTACATGCAACTTTCAGCAACTCACCGATCTGCGGGGTGGCAGCATTGACAATCACCTTGAGCAGTTCATTAGACGCTATCGTTTCGTCATCATTGACGACTTGCGTCGGAGTCTCCTTTTTTGCGTTTTCAGCTGACTTAGCTTGCTCTTGTTCCCCAGCAATAACCCGTCTTTCAAATCGAACAAAAGCACCACAAACGGCAAAGGCGATCGCAATCAAACCGATCGCGATGCTTCGCTGACGACTACAAAACAATCTCTGGGCACCGCTGCCATCGATTAGATGTTTGACTCGCTGTTTCAATTGCGAATTCTTGGCGTTAACGCCGAGTGTTAAAGCGGGAATTGGTAAGAGGCGATAGCGCGCCAGTCGAACTAGGAACTCAGCATAGTCCAGGGGCGACTGGCCTTGCCCAGCCGCTTCGGCGTCAGCCAATCGATCCATCGTGATCAGCAGCATGCGCCGCGAGAACCAATAAAGCGGATGATAAAAAAGGAACGCTTGCAAACCGATGGCTAACAGCCAAGTCCAAGCGTCGCGGCGATGGACGTGTGCCCATTCATGCGCAAGCGAATACTTCAACGTGCTCCTGCTGATGTCCGTTTCAACGGATTCGGGCAAGAGAATCACGGGCGTTCTTAATCCCCATGTAATCGGTGCCGATACATGGGAACTAAGTCGTAACTCAACTCGCTTACCCGAAGGTCCTGCAATATTCTCGAACAGCGCATCAATGGATTCATTAACCGGACGACTGTCTTGATGAATTTGCTTAAGTCGTCGATGTGCGATGAGCAGCCGCAAACCGATCCAGAGCACGCCGCACAAGTAAAGATATACTGCGATGGCCATCCAAACCGTCGACCAAGCAACCTTGGCCGTCGCTTTGTCAACAGCTTTCGTCGGCGTCGTCGTGTGAAACTTAGCATCCATCAATGACGATTGAGGGCCAAGGCTTTCGAACGATTGCAGAGCGACTACGGGCGCGGAGTTGTTGACCGGAACCGCTTCGTAATCTGAGGCAACTTGTGTCACGATAGGAATCGACATCTTCCAGTGAGCGGGAAGCGCAATCACGATCAATGAGCATGCCGCGAGACCAAAAGTCCACTGCAGCACGCGCAAGCGATCAGAAGGTTGCCGACAAACCAGTGCGATAAGATAACCGATTGCAAACACTAACGAAGTCACGCCGATGCTTTGAATCAGCCACGCATAAACATCAGACAGCATAGGGATTGCAGAAGCCATATCGACTAACTCCGATGAATTGCATGAAAAGGGGTGTGGCGAGAGACTACTTGCGACGCTGTTTTTTGCGCGCTTTCTTGATGAGGTCCTCGAGTTCATCGAGTGACTCGGGGCTGAGTTGCTCGGTGTTGAGCATGTTCAACACGAGATCATTGACTGAGCCGTTAAACACTTGATTGAGAAACCGCGAAGTTTCTTGATTGCGTGTATAGACCGGCTCGTAGATGTGCGTACGACCTTCCAAGCGACTGCGGACCAGTCCTTTGCGATCCATGATGCGCAGTTGCGTCTGGATGGTATTGAAATGAATACTGCCATCGGGAGCGAGTCGTTCAACGACTGACCTCACGCTCCCTTGGCCGAGATCCCAAAGGACCTTCAAGATCTCGATTTCTTTATCCGTGGGGCTTCCCATGAACGTGTCCTTAAATCCAAACCGTGCGTCACCTAACATATTAGGTTAGGCGATCGAATGTCAAGCAAAATCAAGAAACTTTTTTGAAGCTGCTTTCAGCAGCTCTCACGAGGGAGAGGCAGTCTGGCCTGATAAAGACTTTGCTTCGTGCCCCATGCCGGCTTGCCCGGCATGAGCATCAGTTTGACATGCCAGCATTCGATGTGTCGCCTTCACACGCTTTATTATTGGCTCGAGCGGCGAGCAAATCTTCCTCCAATAGAAATGCCCGTCGACGAGCCGCAATTCAACGGACGCAGTCGAAGTGCTCTACTGTGGTCGTCCTATCACGGATCGCTTCGATCACACAATCTGTACAGCGGCTCGGGGGACTGAACTCATTTTGGGAAACGATTTGCTCGCCGCTTGATCTTGAATGCGAGAGTATGCCACTAACGCATTGATTACTAGCCTATCAAACTGATGCTCATGCCCGGCAAGCGGGCATGGGGCATGAGCATGTTGCCGCCCAAATGCGTTTGATCAAGCGCTCGGGGGACGATGTCAGCTCAATACGCGAGTGAGATTCCCGCTTGCTTCCATTGATTGAAAAGACTTGCACACTCCGTTCGCAATGGACCGCGAACTACCTTCAATGGACTTCCACCCATCGCAGCTAATCGCTCAGCATCAACACACAACTCGGCAAAGCCCGCAGCGACTGCATCAGCGATCGTGGCACCGTAATAGACACAATCAATCTTTGACCAGTGGGTCGCCGACAGACACATGGGACAAGGCTCACAGGTCGTGTACATCACACAACCTCGCAGATCAATCCGCTGCAACACTTGAGCCGCTTGGCGAATCGCATTGACTTCAGCATGTGCGGTTGGATCTGTCGTCAACCATACCGTGTTATGCGTCGCGGCAACAAGCGTGTCATCACGATAGATGGTGCAGCCAAAAGGAGTCTGCCCGGCGGCAATGCCCCGCTGGGCAATTTCAATTGCCTTCAGCATTCGCTGTTCATGGTCCGACATCGGATCGCACTCGACGAGTTAGCTCAAATGAGTTGATTCCAAAACCCAACGGGTATGGTTCAAGCATATCGAGCGCGGCGTGCGCGTGCTATGGTCGTAAGCAATTCATCCCACTCCGACGTGGCGCTCCCCGAAGCATACAGTGGCTCGTAATGCATTCCGTTCTCATCCGTCATTTCATGATCGCCGGAGTCCACCGAACTCTGTTGAGAGGCACTACTGGAGTTTGTGTTATTCGCATTGCTTGCGGTATTGCTACTATGATCACAGGCACCAAGCAGCGACCCGCCCGCAGTTGCAACATTTCGAGCACTGCGTGAACCACCAGCAAACCATTGCCAGAACGCTTGCCAATCAGCGGTCGAAGGGACGGTCGTCGTCGACACTCGACCCGTTGCGGCTGCGGTCGTCGTGGAGACCGAAGAACTAGAGGATGAAGTTACCGAAGCAGTGGTCGCTGTGGCATAGAGCGAACGGATGGCGGTGATATCGGAGCTCGACAACTTACTAAATGACTGAGTCGGCGAAACCGACGGATACATGATCGATCCCGTGACCGAACTATGATCAAGTCCAAGAGAATGACCGATCTCATGGACAGCCACTAGAACCAAATCAAAAGCTCGGCTACCTCGAGCATTCCCTACCTCCCACGCTTCCGAGGAATCAAATTGAACATCTCCGGCGATACGCGAGGGATTAACGTCTTTGGGAAAGTAAGCTTGCGCAAGTGTTCCCCCGGAACCATCGATTCGCTTCGACGTAAAATCAAGCGAGTTGTTTAGCCCGGCAGTATTTGTCTTCACAAACTTGATCGCAGCAACACTGGACCAAGCTTTTAGCGCCGTTTCAATCGCCGACGTGAATGTGGCTTGAGTCATTCCACTGGGGGCAGTTCCCACGTAATAGTTCAGTGTGGCCGAACCTTTTCCAGGACCGTCCCACCCGACGCTGGCGGCCAGACACTGTCGTTGCTCGAGAGTCTCAAAAAACGCTTTGCGAGGCTTCTTTTTTCGCATACTAGCTTCCACTGCGTCGACGACAAGCAATTCAAAAGACAAAGACGTTCGTTGCTGGACTCGCCAGAGTTCAGAGCAGTCTTTTCACTTACTACTCAACGCTCAACGCTTTCGGGGTGACAGGCGAGACGCCTATCCCACAGGGGTGACAGGCGAGACGCCTATCCCACGGGGTTGACAAGCGAGACGCCTATCCCACGGGGGTGACAGGCGAGAGTTATAACAGTGAAAGGGAGAACTCAAAGTGTGTTTGTCACATCCCAATCAAAAAAACGAACCGTCAACACTTCTTGACTAGATCAAGCGATAAACGTGACATGATCGCTAAACTCAATGCTGCTTTGGTCCTGTCAACGCACCGCATGCGTACCGCGAGCGGCGACAGCCACGCGAACTTCATTAGCCCCGGCGTCACGCAAAATCCGCGCTGCAAATTTAACCGTTGCCCCGGTTGTCATCACATCATCGACGAGCAGGATCCGTTTGCCATGAACATCGATGTTTTGAGCAATAGCAAAGGCATGCCGCACATTTCTTTGCCGCTCTGCAACACTGAGCATCCCCTGTTTTTGCGTGGACCGCACACAAACTAATGCGGTTACCGCAGGACGATGCAAACGTTCGGCGATGCCGGCAGCGATCATCTCAGGAGAACAATGCCCTCGCATCGCTCGCTTCACCCAGTAGGTTGGAACATGAGTAATGAGATCGGGACACCAATAGGGATCATGACGTTTTAATGCAGCAACGATAAGCCTTGCGAGCACCGGCGCGAGGATTGCTTGCTCCGCTTGTTTGGCCAAGATAACGCTTTGCCTCAATCGGCCTCGATAGACACCCGCGACGATGACCGCTTCATAGGGCAAACGCTTACCATGACATTCACGACAGTCGGGTTCGATTTTATCCATCGCTTGCCTGCGCATTGCATGCCCACAACGCTTGCACCAGTTCAGATGATGGGGCTGAACCTGCTCGCGACATTGACGACAAAGCGACCAGTTGCGGGCTGACTTCAAGGAAGCGCCACACCAAATGCATTGCGGGGGAAAGAGAACATCGGTCGCAGCTTGCCAACAACGCTTGGCAAGCCATTGCAACCAAATCGCGGGCGAGTTGGCAAAAGAAGCAAAATGCGCAAAGCCGTGAAACATCGACCGCCCCTTGTCGCATATGGCCTGACGACGCGACGGAGGACAAGCGGGTTCGCATTGACTCTACCCAAGCCAAGCCCCTAACCTACCGCCGCGTCACGACCACATTGTAGCGAATTTATCGAGGCGGAGCCGGTGGTGCCGGCCACTCATGACACGCATCGATTTGTATCTGCTCACCACTTACTTTCGCACGCTACTGATTTGTTTTTTCAGTTTGGCGGGGGTCTTCGTCGTGATCCACGCATTCAACAATCTCGAAGAGCTTTCATCGCTTGGCAGTGACAACACGAATCCGGCCGCAGCGATTGCGGGATACTACGGCCCATATTTGTTCGCACTTTACGATTGGACCGTCGACATATTAGCCGTGATGGCATTGCTTTTTACCATCAGTCAATTTCGACGCAGTGGCGAGCTGACAGCGATATTGGCCGCTGGAGTGGGACATGGACGGATCGTCCGACCGCTGCTCTTTGCATCGGCAATTGTGATTTTGGTGGCAGCCGTCAATCGAGAAACGTTTTTGCCAAAGTGGCGAGACTCCGTTGGAACCCGACCTCAAGATTTGGCAGGCGGGGTCGAGCGCGCGCTGCAACCTAGCCTGGATCGCAAAACGGGCATCTTAATCGGCGGTAAAGGGTTGCGGATCGTCAAGCACGAGATCAATAGCCCCGCTTTTTTTCTCTATGGAAACTTGGGAGACATCGGACCGCAACTGACAGCTGAAACGGCGGTATGGTTGGCGGCGAGCGAAAAACGTCCAGCGGGATACTTGCTCAAGAATGTCCGCATCCCTGAAAAAATCGAAGAAGTTGACTCGGTGAAACTCGAGGGACGCGCGGTGATTTTCACCCCCAAAGAATATCCTGAGCTCAAGCCGAACAATTGCTTTGTCGCTTCGGAGGTCCCCTACGAACTGCTGCAGTCCGGTGCCAACAGCAGAACTTACTTAACGTGGGTCGACCTGCTGGATCGCGTTCGAAACCCTTCGGCCCATGTGCCAGCGGATCTACGCGTGGCTGTACACAGTCGACCGGTGCGACCCTTCATCGACTTCGCCATTGTTCTCGCTTCGGTGTCCTTGGCCGTCGGTTCGATGGAGCGAAATCTATTTGCAGTGGCGGGGGGGGCACTATTGCTGATTATCTTTGGCCAAGTGATCAAAGCGGTATCGATGGCGGGAGGGAATGCGGGTTACTTATTCACTCCGGTGATGGCCGCCTGGTTCCCGCTATTTGTTTTTGGGCCCTTGGGTTATATGCGTTGGCGGGAAGCTTGCAGGCGATAAGGCAAACGGACATAAAAAACGTACCAGCGAACCCACTAATGATTAAGACATGCCAGCAAGCTACGGCGCAAAGAATTTGCCATGTGCATAAAGCTCATTCGCCGAGGCTTGATGGGATGTCTTAATCATTAGGCCGAACCTGAAAAGCCATAACCGCATGCCGCATCACCACTTGGATCGCTGTTACGTTTTTTAAGGCCGATTGCCCAAGACCAGACGAGGGGCGATAAGATTTGCTGTAAAAACGGAAAACGCAGGGCAAATGCGTGTTTGGGACCGCTTACGAAAAAATCTTTGAATGGTCTTGTGGTTTGCGGTTGACCACTTTTCGCGAGATCCCTATCATCGCCTGCTTCCAACTGAGGGCGATCGTCTGTTAAGGGCGCGTTGTCCCCAAGGTACCCCGATTTCACCGTCTAACAGGGAACTCACGTCGTGTCGGCACCAGCACAAGAAGTCATTCGGATCAGGATGGAAGCATACGATCATTCCATTCTGGATCAGAGTGCGCTGGAAATCGTTGAAACGGCGAAACGAACTCTGTCTGAAGTGCACGGTCCCATTCCATTGCCCACTCGCATCGAGCGTTACACCGTATTGAGCGGTCCGAACATCGATAAGAAGGCGCGGCAGCAGTTTGAGATCCGTACGCACAAGCGGTTGATCGACATTGTCCAAGCATCGGCCAAAACGATTGAGGCTTTGAACAAGCTCAGTTTGCCGGCGGGTGTGGACATCAAGATTGAAGCAACGACCCGATAGTTTCGTGTTGTCCGTTGTTTCTTTTTGGAAATTACGTTTTAAGTTTTAACCCCAAGCAGGTTCGTCGATTTGAGACGGACGTTAGTGGGTAACCGCTTTGTGAGTGGCCTCTGGGTCGCTTTGTCGAAGTAGGACTTGCTAACCACACTCCAATTGAGGCATGACCGCCATGGTACGTGGAATTCTGGGCCGAAAGGTCGGGATGACGCAGATTTTTCAGGAAGACGGCACTGCAGTCCCGGTAACGGTGATTCAGGCTGGTCCCTGCCATGTTTTGCAAGTGCGAACGTTGGAGCGTGACGGTTACGAAGCCGTGCAATTGGGTTTCTTGGATAAGCCACGACGTTTGGCAGCACGAAGCGAGCGAGGGCATGTTGCTCCGCTGGAAAGCAAGCGATCCAAGCGATTGAAAGGTGCGGGAGTCGAAGTTCCAGCGAAAGCGAACTGCGAGCCCAAGCGTTTTGTTCGCGAGTTCCGTGGCGCGGCCGCAGATGTTCAAGTTGGCTCGCAGCTCGATGCAACCGTATTCGAAGGGGTTGCCGCCGTCGATGTGGTCGGGACCAGCAAAGGTCGCGGTTACACCGGTGAAATGCGTCGCCACCATTTCAAAGGGATGCGTGCATCGCACGGTTCGAAGAAGAACCATCGTCACCCTGGCTCGACCGGTTGCCGTACGTCTCCTGGTCGTGTGTTCAAAGGTTTGAAGATGTCGGGTCGTTACGGCAACACGCGCGTAACAGCACGCAATCTCAAAGTGGTGAAGATCGATGCGGCGAACAATTTATTGATGGTTCGCGGTGCGGTCCCCGGTCCGATTGGCGGGCATGTGCTCGTTAGCGAAACAAACAAAGTTGGTTAGTGGATTGGTTGGCTGTTGGTTTTGTTAGTGGTAGCTGTTGAATTGAAATAGTCCGTGGAGAGTCAGAATGGTCAGCCTTCCTGTTTTCGACATAGCCGGTAAAGAAGTTGGGACATACGAAATCGATCCTAGCTCGGTAGCTGCAAGCATCAACAAGCAATTGTTGCATGATGCGGTCGTGATGTATCAGGCGAATTTGCGTCGTGGTACTCACAAGACCAAGACACGCGGCGAAGTGCAAGGTTCGACAAAGAAGATGTACCGCCAGAAAGGAACGGGTAATGCTCGTGCCGGTTCTCGTCGCACGAACATTCGCGTCGGTGGCGGTCATGGTCATGCGAAAGAGAATCGCGACTGGTCCTATCGCTTGCCGAAGAAAGCGATTCGTTTGGCGACCCGAATGGCAATCGCAAGCAAGTTGATTGATGGCCAAGTTACTATCGTCGATCGTTTGCCTTTTGAATCACCGAAGACCAAGCAAGTTGCTGGCATGTTGAAGGCCCTGGGACTTCAGGGAGTTTCGACTTTGATTGCAACGGCAGGTTTGGACCGAACGGCATACTTGAGCGCACGAAACATTGACAAGGTCACGATTGCCCCTGTGGCCGAACTCAATGCTTTCACCGTGCTTCGTCCTCGTCGGTTGTTGGTGACGCGAGAAGCGCTCGACCGAATCAAAGACGGAACGTTCAATCAGCAAGCCCCGGGCGCAGGTAGTGCCGCTTAGTCCGTGATGCAGACACAGGTCCCGTAAGTTACCGGGAGATTAATAGTTTATGAGTGAAAATCAATCGCAAGGCGTTCGACTCGAACCGCACCAGGTTTTGATTAAACCACTGGTGACGGAGAAGGGTGTGCATCGCGCGACGCGTAACAATCAATATGCGTTTAAAGTGCATCGCAACGCGACGAAGACAGATGTCAAGCAGGCCGTTGAGCTGTTGTTCGATGTGAAGGTTGACAAGGTTCGCACGCAAAACCGCAAAGGCAAATCCCGCCGTTATCGGTTTCGGGTTGGCCAGACTAGCGTTTGGAAGAAGGCGCTAGTGACATTGGCGGGTGACGATCGGATCGAGTTCATTTAGTCGAGTATAAAGTCCATGGGAATTCGCATATATCGACCGACCTCCGCCGGGCGCC
Organism: Ottelia alismoides; assembly: GCA_037367405.1. Lineage (NCBI taxonomy): Eukaryota > Viridiplantae > Streptophyta > Magnoliopsida > Alismatales > Hydrocharitaceae > Ottelia > Ottelia alismoides. The sequence goes on along the minus strand of JAZKJV010007521.1, from coordinate 233,754 downwards.
GCAATGCGTCAGTGAGCGATTTTTCGGAGCTGACGCCAGGAGCGAAGCCTGAGAAGAGCTTGCTGACTCGCAAGAAGAAAAAAGGTGGCCGGAACAATCAAGGCAAGATCACATCACGGCATCGTGGTGGTGGTCACAAGCAGATGTATCGCTTGATTGATTTCCGTCGCAACAAGGACGGGATTTCGGCCAAGATCGATTCCATTCAGTATGACCCCAATCGCAGCGCTCGTATCGCTTTGTTGGTGTATGCCGACGGCGACAAGCGTTATGTGATTGCCGTGGAAGGTCAGAAGAAAGGGGATACGGTCGAGAACGGACCGGGTGCAGAACCGAAGCCAGGTAACTGTTTGCCACTTGCGAACATTCCTTTAGGCATGTCGGTATGTTGCATCGAGATGCGCCCTGGCAAAGGTGCTGCAGCTTGCCGTTCAGCAGGTAACGAAGCGGTGTTGATGGCACGCGATGCGGGCTGGGCACAGCTGACCATGCCGAGCGGCGAAATCCGTCGTATACCGTCGACTTGCCGAGCCACGATTGGCAAGGTGAGCAACAGCGACAACATGAACGTGGTGATCGGCAAAGCGGGACGAAACCGTTGGAAAGGCCGTCGTCCTCACGTTCGCGGTACGGCGATGAACCCAATCGACCATCCGCACGGTGGTGGTGAAGGTCGTACCAAGGGCGGTCGTCATCCGGTGACGCCTTGGGGTAAGCCGACCAAGGGTGGTGCGACTCGTAAGCGTCGTAAGCCGAGCAATAGCGCGATCGTACGGCGTCGCCGTTCACGTCGCTATGGCCAGTTGAAGTTGCCAACATAAGGCGTCAAGGCGAAGCGATTGATCGCTTCGCGACAAGAGATGTAAGTCGAATTGGCTTGCATCGGAAATGGAAACAAGCAAGTTAACCGAAGACATGCCTGGAAGTTGTAAACGATGAGTCGTAGTAGCAAGAAAGGCCCGTACGTCGATCCAAAGCTGTTCTTTAAAGTTCAGCAGCAGAACGAAACCGGGAAGAAAGAAGCCATCAAAACTTGGGCGCGACGTTGCACGATCGTCCCGGAGTTTGTGGGTGCGACGTTCATGGTGCATGACGGGCGTGTACATCAGAAAGTGTTTGTGACTGAAGAAATGGTCGGTCACAAGCTTGGTGAGTTCGCTTTGACCCGGACCTTCCGCGGTCACGGTGGCAAAGGTAAGAAGTAGTTGCTCGTTCGCTCCGCGGGAATCAATCCGCGGGGAGTTTAAACGAGCGATTGTAGTGAGCCAGTTTTCAGTACCTCTGAAGCGAGTAATAGCCGACCATGGCTGAGATTCGAGCAAGTCATCGATACGCACGGATGAGCGCCCGCAAGGTGCGCCGCGTGGCGGATTTGGTGCGTGGACGTTACGCCGACGAAGCGTTGGACATTCTCAAGTATCAGCCTCATCGCGGGGCACGATTACTGGAGAAAGTGATTCGTAGCGCTGCGGGAAACGCGGCGAATCCGGAGCAAAACGGCGGACGCAGCTACAGTATTGACCTGCTGGTGGTTGTGGACGTTCGGATCGATGGCGGTCCGATGTTCAAGCGGATCCAGCCGCGAGCACGCGGTATGGCTTTCCAAATCAAGAAGCGTATGTGTCACATTTCGGTGGGATTGCTCCCAATCGACCAACTGTAATCGCTGAGGCGAGGAGCCAGAATCGCTATGGGACAAAAAGTAAATCCAATCGCTTTCCGCACCGGCGTCGTTGTAGGCTGGAAAAGCCGCTGGTATGCGTCAAAGAAAGAGTTTTCGGAGTTGCTGGTTGAAGATCATAAGATCCGCGACTTCATTAAGAATCATCCCAAGCGAGCGCAGTATCGCAACGCGGGGATCGATCGAATTGAAATTGAACGCACGCGTGACGAAGTCCGCGTGATGATGTATGTGGCACGGCCAGGTTTGATCATTGGTAAGAAAGGCCAAGAAGTTGAGTTGCTGCAAGAAGAATTGCAGAACATGATCGGCCGCCGTGTGAATTTGAAAATCGAGGAAGTGGGTCGGCCCGAGTTGCAGGCTCAGTTGGTTGCAGAAGACATTGCTCAGCAGTTGGCGAAGCGTTCGAGTTTTCGACGTACGCTCAAGCGAGCATTGGAGCAGACGATGGACGCTGGTGCCAAAGGTATCAAAGTTCAGATGTCGGGACGTTTGGGTGGAGCCGAAATGGCGCGTTGCGAAAAGCAAGGCACTGGTTCGATTCCTCTGAGCACGCTGCAAGCGAAGATCGATTACGGTTTTGCCGAGGCTTCAACAGCCCAAGGCAATATTGGCGTACAAGTTTGGATTAATCAAGGTACTTACGGAGACACCAGCGATGGCTCTGATGCCGCGTCGGGTCAAGCACAGAAAAAGTCAAAGAGGGCGCATAAGAGGTAACGCGACTCGGGGTAACCGAGTTGTGTTCGGTGATTACGGTTTGCAATCGCTGCAAGCGGGTTGGATTAAAGCGACGACGATCGAAGCCGGTCGTATCGCAGCCCAACAATACGTGCGCGGCGAAGGCAAGTTGTACATCCGCGTTTTCCCGGACAAGAGCGTAACGAGTACTCCGCTGGAAACCCGAATGGGTAAAGGTAAGGGGGAACCGGAATTCTGGGCCGCTGTCGTGCGCCCGGGAACGATCTTGTACGAATTGGGTGGCGTAACTGAACAGCAAGCAAAGATTTGCTTTGCTCGTTTGGCCTCGAAGATGCCTGTTAAGGTGCGACTGGTTCGCCGCCGCATTGCATAGTGTAAGGTGCGAGATGAAGATTGAGGAACTTAGAGAGATGAGCGACGAGCAACTTGGCTTGACGCTCAAAGAAGCCGGCGAGAAGCTGTTTCGCTTGCGTTTTCAAGCGACGACTGATCGCCTCGAAACGCCTAGCGAGATCCGCAAGAATCGTCGCTTGATCGCCCGCATTAAAACCATTCAAACCGAACGCGCTGCCAAATAAGCGGCGCTGAACTTCAAGCAGTTAACGAGCTTCGATCATGCCTAAGCGTGTGCAAACCGGCGTTGTAACCGGCGACAAAGCGTCCAAGACGCGGCGGGTGGAAATCCATCGGCTGGTACAACATCCCATGTACAAAAAGTATGTTCGTCGTCGCACCATCTGCTACGTGCACGATGAGAACAACGAATCCAAATCGGGTGACTTGGTGGAAATCCAAGAGTGCCAACCGATGAGCCGTTTGAAGCGTTGGACTTTGGTGCGCGTGGTCGAGAAGAACAAAATGCTCGACGTCGCCGGTTTGCAAGCTGCACGTCATGGTGGCAACACCCAAGCCGAGCGTGAAGCGATTGAAGCGGCTAAGGGTGCTAACTCGGAACAACAGCCCTCATAGGGGTTCACCTTTCCATGATTCAACAAGAAACTCGACTCGATGTCGCGGATAACACGGGTGCACGTGAAGTGATGTGCATCCGCGTGCTCGGTGGTAGCAAGCGACGCATCGCCAACTTGGGCGATGTGATTGTTTGCAGCGTCAAGAGCGTGATCCCCGGCAGTGAAATCAAGAAGAAAGCGGTCGTACGAGCGGTCGTGGTTCGGTGCAAACAACCGACCCGCCGCAGCGATGGCAGCTATATCAAGTTTGACAGTAATGCGGTGGTCATTATCGACAAAGATAAGAATCCCCGTGGCACACGTATCTTCGGTGCTGTCGCTCGCGAACTCCGCGATCGTAGCTTCATGAAGATCGTGAGCTTAGCCAGCGAGGTAGTTTAAGCGATGTTAGTTCGCATCAATGATAACGTGATGGTGATCGCTGGAGCCAACAAAGGCAAAACCGGCAAGGTGCTACGCGTTGACCGCGAAAATGGCAAAGTCATCGTCGAAGGCGTGGCCCGCGTGTGGAAGCATGTGCGTCGCAGCCAAAAGAACCCTCAAGGGGGTCGATTGAACAAAGAAATGCCCATTGATATTTCGAATGTGGCACTCATCTGTCCTGAGACCGGCAAGCCGACTCGTGTTGGCGTACGGTTCTTGCCAGATGGAAGCAAAGAACGCTTTGCAAAACGTAGCGGCGCGAGCTTGGGTGTTGTGAGCCCAGCCCGTGCAGCACATGCCGACAAGGGTGGAAAGTAGTTTTCGCCGCTGAAGTAGTTTATTGATCCCGACGCAATAAAAGCGTCACTTGCAATCCGTCGAACCGTTAGTAATTACGAGTGCGTGCCCGATATGGCCGATTTAACACCCCGCATGCAACAACGCTATCTCGAGCAAGTGCGTCCTGCACTGACCGAGAAGTTTGGTTACACCAATCCCCATTCCGTGCCACGGATCGAAAAGATCACCGTGAACATGGGTGTCGGGGCCGCTTTGCAAGACAAGAAGATTCTCGATGTGGCCGCTGAAGCGCTCGCAGAAATCACTGGTCAGAAACCAGTGCTGACTCGCAGCCGCAAAGCCATCGCGGGCTTCCGTCTTCGCGAAGGTGCTCCGATCGGATGCATGGTGACAATGCGTCGCCAACGGATGTACGAGTTCCTCGATCGTCTGATCAGCATCGTACTACCTCGTGTTCGCGACTTCCGTGGGATCAGCGGTAAAGCGTTTGATGGTCGTGGTAACTACAGCATGGGTTTGAGCGAACAGTTGGTGTTCCCTGAACTCAATGCTGACAAGTTCACGCGTCCACAAGGGATGAATATCACGATTGTGACTTCGGCGAAGACCAACGCTGAAGCCTATGCATTGCTCGAATTGATGGGCATGCCATTCCGTCAACAGAATCAACCGGCCGGAGCCGCGTAAGGCAAAGGCTAATCGACATCGATAAGCTGGGTTCGGAAATGGTTTTCGAATCCAATAGTTTCCCAGCCAACCTTCAACCTATGATCAGGTAACCGCCCAGTGGCCAGCAAATCCAAGATCGCCAAGGCAAAGCGGGTGCCGAAGTTTAGCACTCGCCGTGAGAACCGATGCAAGCTCTGCGGTCGTCCGCGGGCCGTCTATCGCAAGTTCGGACTGTGCCGAATTTGCTTTCGCAAGCTTGCCGATCAAGGCCTGATTCCTGGCGTACGTAAATCGAGCTGGTAAACGGGGATTAACGCATATGATGACCGACCCGATCGCAGACATGTTGACTCGAATTCGCAATGCGGTACGCGTAGAGCGTCCGTATGTCGACATGCCCTCCAGCCGTGTTAAGCGTGGTATCGCTGATGTGCTGAAACGCGAAGGATACATTTGGGATTGGAAGGAAGTGGACGAGGAACAACCGTTCAAAGTCCTTCGTTTGGAATTGAAGTACGGTCCGAGCGGTGAGCGAGTGATTCAAAGCATTCGCCGCGTGAGCAAGCCCGGACGTCGTACGTATTCCAAGAGCCGCGATTTGCGTCCCATCCTCGGTGGATTGGGCATTCAAATCGTGAGCACCAGTCAAGGTGTGTATAGTGATCGCGAAGCGCGTCGCCAGAATCTTGGCGGCGAAGTCTTGTGCGAAGTGAGCTAAAGCCTCGGGCTTTGGTTCTTGATGAAGTTATTTCACCGAGTGGACTTTTAAACGGCCGATGCAGTTATGAGCCGAATTGGTAAGAAACCCGTAGCAATCGCCGCTGGCACCACAGTGGCCGTGAAAGATCGAGTGATCTCGGTCCAAGGCCCGAAAGGTAAGCTAGCTTATACGCACCGCCCCGAAGTCAACGTGAGCGTTGAAGGGGGCGAAGTTGTCGTCAAGGCGAATGAAGAAAGCCGACCCGCCCGCGCCTATCACGGTTTGACCCGCGCGCTGGTACAAAACATGATCATCGGTGTCACGCAAGGTTACGAAAAGCGACTCGAGATCATCGGCGTCGGTTACTTGGCAGCGCTGAAAGGCAAAGTCTTGCAACTCCGCGTCGGTTATGCCAACGAATTGCAAGTTCCGATTCCAGATGGATTGACCGTCACCTGCCCAGATCAAACGCACGTTGTGGTCCAAGGTTGCGACAAACAACTGGTTGGCGAATTCGCTGCCTCGGTCAGAGCATTGCGTAAACCTGAACCCTACAAAGGCAAAGGGGTTCGGTATCAAGGCGAACAGATCAAACTCAAACCTGGTAAGGCAGCTTCGAAGTAACCTTCGCAGTGCGCTTTCATTTGATGCGGATTTATTGACGTGGATAAGAATAAGAAACTCGGACGACAACGCGAACGCCGCCGCTTTCGCGTCCGCAAGAAATTGCGTGGCTCGGCGGACCGTCCTCGCCTTTCCATCACCCGGTCCTTGGCGCACTTCGGTTGCCAGTTGATCGATGATGAATTGGGCAAAACATTGGTGTCGGCCCATACTCGCGATAAGTCGATTCGCGGTTCGGTAAGCAATGGCGGAAACTGCCAAGCCGCAGCAGAAGTCGGGCGCCGGATTGCAAAGCTCGCGATCGATGCAGGGATCACGCAAGTGAGTCTCGATCGTGGTCATAATCGTTACCATGGTCGCGTCAAAGCGTTTGCCGATGCAGCGCGTGAAGCTGGCCTGAGCTTATAGTTGTCAAATTTTGTGGATGTTTATCGGCCGTGGGTGTCAGATCCCTGCCGTAAACCGAACTGAACAGATTTTGAAAGCAGCGGAATTCAAAGGAACGTATCGTGTCAACTGACAGCAATCAAAGCGACCTGATCGATCGAGTCGTCAAGATCAAGCGCTGTGCCGCCGTGGTCAAAGGTGGTCGTCGCTTTAGCTTCGCGGCCCTTGTCGTCGTTGGCGATGGACGAGGCAAAGTTGGTTATGGCTACGGCAAAGCCAACGAAGTTCCGCCGAGCGTCAACAAAGCACAAAAGCAAGCGACGCGCGATATGATCAGTGTTCCGATCGTTCAAGGCACGATCCCTCACAAAGTCTGGGGACATTACGGTGCCGCGAAAGTCGTTTTGATTCCTGCAGGTGCTGGTACTGGTATCATCGCCGGTCAGTCGGTCCGTGCTGTATGTGAAGCAGCAGGCGTAAAAGATATTTTGACCAAGAGCTTCGGATCAACTAACCCAGTAACGTTGATCAAAGCCACCATGGATGCTTTTGCAAAGCTCCGCACGCGTGAAGACACCGCTCGGCTCCGTGGCGTCGAAGTCTGATCTCCGAGCTGTCTCCCATTCGTTCAAGTCATAGAAACCAAAATACAACCAAAACTTTATAAGGAACCGCGAAATGAATATTGATGAAGTCAATCGCGGCATAACCAAGAATCGCAAACGCAAGCGTCTCGGACGTGGTCTGGGTTCCGGTTGGGGTAAGACCGCCGGTAAGGGACACAAGGGGCATCGCAGCCGATCAGGCTTTTTTGCCCGCGTGACCTTCCAGGGTTCATTGCCTTTGTTCCGCCACATTCCTAAGCGTGGTTTTAATAACGCGTTTGCTTTGGAAGTCGCTGCGGTCAACATCGATGCCTTGGATGCTACCTTTGCAGATGGTTCAGAAGTAACACCGGAAACGATCCGCAAGAGCGGATTGCATCGCGGTCGTTACGACGAGTTGAAGATCTTGGGTAACGGTGAATTGAAGAAAAAACTGACCGTTTCTGCCCACCGTTTTAGCGAGAGCGCAAAAGCGAAGATCGAGGCTGCAGGTGGCAAGGTTATCATCCTACCCCCTAAGAAAACTCCTGAAGAACGCGTCGCCGCCAAGAAGGGCAACTAACGCGGATTCGTTCTGAAGCTCGAACCGAGTGTCGGTTCGCCGCATGTCGAAACGCTCCGTATATGAGTTTTTTCGGCTCGCGTCAAACACACAGTCACGTTAAAACATGTGCGGCGGCCAACTGAGGCCGCCGTCGTTGTTTGGAAGAAACGGCGTAGGAATCCCTTCACGGGTTACAAGCATGTTCGAGAAATTGCGAGTCGTCTTTACGATTCCCGAACTTCGCAGGAAGATTCTGCTGACGCTGGCTTTGTTGGCAGTGTATCGGCTTGGGTTTCATATTCCCTTGCCGATGATTGACCAGAACGCAACTGCAGCCAACCCAGCCGGTTCATCCGATTGGCTTGAGCGAGTCAGTTTGTTCGCGGCCAGCGATCTTCGGGAAGCGACCATTTTCGGTCTCGGGATTATGCCGTACATCTCGGCGTCGATCATTTTGCAATTGTTATCGAGTGTGTACAAACCGCTGGAGGAACTTCGCAAGGAAGGGGAGACCGGCCGGAAGAAAATCAACGATTACACACGTTATCTCACGGTGGTTATCTGTTTAATCCAAAGCTGGTTCTATCTCAAGTTTGCTCTGGCAGGGGGAGCTAGCACAATCAACCCGGACTTCTTGGTTCCGGGTACCACATCGCTTTATTGGGGTTGGCAAGTCGTCGCAGTTTTAATCATGACCTGCGGTACGGTCTTCTTGATGTGGGTCGGTGAACAGATCGATGAATATGGCATCGGCAATGGTATCAGCTTGTTGATCATGGCCGGCATTGTGGCCCGTATGCCATTGGCGCTCAATCAGTTCCGACAGAACGTAACGCTTGAGTTAACCGGTGGTGCCCGCGGTCAAATGGGTGTCGAGAGCGTGCTCATTTTGATCGCGTTGTTCCTGGCAGTCGTTGCGTGCGTCGTGTTCATTACACTCGGTCAGCGCCGGATTCCAACTCAGAATGCAAAGTTCATGCGTGGTCGTCGCATGTACGGTGGTAACCGTCAGTTCTTGCCGCTGAAGATCAATCAAGCAGGTGTGATGCCCATCATCTTCGCCAGCAGCTTGCTGATGATTCCTTCGGTGATGGCGCAGTACTTGGCTCAGGCGTTTGATCAACGCGGAGCGGTAGCGAAGTTCTTACATTTGACCTATGCGACGCTCAATGATAGCGGCACCTATGTCTATAGTATGCTTTACATCGCTTTGATTTTCTTCTTTTGCTTCTTCTGGACTGCCATCACGTTCAATCCCAAGGAAATGGCAGAACAGCTCAAGGACATGGGAACGTTTATCCCCGGGTATCGCCCCGGCAAGACGACAGCAGATTACTTAGAAAAGGTTATGACCCGGATCACATACGCTGGTGCGGCATTTTTGTCCGTCGTAGCGATTGGTCCTCAGGTTTTGTATAAGCTCATGGGTGTCGATTACTCGATCGCCGCGTTTTACGGCGGCACGGGTTTGTTGATTGCTGTGAGCGTTGCATTCGATTTGGTTCAAAAGATCGACAGTCACTTGGTGATGAGGAACTACCAAGGTTTGCTTGAGGATTAAGCAGTTGTCGCAGGCGGTCGACAAAGAACGATTGGCGGGCACAGGCTCGCTCGAGTTAGTTTAGAACAACAATCGAAACAGGTAATTCAGAGGGAGGCCCGATGCGCATCGTTTTCATCGGTCCTCCAGGTGCGGGTAAAGGGACGCAGTGTCGCCGATTGGTGGAGTTCTTTGGAATTCCTCACTTGTCGACCGGCGACCTTCTGCGACAGACACGTCGTGAAGATTCGGCGTTAGGTCGACAAGTCGCAGAGGTTTTGGACGCCGGCCAACTGGCTCCAGACTACCTCGTAATGCGGATCGTAAAACAGAGATTGAGTGAGCCTGATTGTCGTGGCGGTTGCCTTTTTGATGGCTTTCCCAGGACGATCGTTCAGGCTCAGCTGCTCGATGAGTATCTCGCCGAGCAGAATGATCGATTGGATTTAGTCTTGGAGTTGTCAGTTCGTCAAGAAGAGCTTGTCGCGCGAATGCTCAAGCGAGCGCAGATTGAGAAGCGAACTGATGACAACGAGAAAACGATACAGAACCGGTTGCATGTGTTCTACACTCAAACCGCTCCACTGCTTCACTATTACGGTGAGCGCAAGCTGTTAGAGACTGTCGATGGCATGCGTACGCCGGATCAAGTGTTTGCGGAGATTAAGCGAAGGGTATTCAAACACGTCGGTGCCGACCAATTTCAACAGGCCACCGGACGCAATGAACCGGCATCTTGACTAGCAATCGGCAGCCACCCCCCTTGCGGGCACAATTGGCTGAACCGGACGCAAAATCGGTGCCTTACCCATTGATAATCTCTGCGGTAAAACGGTATATTTCGGGATTCCTGGAGAGGGCAAATGCCCCTTTGTAGGAAACCTAAAAGCGTAACCCCTTTCGGATCAAGGACTTCGGTATGCCCCGTCTTTTGGGCGTTGACATCCCTTCGGACAAGCAGATTCAGTATTCGCTGCGGTATTTGTACGGCGTGGGATTGTTTGTAGCGCGCGAAGCTTGTCACAAGGTTGGTATCGACCCGTTGCGTCAAGCGAACGATTTGAATGAAGAAGAGTTGAGCCGATTAGCGGCCTTGCTTGAGCGGGACTACTTGGTCGAAGGTCCACTGCGTCGGCAAATCAATCAGAACATTGGCCGGTTACGTGAAATCAAATGTTATCGTGGTATCCGTCACCGCATGGGCTTGCCCGTTCGCGGTCAGCGCACCAAGACTAACGCTCGGACTCGTAAAGGTCCGCGTAAGACGGTTGCAGGTAAGAAGGGCGTGAAGGATCTCCGCTAGTCGGAATGATGCTTTCCTTTTTGCGATACCATCCCACAAAACACATTGTCATTTAGCGGAGTTTGAGAGCGTGGCCAAGCAAGCCAGTACCAGTAACAAGCGTAAGAAGACGCGCCGTAACGTGACGTCGGCCGTTGTCTATATCAAAGCGACCTTCAACAACACAACCGTGACTGTCACCGATACCAAGGGTGACGCATTGTGTTGGGCGAGTGCCGGAACTGCCGGATTCAAAGGCAGCCGCAAAAGTACCCCGTTCGCTGGCCAAGTCGCAGCACAACAAGCTGCCGACAAAGCGGCGAAGTTCGGTGTACGTGATGTTGAAGTCCGCGTTAAAGGTCCTGGCTCTGGTCGTGAAAGCGCAATCACCGCTTTGCAAGCGGCTGGTTTGAATGTCAAGCAGATCGAAGACATCACGCCGATCCCACATAACGGTTGCCGTCCTCGCAAGAAACGACGCGTTTAGTCCCAGGTCGCAGACCTGTGATTGTTCGAAGCCTATAAGCATCCTGCACCTTTAAACCCAGAGCATTTGCCATGCACATTCGATGGCGCGGAATGGAACTGCCGAGCTCGGTTGTTGTTGACCGCGGCTCCCTTACGCCAACGTACGGAAAATTCATCGCCGAACCTTTTGAACGTGGGTTCGGTAACTCGATCGGTAACAGCTTGCGTCGCGTGCTCCTCGGTAGCTTGCAAGGCAGTGCTGTTACGCAGATCAAAGTGCGTGGCGCACAGCATGAGTTCTCGACAATTCCAGGCGTTCTCGAAGACGTCACGGAAATTGTTTTGAACGTCAAGAGCTTGGTGGTACGAAGCCACAGCGATGCGACACGCGTGATCACCGTTGAGCGCAGCAAAACCGGAGTGATCACCGGCCGCGATATCCAAGTCGATGCAGACGTGGAGATCATCAATAAAGATCATGTGTTGGCGACCCTGACCGACGATGTTCCATTCATGATGGAAATGGTCGTCGAGAGCGGCCGCGGCTATGTTCCTGCAACGGAACATAGCACCGAAGACCATGAGATCGGTATCATTCCGATCGACGCCGTGTTCTGCCCCATCACACGCGTTCGTTATTTGGTTGAAGAGACCCGCGTGGGTCAAAAGACAAACTACGACAAGCTTACGCTTGAAATTTGGACCGACGGTTCGATCGACCCAGAGATGGCGTTGACCGAAGGTGCCAAGATCTTGCGCAAGCATCTCAATCCATTTGTTCAATATCGTGAACTCGGTCCTGGTATTCACTCAGCTCCTCGAGGCATGGGTGGTGCAGCCGAAGCACAAATGGATGCCAAGCTGAATATGCCGGTTGCCGATTTGAAATTGTCGGTGCGCGCGAGCAATTGCCTTGAGAGCGAAGGCATTCGCACGGTGCGTGAACTTGTTCAACGCACCGAAGATCAACTGCTTGAAGTGCGCAACTTCGGTGAAACCACATTGAACGAAGTCAAGGACAAGCTGACTTCACAAGGACTGCGTCTCGGAATGCGAGTCCCATCGAGCCCTGTTCGATAAGCTGAACCTGAACATACCCTTTGAACCACTGTCGATAAGCCATGCGTCACCGTAAGAAAGGCCGAGTGCTCGGGCGAAGCCCAGCCCATCGTAAGGCCCTGTTCCGTAATCTTGCTACCGCTTTGTTCTTGACTGAACGCGAGAACGACGGCTTAAGCGATAACGCGCCAAAGGTACCAGGTCGCATCGTTACCACGATGCCCAAAGCGAAAGAAGTGCGTCCGCTGATCGAACGTTGCATTTCGATTGCCAAGCGATCGCTCGATGCATCGCGCGCTGCAGAGCAGTTTGCAACGACCGCTGAGCGTGGGTCGGACGCATGGAAAGCATGGCGTAAAGGTGATGGATGGCGTCAATGGGTTGCCGCACGTGCACCCGTTGTGACGGCGCGTCGTCGCGTGGTTCAATTGCTCGGAGATAAGGAAGCCGCGAAGATCGTATTCAACGTCGTGGCTCCGCGTTTCGAAGATCGTCCTGGTGGCTATACACGCATCGTGCGGTTAGCAAAGCCTCGATTGGGCGACGCTGGTACACGCGTGATCTTGGAGTTCGTTGGACGCAACGATCGTGTTCGTCCTGAATCCCAAAAACCCGAGTTCGCAGGTCAAGATAGCTCTGCGGAAGGCTAATTCCGTTTCGCTATCACAGCTGGGTTGTCTTTGATGCACTCGGCGAATGCTTCTGATTTTCTAATGAACTTGGCTCGGAGATTTACCGAGCCACTTCCGGGACGGCAAGCACACCGTCGTTTCTCTCCATCGCTTGCTTACGGTCGACATCGTGGCCCTGCTGCGAGGGATACGCGTGAAGCGGCTGTCGCCATTGTGCTGTTTGAGACATCGTCTATCGAGCAAGCCTGGGTCCCATTAACACTGCGACCGCGCTCTTTAAAGCACCACGGGGGCCAAATCTCTTTGCCCGGTGGCCGTGTGGAACCTGGAGAGACGGTTGTGACGGCCGCACTGCGCGAGTTCGATGAAGAGTTAGGCCCTCGACCATCGATCGAACCTCAGTTCTTGGGCTTGCTTACACCTGTTTATGTTTATGCTAGTCATAACTTGGTGACGCCCGTTGTATTTGCAGCGACCGAGCCCGCTGAATTTGCTGTTGATCCACTGGAAGTTGAAGCGATGTTGCCAGTGCATCTTCATGAATTGCTCAGTCAAACAACGATCGCACATCGTCGCATGGAACGAAGAGTAATCCCGCCTGAGTTGTTGAGTGAATCCAATCAACTCGATCATCCTTCGGTCCCTCGCATTGAATGGACTGCGCGAACATGGCATTGCACTCAATGTGAAGTTTGGGGAGCAACCGCCATGATTCTCGCTGAACTCGCTGCCGTCATCGGTGATCTTTCATCACAACCACAGTCTTAAAGAGCCATCTGCAAACAATGAAAGTACGCGTTGCTATTGTCGGTGCCACGGGTTACACAGCCGTCGAAGCCATTAAGTTGTTGCTACGTCATCCGCATGTTGAGATTACGGCTGTCACAAGTCGTTCAGATGAAGGCAAACCCATTAGCGAGATTCATCCGCGCTTAGCCGGCCAACTCGCACTGAAGCTACAACCGATTGATGCGGGAGATCTCGCTCAGCGCGCCGATGTCGCTTTCAGTTGTTTACCTCATGGAGCATCCGCAGAAACCGTCCGCGAGCTTTATGACGCGGGGATGCGCGTTATCGACTTTAGCGCCGATTTTCGCCTCAGTACTTCCGCGCTGTATAAGCAGTGGTATGGAGATCATCACGCTTGGTCTGAAATGCTTGGTAAAGTCCCTTACGGATTACCTGAGTTATTTGGTAGTGCGCTTCGAGACGCTCGGTTGATCGCGAATCCAGGTTGTTATCCAACATCAGCGATCTTGCCTCTGGCTCCGTTGATCAAAGAAAACTTGATCGACATCAACGATATCATCGTTGATTCCAAGAGCGGTGTCAGCGGAGCGGGTCGCACGGCTAAGCTTGGAAATCTGTATTGCGAAGTCAACGAATCGATCTCCGCATACTCGGTAGCCGCTCATCGTCATCAACCTGAGATCGAGGATTTAGTCGGACGTGCAGCGGGACAAGTGCCACAAGTTTTATTCACGCCCCATTTGACCCCAATGGATCGCGGTATTTTGTCGACCATTTACGTTCGCCCCAAAGGAATCAAGGCCGCTGACGTCATGAGTGCCTGGAGACGATTCTATGCGGGACAATCCTTCGTACGCGTGATCGATCACTTGCCCGCAACCAAGTATGTCTCCGGAACAAACTACTGCGATTTCACCGCACGTGATGCAGGATCGCGTATCATCATACTTTCGGCACTCGATAACTTGATCAAAGGTGCATCCGGTGCTGCGGTTCAATCGCTTAACGCCATGTACGGTTGGGATCAAACCCTCGGGTTATTGGGTTAGCCCCGTAGCCATCGTCGCCAGACGGTGGACCCGTAGCCATCGTCGCCAGACGGTGGACCCCGTAGCCATCGTCGCCAGACGGTGGACCCGTAGCCATTGTCGCTAGACGGTGGACTCCGTAGCCATCGTCGCCAGACGGTGGACTCCGTAGCCATCGTCGCCAGACGGTGGACTCCGTAGCCATCGTCGCCAGACGGTGGACTCCGTAGCCATCGTCGCTAGATTTAGATGTTGCGAGTTTTGAATTGTTTTCGTGCTCGTGCTCAATGAAATGGTGCTCGTAATCGAAACCGCTACGCGAATCGAAACGGTTGTCGATTCCAATTGATCTTATGGTCATCGATTGTGGATCGAGCTGGTGCAATATCCCGCGAAAGACCGTTTTGTTTATTGGTTATGTGAGACCCTCCCCGGCCGCTACGGCGTCCGACCCTCCCGCAAGCGCTCGTTGTACTACATATCTAGCTGAGAAGAAATTTTTTTTGATCCTGGCCCAAAAGTATCCCACGCGATAGACAGGTCGAAACATCGCTGCAGTCCAATCCACACTGTTTGCGCGCCAGGATGTTGTTTGGGTCGGTCGGTAAACCCGCCAAGAGTTGCAATTGCTCGGACAACTTCTTCCAATTTAGGACATCCTTTTGGAGGAATAGGCTTTCCCAATACTGCATAAACACTTTTCCATTCGCTGGGCTGCAAGACGACTTCGCACTCAAGGTCAGGGCATTCACGTCCTAAATAGGTTAAGTACATCACGCGCCAAGCAACGACGCTGAACATCGCGAGACAATTGAGAATTCGATCGATGTCTTCGAATCTGCGGTACTCGATTTTCGTGCCAGACTTCAATGTTCTAAAATAAACCTCGATTTGCCATCTCAAGCGGTAGCCGTGAATCACCGCTTGAATCTGTTCGACAGTATCAATGGGCATCGTGGTAACAAGCAGCCAACGAATTGGGTCTTCGCCTTCGGGTGGATTAGATTCTTCTACGAGCACTAAGTTCAACTCAAGTGCCTTTGGCTGGTCGAGCAAGTGCTCGGGGCGTTTGATGACAACTTTTGCGACACGAATTTGAACTTCTGCTGTTCGTGCATCACGAGACTTTGCTCGAGGCGACTCTGCAGTCGTGATTTTCGCGACACGCTCGCGCACGTGAACATTGAATCTTGCTGTGATGGGAGCCGCGCGTGCAGCTGCTGTCCAAAGCACACCATACTCGGTCGCACGATCTTGGCCTGCGCGAACAATCAGATGAAGATTCGGTGTTTTTGCACGAAGTTCACAGGCTAACGAGTAAAGCTGGAAGATGTCTGATTCACTATCGCCAATACAAATACAACTTGTTTGTGGACATGCCGTGGCTATCTCTTTCGCGGCTCGCAATCCATTTAACCAACGGTTACTTTCCTTTTCTTCGATGGGTCGCTGCTCACGTTTCTTTTTCTTTTCCTCAGCACTTTCCTTGCTGATCTCAGCCCTTGTCCACGTGTGCAAATGGACTAACCCTAAAGAAACGCCACTATCATTGAACGCCACGAGCGGATGCGCGAAGGCACCACGACGAGATTCGCTGTCCATCGGTCCTGCACCGCGCACCTGCTGCTTAGGACGAGTCAAATCTAACTCAGTGGTGTCTTGTACCAGATAGACGGTGTCATGCGTGGCAATGCGCTCACGCGTTGCCTGAATGTGAGGCGCAATAATAGCCTGCGGTGTCACCGAATCATTGCTAAAGAACCGGTAGCAAGCTTCATACTCCGCCTTCGTGACGAAAGTTGCTGGAATTGATCTCGCGGGATTACCTTCGAATCCATCCGCCAACTCGAGTATTCGCTTGGAGAGTCGTGCATCACCAAAATCACAACCAACGAACTCATCGCGTAGTCCGCCCGTGCTCATTGCACCATCCTTGAACGATTGACCTGCCAACCCACAACAAAAGACCTATGGGGTCCATTATTCGCACTGGGTCCTAAAAAATCCAAAGCTACCAACGACCCAATCACTGACGAATGCTAGCAAATCAAAGGATTTGTGTGGTACAACGAGCCGCAAGCGGGAGGGTGGCTACGACAACTTCATCAGGAGTCGCCATGGATCCATCAACTAACCCGTACGCGACGGAACCGCAAATCAATGAAGGTTCCATCGATGTCGTCCCTCCTCAGGAACTTACACAAGCGCAACAACAGCCGCGCCGTATCTGGACCAGTTGGATTGTTCTGTTAGTCACCACGGTGGTCTATTTGATGGTGAGCGTAGTCTGTTGGGTTGCAGGAGCACTCTGGTTAACAGGGGGATCAGGGCAAATCCTCAGTGGCTCTCCCGAAGAAATGGCCTCCGATCTTCTTGAGCACCCTGGAACGCTGAGCCTCGTGTTGCTGCCAGCCCAAGTTAGTTTGTTCGGTGTTGCGATTTTTGCGGCTTTCTTGTCGAGCGAAGGTATCCGCAAGAGGTTAGGATTCGTTCAAGGGCGATGGTCGCTGCTGATGGTTGCTGTATCGCTGCCGCAACACCGTTTATTAGTCTCTTGACGTCGATTGTCATGGCTCCGTTCGTTGAGTCCAGCGAACATCTCGACATGCTGACGGGCGCATTTCGCATTCAACATGAACAGGGATATCTTTGGCTACTGTTAGTTCTTATCGGATGCCTTCCGGCCATCTGCGAAGAAGTCTTGTTTCGTGGGTATCTCCAGCGTGGCTTGCTTCGTCGCTGGAATCCCATACTCGCGATCTGCGTCACATCATTTTGTTTCGCAGCTTTTCACATGGACTTAGTCCATTCGACCGCCGTGCTTCCTTTAGGCCTATGGCTTGGTTTCTTGGCTTGGTATTCAAAAAGGCCTTTGGCCAGCAATCCTGGGTCATTTCATCAACAACGTGACAAGTGTCATCACATCGCTTCCTGAAGACTCCGGTGTTTTCGATATGCCGTCACCTGAAGTCACCGTCGCAGTGTTGGCCTTCGGCATTATTGGTGTTGGCGTGCTGATTTATGATGTGGTGAGCAAGCGATCGAGGATTGCTGAGAACGATGTGAGCCTTGAGACTATGGTCGAATGACATCGACAAAGAACGCACCACAAAGATCCTCTTTGTTAACATCTTTAAACCAACCTTGAATTTTGCAATCACCTTTTGAAATAGAAACGGTGAACTCACAGAACTTGGCATCGGCTTCAATGGGCTTCTCAACAATGCTTCCGTTAATGCGCAGTGCAGCGTATCGAATGGGCAAAGCTTTTCCGGGTACCGACTTTGCGTTTCCTGATACTGCCGCTGGCGTACCGGCTTGAAGTGATAGATCAAGTTCTTTCGGCCAGCGTCGCAGTGTGACGCGGTATTCTGCTGTGGTTTCGCAGTGCAGATTCCAGTGACCACCATTCGGTCCTCCGGCTGCCTCACGAATATGATTGGCGTTATCACAGTAAACATCTTGCCAATCCGATGAAGTCAATTCGACGACGGTTCCCTTGTTCAGTGCCGATCGAGTTGCGAATGAACTGGCTTGATAGAGGCTCAAGTGCTTTCCACCAAGACTCGTAGTAGTCTCGAAGTTCCGATACGGTTTCTGGATGTTTTGCTGCGAGGTCAGTTTTTTGCCCGAGATCAGCGTGTACATCATAGAGTTCTTTGCCATGGACCAGGCGCCATCGACCACGGATGACGCAACATTCCCATTTTGTTAGTTTTGCGCGACTGTATTGTACGACCAAAGTGCGCGGCTCTAGTGGACGATCGTTTCGGATTAGCGCTGCCAAACTCTGTCCATCGAAGCGATGTTCGACTTTGATCGAGGAAGAGGTTAGTTCGCAGATGGTCGGTAGCAGATCTTGCATTTGTGTTGGTTCAGCGATATCGCGCGGATTACCGAGTTGCCCGGCCGGCCACCGTACCCAACAAGGGACTCGATGCCCGCCTTCATAGAACGTTGTTTTTGCCTTCGCGCAGCCCCGCGTTGTAGAACTTCACGCCGGCGGTGCCACCATTGTCCGTTAGAAAGATGACAAGCGTATTTTCTCGCAATCCCGTCTGTTTCAAAAACGTGTCGAGCTTGCCGATATTTTCATCGATCTGTGCGATCATTCCAAAGAACGCCGCAGGTCCGTTGTTTCGATAGGGTTCTTGGTACGAGTCCGCGACGACATGCGGCGCATGGGGTGCATTCAAAGGGCAAATAACAAAAGAACGGAGACTTGGTACGCTGACAATCTTGCATCCATTGCATTGCGCTCTCGAACCAAAAATCGGTGCAATGCCCTGAGAATCGTTTCTCTTGATCCTGATCGAGATACCGACCATCGAAGAGCGTATTAGAGAACTCGGGCGCGGAAGTAAAACCCCAGCCACGATGCCAGATCGCTCGATCAAATCCTCGGTCCATGGGACGATGGGGGTAATGATCACCTAAATGCCACTTGCCAAACAAACCCGTTCGGTAACCCACATCGCGCAACAATTGGGGGCAGGGTAGGGATGCCTGGACGCACGAAAGAGCGACCGCCGGTAACCGAAGTCGCACCGTTCCGAACTGCATCCAATCCGCTCATCAATTGTCCGCGAGTCGGTGTGCACATGGGTGCCGAATGAAAGTCGGTGAACCGGATGGATTCGGATGCCAGCTTGTCGAGGTGTGGCGTTTTCAAAGCTGGGTTACCGTGAAATGAAAAGTCTCCCAAGCCTTGGTCGTCCGTCATGACGATCAGCACATTGGACGTTCCGAAGCCAGCGCAATCGAAGAAACGAAAGCCAAAAGCATCAACATGATTTTTTGCATACGTGGGATAGGCGTCTCGCCTGTCAGGAAGCGGTAATGGGTAAGTGGTGAGTGGTGAGTGGTGAGTGGTGAGTGGTGAGTGGTGAGTGGTGAGCGGGAAGAAAGGGACTGAATTCCTTGCGAATCCAGCTACGTTGACTGAGCTCCGAATCTAGCTTACTCCTTACTCCTTACTCCTTAAAGCTTCCCTGAATTCTGGCGAATCCAGCTACGGATTCACAGGCGGGACGCCTATGCCACGCATATACTAATCGAAACTCCTCATGAAAGGCTCATCAAATGAAATTTGAAGAATGTCTTATCGCGCTTGATTCAGGGAAAACGCAAACAAAAACGTGCAGCACTCGATCGGCTTTTTGTCATGGCGCAAAAAGGGCAAGGTAAAGACGCAATCCCCACGCTCAAAAAACTTCTCGACAGTGACGACAATGAGCTTCGACTCCTTGCGTTAAACGTTATTGTTCGGCTCGACAAAAAAGGGCATATCGAATTACTCAAATCACTGCTCAATGATGCTGACCCGCAGATGCGAGGTTTCTGCGCAAGCATTCTGGGTAGCTCCGGCAATAAAGCGATCGCATATCCGGTCATACGAGCGCTACTGAGATCACCCACAAGGTTAGACAACCAGTTCGGTAAGCTATTTTCTGATATGGTACCAGCTGATTTCGATCTCGAAAAATTGTCTCCCGATGAATTACGTGGAGGTGACGCTTCGATTGATGATGATTCAGCAGAAACAACTGAGCGACATGTCTCCACAAAATTCTGCGATGACGAACTCACTGTTGAGATTCAACGTTGTGTTGGTGAAAACGCTCCGACTCCATTGCAGCTGCAAATTCTAAAAGTCATTGAGCAATTGCCGAAGAAAATCACAACGCGAGTGCGAAAAGAATTACAGCGACGTCTCGAAGAGATCGACCCGACTACGATGGCGAACCGCTGGACTTAACGTTTCTTAATGCCGTGATACCGCCATTGAAAACGAGTGCGATCACTTATTTTTTTCTTTATGGTGATTCAGATTTTGACATCGAACACGGGTTCGCTTGCCTCTTCCGAAACGGGAAAGATTTCTGCATCTGCGAACCGGATCTACTGCACGATAAGTTTGAGACCGACGATGTCTCGGTCTTTGAAAAGATCTTTCAAAGGGAAACCGTTGTCTCGCTTGAATAGTTTGGATTACAACCTCTTGAGTATCTCTTCAAGGATTGCAATGTCGCTTTCCGGCCGCGTGGGACTACCGGGATAAGTAAGATTCGTTTGAATCCACCCCCGCAGCTTTAGGAACTGAGCGGCGTTGTGCTTGTATGCCGGGACCCGGGGCTCGGAAAGCTAAGAACCCTAGGTACTGAAGCAAGTCGTTTAACTCGTAAAAATTCAGATCGCCCGTCTCCCACATTTTATCGCGCCCGCGCAAACTCTTCCGGTGCAAACGTGCTTAACCCGAGTAAATAGTCGCTACCGTACATCACCATATCGATGGCCAGATCATTTCCCGTAAGCACTTTGAATTCGGGTCGCACCGCATCGCGAATCGCAAGACGATCCCATTCCATCTGCCGGTTCAACGAAGAGTGCTTGGCGCCCAAACATTCAGGAATCTGAATCAACTGCTTATACGCATCCCAAATCATAAATAGCGCCGAAAGGAGCGAACATCTTTCCAAGTTCGAACGCATAGAAAGCACCTGCATGTTTACCGATTCGCGCGTAAGCACTTATCAAATCGGCATTGGATTGCTGGGTAAGCCCATAACTTTGAAAGATCACAGGTGTGCCACTAAACTTCTTGATCTCGTCAATGCGTGCTCGATAGGAATCAAAATCAAACTTCGAACCTGGCTGATCCCCTACAAACGCACCGGCAACAAACGCCTACCTGATGTCACTTCTTGCGTCGCTTTCAGAACGTCTAATCGTTCTTGAGCGCTGATCAAGTTTCCATATCCAGTGTCCATGTTGACCGCTGGAATCAGGCCAGCATTCGAAGTCCGCGCAACATGGTCGCGAAACCCTTTCCAATCGATCTCGCGTTCGGAAACAAGCGGCAAAAGGATTGCCGACATCCCGGTGATTTTGCGTTTGAATCGAATACTTGGAAGTGTGTTTGACATAGTCTAAAGACGGCTAAAAAAGATCGGACTTCGCTGACAGGCCGTTGTGGTTGTACCATATTTTTTCAAAGCTGTGGCACCGTGTCAGCTTACTGAGGAACGGCTTCAGGATACTGGCTAAGGATCGCTCTGAGCTCCTTGACGGTCTCTGGTTGCAGCGCTGCAACATTCTGTTTCCTCCTGAGGATCTTGCAAATAGTCATAGAGCTCGATTTCTGCCGTATCCGCCGGCGCCCCAGACGCTTTCCACTCGACAAGCCGATAACGCTCAGTTCGAATCGCTCTTCCCATGCGATCGCGTGGATAAGCATGAAACGCATGATTTCGTACCCGTTGATTTGGATCGCGTAACACAGGCACCAGACTCTTGCCATCAATGGCTGCGGACCCGTGGGCACCGGTAAACCCGCGAGATCCGCTAGGGTTGGATAAAGGTCGACTGACTCTGCTAACTGACGCGTGCTCGTTCCCGGCCGTGTCACTTTCGGAGCATGAATGATCAAAGGAATCCGATTCGCCTGTTCGTAATTGGTGTGCTTGGTCCAGATACCATGATCGCCTAAGTGATAACCATGATCGCTCCAAAGTACGATCACCGTATTCTCCATCAGTCCCAAACGTATCACTTCATCAATAACCTTACCGAATTGAGCATCCATGTAACTTGTGCTCGCATAATATCCATGGATCAACTTTCTCTTAAGGTCATCAGAGTAGTTACTACGGTTCCCTTCAGGAACAGGTTTATAAGCGGCTATCTCTCCTCCCTTTCTTACCGGCGATGCGCGGAGCATCTTGCGGCGGATTCTCAAACTCCGGCATTGCCAATTTGTTCGGGTCATAGAGATCCCAGTATTTCTTGGGAGCGGAAAATGGAAGGTGCGGTCTGACAAATCCGGCCACAATGAAGAATGGTTGTCCTGTTTCTTTGTTTCGCTCTTGCGCGGCTTGTAATCGCTTGACGGTTTCCAGCGCGACGCGTCCATCTGCATACGCTTCATCTGCGACATCCGGTGATTCATACGCGGACCCCGTGGTAACGAAGGTATTTTTCCCAGTTGCTGGTTCGTAAATAAAGCTTCTTCCCGCGTCAACACTCCACCGTCCATACTTGCTGGGTCCAAATACTCGATCACCTTGTCTTTGAAATGAGGAAGCTGAAACGAATCAGGTCTCCTTGATTACCGTGACCGATATGGAAAACTTTCCCTAACGATTCGCAACGATATCCATGCTTGGCAAAGTGCTGCGGCAATGTCACAGCATTGGGTAAACGCTTGCGCAGTTGATTGCCCAGGTTATAGAGTCCCGAATCGAATGCGAACCGAGCATCAACGTAAAACGCGACGGAGCACAAACCGCTTGATTGCAGTAAGCCAAGTCAAACTTCAAGGCTTGAGAGGCGAATCGATCGATGTTCGGCGTCACTGCAATTGAGTCACCGTAGCAACCCAGGGTAGGCTTAAGATCATCGACCAAAATCATCAGAACGTTAGGTCGCTCATTC
This sequence comes from Ottelia alismoides, assembly GCA_037367405.1. NCBI lineage: Eukaryota > Viridiplantae > Streptophyta > Magnoliopsida > Alismatales > Hydrocharitaceae > Ottelia > Ottelia alismoides. The sequence continues at coordinate 210,956 of JAZKJV010007521.1, read as the reverse complement.
GCCTCTTGTGCACCCGCGATGCCAATGAAGTCATCACCATGCGTTACCGTGATGAATAAAAACACCAAGCCAAAGAAACGAATCATGACTCACGCGTTCCAAATCGGTAGAGTTCGGAAAAGGCCTTCGGAGTAAGTAGCCATCGTCGCCAGATTTTGAAGTTGCGCGTTTTTCTTTAAGCCACCCTCCCGCTTGCGGGAGGGTCGGACGCCGTAGCGGCCGGGGAGGGTCTCACATAACCAACAAACAAAACCGTCGCTCTATCCACAATCGATGACCACAAAATACTTCAAACCGCGCAACCTCAAAACTTCGCAGCTAGCTTGCCAAGTGGCGCTGTCCAACTAAGCGTGACATCTTAACTCGAAGCGATTCGGATTGGGAACCATTTAACGAAGATCTTAGGACGCGACTAACTCACCAGGATGCTCTTCACCGAGCGTATCGCGCACGTACAGGGCTTGAACCATGACCATGCACACCACCACTAAGGGTGCTGCCATCATGACCCCAATGACACCGAATGCGACTCCCATCAAGAGCTGCGCTCCGATCGTCAAAATCGGCGGTAGAGATACTTCATGACGCTCGACCATTGGCGTGATGATGTAACTCTCCAGAATTTCAAGGAAAATACAGTACATCACTACGTAAAGAGCTGTATCCGTACCCACGTTCAGCGCAAGTAAAACTTGTGGAATCGCTGCTAAAAGCGGTCCTACATTGGGCACGAATGTCATCATCGCCGCTAGGAGTGCCAAAGTTCCCGCTAAGGGCACGCCAAAAAACCAAAGCCCTATACCGGTAAGTGTCCCCGTCAACACCATTGAGAACATGCGCCCTATGATCCAGCGCTGCAAGACATCGTAAATCCGATTCAATATCTCGTGGACACGTCCTCGCGCATCCTTGGGAAACAGTTTTACAAAGCCACTTCGATAGAGCTTGGGATCGTTCGCTGAATACATACCGACGAAAAAGATCACCAACATTCCCGTCAGTCCCCAAATAAACCAATTCACTCCCTGCATTAAAGGGGCGATAAATGATGTACCACTCTGGGTCGCTTGCTCTTGCAACTGCGACATTTCTGGCAATAACGCGCTGAGCTGCTCGTTGCCTTCGATGCGCTCTTGCGCTTGAGTGACCGACTCATTGAGTTGATTTGCCAATTCCGAAAGCTGTGCCGTCATCTGGGCACCCAAGTAGTAAAACAGCCCCCCGGCCAGGGCAACAAAAGTAATTGCCACGAGCACGAAAGAAACGAGATAGCTAAGGTGCAGGCGGTTCTCCAGCCAATGGCTGATGCTCTGCAGGAAGACACCAAAAAGAAATCCTGCGAAGAGCAATAGCAGAAGGGAGATGGAAACAACGAACAAATCCGCAACGGCAAGGATCAGTCCGAATAAGAGAATTGCAATAATTGACGTTCGTACCATGGCAACCACGGACGGCAATTCGTGGGCCAATCAATAACTTAATTGAATTCTGCTATCGCCCGTTTGCGCATCCTGAATTGCGCCATCGTCGCAGGCTGTCATGACAAAGTGATCAAAGCATTATCATTCAAGCAACTTCAATTTCTTAATCAAGGTCGCTTCGCGTTCACTGTCTGAGATCGGCATGTAATCAATCGTTACCTTTGGCAACCATTGCTTAAGCGTCTCGATATCTGCCGCGGCAATCTCTGTCGTATGGATCTTCAGCTTTTGCAGTGTAGGACATGACTTCAATGGTTCCAAATCCTTCGCAGTCAGAACCGCCTCAAAAATCTCGAATTGTTCTAGCGCAGGTAGCTGAGCGATGACCGGTATCGTGGAACCATCAAAACTTGGCGGTGACTTGTCACCCCACTTTGGCAATCGTTGCCCCATCTTCAATGATTTGAGTTGACTCAACCCGGCCAGATAACGATTCCCTGCATTGCTCTGCCGCGTATGCCAAGTCTGAAAGGATTTTAGTTGCGTTAAAGTACCGATCGCCGCAAGCGCTTCATCACCCGCAGTGGAACCTGCAAAGGTCAAACTCTCCAAGCTCTTCAGCGACTTGAGATGGACAAGTCCAGCACCTGTGAATTGTTTGTTGTCCCAAGAAGGATGCCAGAGGCTGAGTTTGCGAAGGCTTTGAAAGGGTGCGAAATGCCGGTAACCTTCGTCGGTTAGCTGCGAAGCGTTAATACTCAACTCTTCCAAAGCAGTTAAACCGGCAAGCAATGGCAACGATTCATCATTGACCGTCTTTCCATCCATTGAAAGCTTGCGCAGTGTCGAGCACGCTCCTAGCTTCTTGAACTCATTGATTCCAAAGTCCTTTACATCGACCGTGACTTCGACGATCTCTCCTTGGCGTTCTACGACTTTGGCACCAAGCGATTTGAGCTCATCGGTGGTGGGTTGATTTGCGTTGAGAGTAGCGAGTGCAACGGCGAAGAGCGTAGTTACAAAAACCATAAGAGAATCTTCTTCAAAGTGAGATCAACAATATCTTCGAAATCAACGCATTGATTTTAATGTATCTCAGGTTCACGTCGTTCGGGTGGACCACAAAGAAAATCAAAATCACAGCCTTCATGTGACTGCGTCATATGCCGCGTCAACAATTGACCAAAGCCACGGGTGAAGTGTGGTTCCGGGGCAATCCATGCGAGACGTCGCCGAGCCAGCTCGTCTTCACTAACAAGCAATTCCAACTTGCGATTCGGCACATCAAGCAGGATTTCATCTCCATCTTGAACAAGTGCCAGGGGCCCGCCGACATTGGATTCTGGTGATACGTGGAGCACACAAGTACCATAGCTTGTTCCACTCATGCGTGCATCCGAGATACGTACCATATCGCGAATCCCTTGCTTAAGCAGTCTCTGTGGCAAGGGAAGCATGCCCCATTCCGGCATACCTGGTGCACCCAGTGGCCCTGCTTGTTTGAGCACCATCACTGAGTCACCAGTGATCTCAAGCGATGGATCGTCGAGTCGCTGTTTAAGGTCTTTGTAGTTTTCAAAGACTACGGCACGTCCACGGTGCGTCAACAACTCTGGAGTAGACGCAATCGACTTGATCACACAGCCATTGGGAGACAAGTTACCATAGAGAACGCATAGGCCTCCTTCATTTGAGATCGCCGTCTCGCGCGATCGTATCACGTCGGGATTGATCACTTCGCCGACTTCAATTTGTTCGGCTAATGTTTTTCCCGAGATCACCAGCCGATCTGTGTGGAGCAAATCTTTCAATTGTTGGAGCAATGCGGGGGAGCCCTCCCGCGTGATGGAAATCTTCCATGAGGAATCGTCCACCAGGGCGCACGTCAGCGAGAACCGGCGTGATACGACTGAGTTCATCAAAACGATCAAGCGTTAGTGGAACTCCTGCGCGGCCGGCCAGCGCTAAAATGTGAACGATCGCATTGGTGGATCCACCGATGGCCATCAAAGCGGTGATCGCATCATCAATCGCTTCTTTTGACACAAGCTGCGAAGGGCGCAACTGCTCCCATGCAATGTCTACCGCGCGCCGTCCCGTCGCCACCGCAAGTCGTTGGTGTTCGGCAACAACTGCAGGAATACTACTGGCGAAGGGGAGGGTAAAGCCGAGTGTTTCGGCAATGATGGCCATCGTACTGGCGGTGCCCATCGTCATGCACGTTCCCGCCGATCGAGCAATACAGTTTTCGATCTCACCCCAAGCGGCATCGCAAAGGTTGCCCGCGCGGCGTTCTGCCCAGTACTTCCAAGCATCGCTGCCGCTACCAAGCGTTTCTTTGCGCCAATAGGCTTTCAGCATTGGACCTGCGGGAAAGAAGATGCAGGGGATGTCCGCCGAGAGCGCTCCCATCAACATCGCAGGAACCGTCTTGTCACAACCGCCCATCAACACGGCGGCATCAATCGGATGACAGCGCAAGACCTCTTCAACTTCCATGGCAAGCAGGTTGCGATACATCATCGTCGTGGGTTTCATAAACATTTCACCCAGCGATAGAACGGGGACCTCGACGGGAAAACCTCCCGCTTGAAGAATCCCTCTGCGAACTTCTTCAGCTCGCTCTCGAAAATGCGAATGGCACGTCGTCAATTCGCTCCAGGTGTTGAGCATGGCGACTACCGGTCGATCTCGATAATCGACATCGTCAAATCCCATTCCTTTTAACCGCGACCGATGACCAAAAGAACGGAGATCATCCGGACCAAACCAACGATGGCTTCGGAGACTTTTCGGATCGCGTACAAGATTGGACATTTTGCTTTAGATAGATACAGTTTTCGATGGACGGCAACAACAATCCTATCAGTATCGTCGCTTTTCGAAGATTCGCAAAGTATGGTCTACCTCGAGGCCAAATGCGCCCAATTCCCCGTGCGCCAAATTCCCCGTGAGCCAGTTCTCTAGCACACGTTTTCAAGTCCATTTACCCAAAATCTGACTTGACCCGATCGAACGTTTTTTGGTACGCACCACCAGATCGTTTCACATTCAAGGATGATGCTATGCGTACTGCGATTGCCAAAGGGGCTAACGTTTTCTTTCGTCCCATGGGACTGAAAGTAAGTAACCGCGAAGGCCAATTCGGCATGTCCAACGCACTTCAGCGGCTGGCCAACCACGGATTTAATATTCGTTCCATCATCGACATTGGAGCATCCGATGGTCCTTGGAGCGAAATGGCGATGGAATACCTGCCGGATTCTCGTTGCCTTGCCATCGAAGCACTTGAAGAACAGCGCAGCTCGCTCGAGCACATCAAACATCGAAATCGACAGTTTGATTATTCGATCTGTGCAGCGGGAGAACGCGATGGAAGTTTGCAATTCATGGTCTCACCGGTTCTTGATTGGAGCGGTGTCAGCGCAAAGCAAGGCGTTCCGCGCGACGTTCCATGTCGCACCATTGATACCTTAGTAAAAGACCACGGATTAACCGGCCCTTATCTGCTAAAGTTTGATACGCACGGTTACGAGCTGCCTATCTTAGCTGGCGCCACAGAAACACTCCGACAAACCGAAGTCATCATCATGGAAGTTTATAACTTCCAACCATGTGACATCGGTCTACGATTTCCGCAAATGTGTCTGCATCTTGAGCAACTCGGCTTCCGCTGCTACGACATGGCGGGACCGATGTTCCGCAAACTCGACGAAGCGTTCTGGCAGATGGATCTCTGCTTTGCGCGTGCCGATGCTCCGCTGTTCAAGAATACGAACTATAAGTAAGCGTTTGATTACGATTACGAGCACCATTGAATTAAGCACGATTTCCTTCGCGATCTTAGCGGCTTCGCGCGGGTAGAAGGCCAGGAGCACATATCCGTTTCGCCTAACCTGCTAAAAAGAGTCCTGCTAATGGTTTGCTATCGACTTTTTGCGTCGCTCGAAAGGGCTGATGCCGAGTGCAGCTCGCAGCATGCCTTTGAGCTTTGCGTTGCGCATCATTTCGTTTTGCGAGGCGACGTCAATGTGACCGAGAATCGCAGCACGCTCTGCTTGGCGCTGGCCCTGCTCCCACTCCCCTTCCAGAAAGTCTAAGGCGCGTTCAAGTTCCATTCTGGAATTCCCTCGTTGCGCCGGGAGGACTTGTATGAGTTCACCATCAAAGGCACCCGAATCGATAAAGCTGCTGTTGAGCAGCGCCAGGACCAGCATTCTTACGCTCATCCCGTTCTCAGGCGCAAGGCGCATTGATTCTAGGATGTTTTCAACCAATTCAGGATCTTCCCAGCGACCGCCGGTTCTGATCAGTTTCAGCCTTGCAATTCGATCATAGGTGAATGCATTTTGGCTACCCAGTGAAGCCGCTTTACGAAAAGCATTCCAAGCAAAGACTCGTAGGGTATCCGTGTCGTAAGGAGGAGCCGCGATCGAGTCTTTGGCTCCAGATTCGTGACTGAATTCTTGATGCATGAGCGACGCGAGCTCGAATGCGATCTCTCCAAGTGCTTCATGAGCAACCTTACTCTCCGGTGAATCGATGGAGATACGAAGAACTTCGTCAAAGATTTGTTTCATCTGAGTGACATCCGCTGCTAAATCCCGGGTACTAGATGCATCCTTATCGGTATAGTGCTTAGCCAACGCACCAAACTCCGTGCAGTGCTGGACAATCACGGCTTCTGGATTGGGTTGCATCTGCGGTTGGCGAGCGCTTTCTGTTGGCGATGTAACGAGTTGAATCCCGACCCCACCACTATCATGGGGTGCGGGTTTCTGGAGGATCGCTGTTCGATCACAGCCTAGAATCCCTATCGAAAGGACGACAAGTTGGAGGTTTAGGTAGTCCGTGATTTGTTTTCCTGCCATGGTTCGCCCATATCCTTGCATTGGAGAGGTAAGGAAGAGTATCGCTCTATCACCTGGGTAAGTTTTCCAAGAGGAGTGTGGACATCGAAGTCGATGGTTTTCTATAGGAGCGGTAGAAAACGACGCTCTGAGCGTGAAAGGCAACTTGCCTTCGAGCTTCTGGAACCATGTCGGGTATTGCCCCTTCTGGGGCTTGCGTTGGTGCAACCGATTGAGACGGGTGCCTCTAAATTTGTTGCTCTTACGATTCCGACTTGGGTTTGATCTCGCCGAATGGTAATCAAGGAAAATCGGTGCGGACTGGCCTGATAAAAATGACTGAATTGCAGTGCCCAGTTTCATTGCGCGCCCATAGGCGGTAACTCGCTCATGCCCCATGCCCGCTTGCCGGGCATGAGTATCAGTTTGACCGGCTAGCATCAATACTTGCTTGCCATTCTCTTGCGTTTGCGATCAAGCGGCAAGCCAATCATCAAACGTTCTGTTTTAGCCGACTCTTTGCGGCCCATAATCCCAAAGCGGGATTGCGGATGAAATAGAACCGCTCGCCATCTGCATCGATGTTCCAACCGTCGCGCAGTTGATGCACCGGATAGCGTTTCATCAGCGGTTCGAGTTCAGCGTATTGATATAGAACCCCCTCAATCTCTTGTCGCGATAACTTGGGTGTCGCATAGCGAACGGTAAACCGATTCTCACTTGAACCGTGTACCAAATGCGCAGCAGCGCTGAGGTTGCCGGATAAGTCTGCATTCTTGCGTGTTAGTTCGAGTACCTCAGCACCCGGACGATAACCATACTTCCGGATCAACTTGTCAATCGCTTCATCTTCTCCGAACATCGACACGGCCGGAGCGAGAACAATGAGTTCACCTTCGTCGGCTAAGGCCAATCGAGTTCGATACACGGCCTTGTTACCTAACCAAGTGCTATGAAACTCCGTAGGATCCAAGTAGGTCACAATCCGACGCGGTTCTTCATCAAGGATTGTGAAGTTCACTTGTAGCGCTAATTCAGCCGCTGCGAAGAAAGTGTCATGACCGTCTCCCACATACAAACCGCGTGTCACCGTCGAACCATCTGGCTTCGTTCCGATCACAGTCAATACATAAGCCAGTGGCATCTGCTTGCAGAAATGGTCCTGGGCATAATTCAGGATCTGCCTGAGGGGTGTGTTTGCTTGTCCCAGTGTCCGTTCAATACCCCAGACTGCGCTCAAAAAGTGGCTCTCGTTGATCCCGGTAACACCGCCGGTGCCGACGAAAACATTCTTGTTGTAGTTTGCCATCCCGATCACTTCGTGCGGCACGACTTGACCGATCGACAGAATCATGTCGTGCCCGCCCTCGACGAGCATCCGATTGACCTGCGCCGGCCAAGGCTTTTCGTAAATGCCTTCTGTCACTTGCAAAACAAACTCTGCCGGAACTTCACCGAGCGTCACCACATCATCGCGCCACCTGTGAATCCGGATCAAATCGTGCGGCAGACCGGGAAACATCTCGTTAAGTTGGTGCTCGGTCATCGGTTTATGTGTGCCCAAAGCCGGCATCACATCGGTTAACCGTTCACCGAGCATCTGGTGCAGGATGCAAGTAATCTCGCCAGCTCGACTCGGCAAGCGAGTGAAATCCGGTGGCAGGGCAAGCATTCGTTCAGGTGTACCACGGGCTTTGAAAAGAGCTCGCAGTCCTTCACGAATGTCGTCTGCCGTTAACTCGGCATCGACGCCACCTTTTTGGAAATACGTCGTCATGGTTTGATTCCGCTCATGATGTACGGTTGACCCGGACAGGGTCCGCCGTTCTAGTGGTAGTGGTTTATTTTAAGGACGCTTTGGAGCACGAGTATTCACTGATGACTGTCGCGAAAATTGAAGCCGCAATTCCACATCGACCGCCAATGCGACTGCTCGACGAGATCCTGGAACAAACCGAATCACGCATCGTCTGCCGGAAAACCTTCCACGCAAACGAGTATTTTGTCCAGGGGCACTTCCCTGATTATCCGCTAGTTCCTGGCGTTATCCAGTGCGAATGCTGTCTCCAGGCAGGGGCGATTTTATTGAGCCATCTGACTCCTGGCGGAGGCAAGGTACCTGTGGCGACGCGTTTGGACGGGGTCAAGTTCAAACAAATGATTCGGCCCGGAGATACAGTTGAAGTCGAAGCCAAGCTGAATGATGTCGTCGGTACTGCGTACTTCCTGACTGGTCGAGTAACGTTAAACGGTAAACTTGCCACGCGCCTCGAATTCGCTTGCACGGTTGCCGATCCGCGAAGTCTGGACACCCATTCGTGAGCGAAGACTTTCTTCAACTCGCTGGAAAATCCATCTTGGTCACCGGTGTCGCCAACCGGCGCAGCGTTGCGTATTTCATTGCGCAAACGCTCGAAGCGGCAGATGCCAATGTGATCTACACCGTGCGCAGCGAAGCTCGCCGAGAGCAAGTCAAAAAACTTGTGGGAGATCGCACCATCCTTGTCTGCGACGTCGAGGATCAAACTCAAATCGATCGGCTTGCGAACGATGTCCAGCAACTTGGGCAACCACTCGATGGCATTGTCCATTCAATTGCATTTGCCGACTACTCCGACGGTATCCGCCCGTTCCATGAAACGACACGAAAACAGTTTCTTCAAGCTGTCGATATATCGTGCTTTTCACTGATCGCTTTGTCACAAGCCTTGCGACCCGCCTTGTCGCCTCAAGCGAGTGTGGTGACAATTGGCATCAGCACGACGCGGATGGCTAGCGAAAGCTATGGATTCATGGCACCGATTAAAGCGGCGCTCCATAGTTCGTTGGCATTCCTCGCAAAGTCCTTCAGCCGATTTTCTGAAATACGTTTCAACGCCGTTGCCGCCGGTTTGCTCAAAACAAGTGCTTCAGCGGGTATACCCGGCTATGTCGACGCGTACCTTTACGCGGAACAAGTCATCCCGAGAAAGCGTGCGATTACGACGCAAGAAGTCGCCAACACCGCTGCATTCCTATTGAGCCCAAGATCCAGCGGAATCAATTCTCAAGCCCTCGTCGTGGATGCCGCAATGGAGATCAATTACTTTGATCAAGACATCATTCGACGCGGATCTTAATCAGCGGTTCAAAGCGTTTGCAATGATTGCTTGCACGTCCGTTTCGGCTCGACGCATCGACAATTGATCGATTTCGTTCAAATCGTCAAAGCCGCACAAATGCAATGTGCCATGGATGACATACAGTTCGAGCTCTTGAATGGGTGGCAGATTCATTTCTTCAGCCACACGCTGGGCGGTATCCCAGCTCACAATCAATTCGCCTTCGACTGACCCTTCGCAATCTTCATAAGGAAAACTGACCACATCCGTCGGCCAATCATGATCGAGATGCTCACGGTTGACGCGATGGATTGTCTCGTCGGTCACGACCGTGATCTCGATCAAACCGGTCGTTCGACCCGCATAGCGTGCCGCAGACCTCGCTGCGTGTATCAATCGTTCTACATCTTCATGAAACGAAGCATGCTCAATGTTGACTTCAACTTCAATCATGTTGTAGCCATCGTCACCAGACAGTGGAAAGTTTATTGGTATTCATCTACCGCTTGGCAGCCGTAGCTACGTAACCATCGTCGCCAGATTTAGAAGTTGCGTCTTTCGAGAAATCCTGAAACGCGACTTTCGATTCTCCTGAATATTCGTACTCGTACTCAGCCGCAGGCGGTACTCGTAATCGTACTCGATCGTGACGCATCGAGTACGAGTACGAGTACCATTTCATTGAGTACGAGTACGAGTACGAGAATACATCGAAACGCGCAACTTCTTCTAAATCGCCAGACGGTGGAAAGTCTATTGTTATTCATCTACCGCTTGGCAGCGGTAGCTACCGCTACGCGGACTGTTGTCCGGGATACTTCACACGAGCATGATAAATCGCGGTCAACGATTTGACGAGACTTTTCTTGATCTTATCGAGCTGAATGAGCGTCAAACCGCATTCATCAAACTGCCCATCGGTGAGTCGTTTCATTGCTAGCCCATCGACGAGACTCTGAATGCGTGACGGGGTCGGATCAACCAGCGCACGACTTGCACTTTCAACCCCGTCGGAAAGCATCAGCACGGCCGCTTCCAACGTCTGAGGCTTTGGTCCCGGATATCGGAAATCCTTATCGAACACTTCTTCGCCGTTTGGATCTTGCTCACTGCGCCGAGTCGCTTCGCGATAGAAGTACTCAACTAGCGTCGTACCGTGATGTTGCAGAATGAAATCGACAATCGGTTCAGGCAAGCGATGACTGCGTGCCAAGTCAGCGCCATCTTTGACGTGCGCAATAATCACCAACGTGCTCATCGCCGGTTGTAAGCGCATGTGTTGATTGGGCCCTTGCCCTTGATTTTCAATAAAATATTCCGGCTTGAACATCTTGCCGATGTCATGGAAATAGGCACCGACGCGTACAAGCAAACCGTTGGCTCCAATCGCATCGGCAGCGGATTCGGCAATACTTCCAACGTTGATCGAGTGGTTATAAGTCCCCGGCGCACGCTGGGCTAATTGTCGTAACAGCGGATGGCTCGCGTCACCGAGTTCGAGCAAGCTGAGATCGGTTTGAACATGGAAACCTTTTTCAACAAACGGTAGCAGACCGGCCATCAAAAACCCGCCGAGTACGCAGCCACCACCTGACCATAACGCCCCTTCGCTTAAAGTCTTCAGCAATGTAATCAGGCTATACGTAGTCGAACCTTGAGTTGGTGTCAGCCCTCCGACTTGTCCTGTCACAAGACCTACGCCGAACACCGTCGCCCAGGTAATCGATGCAGCGCCGAGACCGACATACACGAGTCGTTGACGCGTCTTAATGCGTCCCAATAACAGAATGCAAGAAATTGCCGATGCGCAAAAAGCAACCAACGACGATAGATCTTGACCTGTCAGCAACGTGACTCCAAGGCATAACGTCGATAGTAAGAGCAATGCCAGCGGGCGACCATAAACAACCGTCGCAATCATTGCCGCTACAGTAATAGGCACAACTTCAAGCGGCCGATCGAGCGCCGACATCATACGGCACGCGACCATCGTTAACGTCACCAAAGCCAACAATCGCGCGAGCTGCGAACCATCCGAAAGCAAGCGTCGATCGTGGACGAAATAGATATAAACGCCTACCAGAAGATACAAGGCAATGACCATGCCCAAGTAAGCGAACAACCGGATCATATGATCTGCATAAGTCATTTCACTAACAATCGCTTCCCATTCTGCACGCAATAGCACGAGCGACGGTTGCGAACCCGCTTTATCTTCCCCTAGGGGTATTCCCGCATTCGCGAGTTTGGATACGCCGGCAAAGTACGTTGTCATAACTTCGCCAACCATTTCGGCCGCTTCACGCCGCGCTCGTTCAGAACGCTCGCGATCGTAATACAAGGTTTCAGGTAGTCGTGCTGCCAACCAATCCGCGATCAATATCGCTGCCGATTCACTCCACTCGCCGCTAAATCTCGCTTTGAATTCGGTCTGCAAACGTTCCTTCATGTTCGGGATGACTTGAACAATGCGGACGCGATCAATTTCAACAGGAATCGAATCATCAGGGCGGCCTTCGGGATAAACCCGAATCGATAATTGATTCCCTTCTTCGATTTGATGCCCCAAGCTCTTCAGCAAACCCGATTCATAGTAAGGCAACAATACAGCTTGAATTGCCGAATCGGTTGTCTTGAGTTCAGGGTCTTGAGCAAGCAAAGAACGGAGCGCTGCGAACGCTACCTTTGCCGTCTGGCCTGGCGCTGCAGTTTCATCACCTTGAAAGAACTCACTCCATGCCTTGCTCGTGTCCTCATCCATTTGATCGAGCGAGGTTGCATCAGCGATTCGAAAGAGTCGATCGCGCAAGGCTTCGCGTCGTTGCGTTAAAGCTTGAACCCTGTTGGCGTAAAACACCAAGACTTCACGACGTTTCTGCCTCTGCAACAACTCCGTTTCCGTGCGGTCGTGAACTTGAAACGTGGTCCTAGCAACGACATCGCGCGGCGGAATCTGACCTGCACGAAATGCAAATGGGGGTTCCCAACAACGAAACACAATTAAAATCGCGAGCGCCGTCAATGCGGCGAGTCCAATCCGCGGCCAATTGCTTTCTTCGCTAATCCATTCCGAGAAACGACGAAACGAACTGGGACGCCCGGGAATCGAAGCAACCCGCTCACTACGCGTTCGTTTGATGGGTGTTGAGCTCATCGCTGTGCGTCAAACCTGAGTTGCGACGCAACGGTCTGAGCGGTCACTCAATACTGGTTTCATGGGCGTTCATGGTCCTCAGGACCTTGATCTTGCGGATGTTCGTACGCTGCAACTATTCTCTGCACTAATCGGTGGCGCACAATATCCGTCTTTTCCATATGGACGATTGAGATCCCCCGAATCGAATCCAATCGTGCCAAAGCGTCGCGCAAACCGTTGGCAACACCTCGCGGTAAATCCACTTGAGATGGGTCACCTGAGATAACCATCCGGCTACGCTCACCCATGCGGGTGAGGAACATTTTCATTTGCGCGACCGTCGTGTTCTGCGCTTCATCCAAAATAATGAACGCGTCATTTAACGTACGTCCGCGCATATAAGCCAACGGAACGACTTCAATCACATCTTGCTCCATATAAGTGCGAACGTGATCGAAATCGAGCATTTCATTGAGCGCGTCCAAAAGGGGACGCATGTACGGATTTAATTTGGCTCGCAAGTCTCCAGGCAAAAACCCGAGATTCTCACCAGCCTCCACCGCCGGTCGCACCAAAACGATCTTGCGGATTGCACGCGCTTTGAGCGCCTCGATGGCCAGTGCCACCGCCAAATACGTTTTGCCAGTACCTGCCGGTCCAATGCAAAAAGTCAAATCGTGTTTTCGAATGGCTTCAACGTATTTCGCTTGGCCTTCCGTGCGAGGCTTGATACGACGCCCCGCATTGCGAATACGTACTTCCAATGAATCGGGAACCGGACGCGTACGACCTGTTTCTTGGGCTACTGCGTCGCGCAGTTCGTCTTGGCTTACGATCCCATTGCGCTGCACTAGACTGCGCAACCGCTCCAAGACACTGGTCGCTTTACGCACATCGTCTTGGGCACCGGAAACACGAATTTCCCCATCGCGATGTGTGATCGCGACTCCAAACTCTTCGCGCAAAGCGCGGATGTTTTGATCTCGAGTACCGAATAACTGTAAGATTTCGTCCGGAGCGGAAACCGACAGAGTCGCTTCGATCATTCCTTACCCTAATGCGCGCGGCCGGAAGTGGGCCGAACTAAGGTTCTGCCAGAATTATAACCGTAAGGACAGAAAAAGCCGGGTCACGTTCCCTTGAGGCGGCAGTTTTTCCATGCGGGGGGTTAGCCGATCCATTTTGCCGCTATCAGCAGATAACCCAGAACGGATGTTGCAATAAGTGAATCTGTTACATCCCAAACCCCACCCAGCCCAGGCAACAATGCACCGCTATCTTTTTGCGCTGTGTCGCGTTTCACCATGGATTCTGCAAGATCACCAAAGAGTCCAAGGATGGCTGCGAGAACTCCAAACAAAATAGGTGCCCCCCAGTGTTTGGGCGCGTAGGACCATGTCCACAACCCGCCGAACCACAGAAATGACGCTGTTACGGCAAGCCCTATCCCACCGGCAAGTCCCTCCCAGGTTTTGCCAGGACTAATGCGTGGAATGAGTTTATGTTTGCCAAACAACTTTCCCACACCGTAAGCGCCGATGTCACCGCATTTGGTTACAACGATCACCCCGATGACAGCCAACAAACCCCGGGCTCCGTCATGCACATCGCGAGTTAGCGCCATGAACGCCAGGTGAACGCCCACATAAATACTGACGAGTGCCGTTGTGGACATGCGTGTAACCACAATACCGGGAGAAGTGATCCAGGGTGGACGCTGATAGGTGCGCATCTCGGTCCAGATGTTTAAACCGAGCGCGACCATACTCATGATTCCTATCCATCCCAACCGACCAACCGGACAATCGGCAGGATAGGAACTGCCACCTAATGGCCAAAGTATCGATATCGAACTACCAATCACAATGAGCAATGCACCGATCGTGGCAACACCGCGTTGAATCGGTATCTTGCCATGCTGAATCAGCGAAGCCATTTCCCAAGCTGTTCCCCATGTAAAGAACAACAGTAAAGGCAACAACCAAATGCCGTCGACCTGCCGTGGCGGCCACTTAAGATCTAGCACGACACAAGCACCGACAATCGCAATCAGGATGATCGAAGAGATCAAGCGATGTTTAAACATCGTTAACGCAAACCTCCAAATCTGCGATCGCGTAATGCATAATCTTGAATCGCTTGATAAAGATCACTCGTGCCGAAGTCGGGCCAGTAACGCTGTGTCACCCAGAGTTCTGCGTAGCTTAATTGCCACAGCAAAAAATTACTGACTCGCATTTCGCCGCCGGTGCGAATCATGAGATCTAAATCGGGAAGTCCCGCCGTGTTGAGATGATTCGAGATCATCGTCTCGTCAATTTGATCCAGTTGCAGCATTCCAGTCGCAACTTCTTCTGCGATTTTCTTGGCGGCCGCAACGATCTCAGCTCGTCCACCATAGTCGATGGCCAATACAAGTTTGAGTCCGCTATGATTTGCAGACATCGAGATCGACTGCTCCATCTCTGCCAAGACTTCGGCGCTGAGCCGATCGCGTCGACCAATGACACGCAACTGAATGTTCTGCTCGATTAAAGTGCGTCGCTCTTCGATCAGATACTGTTGCAACAAGAACATCAAACTACGGAGTTCATGCTCTGGTCGTTTCCAATTTTCACTGCTGAGGCAATACAGCGTCAGCGCTTCGAGTCCGAGCTCCGCGCAGGCTTCGGTGATCCGTCTCACGGTTCCGACACCGCGACGATGGCCTTCAATGCGAGGCAGCCCGCGTTGCTGCGCCCAACGCCCGTTACCATCCATAATGGCTGCGATATGTCGCGGCCACTGCGCACGCGGAACAGCTTCGAGTTCGGCGGGGATCGTGACCATCATCTGGTTTCCTCCACGCGAATCGCCTTAGAATCAAACGGTTTGAACGCGCGACCGACCTGCCGTGGCTTGCTGCACGAAGATCGTTTGCGCACGGTCGGGACCTACCGATACGATGCCAACAGGCACTCCAACCAAGCGTTCAATCCAAGCGATGTAATCCCGAGCACCTTGAGGTAGATCCGCATACTCACGTGCCGTGTCGACCGGCTGGTTCCATCCCGAGATGGTTTCATAGATCGGCTTACAACGCCGCACTTGTTCTGCATGCGAAGGCAAACGATCGATGCGAACACCGTCGAGTTCATAAGCCACACAAACGCTGATCTCATCGAGTTGGCTTAAGACATCCATCATCATCAAAGCCAATCGCGTCACGCCACTGAGGCGCGCCGTGTAACGCACCGCCACGGCATCAAACCAGCCGCATCGACGCGGTCGACCGGTGGTCGTTCCATATTCATTTCCGAGTTTACGAATCCGTTCACCCACCGCATTATCAAGTTCGGTGGGGAAGGGGCCGCCACCGACACGCGTGCTATAGGCTTTACATACACCGATCACTTCGTCGATCCATCGAGCAGGGACGCCCGCACCGGCGCATACGCCGACACCGGAACTGTTGCTGCTCGTCACGAACGGGTAAGTGCCGTGATCAATATCGAGCAGCGCGCCTTGTGCACCTTCATAAAGGATGCGTCGATTGGCTTCGGCTGCCGTTAACAGTAACTCTGTGGTATCGGCAACCATGGGACGCAAACGTTTGGCCCAATGATGCGCGGATTGCAAAATTCGATCCGGAGCGATGCGTTGCAAATCTTCCGCTGAAGCGCCTAGCGCTTCGAGAATACGATGCTTTGCTTCGGCAATCGAAGTCAGTCGGGCATCGACGTTTGGTTCCAATAGATCAGCCATTCGCACCGCATGAGTGCGTCCCACTTTATCTCGGTAACAGGGTCCGATACCACGATTTGTCGTGCCGATGGATTCGTTACCCACATGTTGTTGGTTGAGCAAGCGATCTTCAGCTAAATGCCACGGCATCACTAAATGAGCGCGCTCACTGATCTTGAGGTTGGATTCGACCGCCACACCGCGCGAAACCAATCCGTCAACTTCGGTTAACAGCGTATCCGGATTAATCACGACACCTGGGGTGATTAAATTCTGAACCGAGCTGTGCAAGATCCCACTGGGAATATGGTGCAGCTTGTAGGTTTCGCGGCCACATACGACCGTGTGGCCCGCATTGGCACCACCCTGATAACGCACGACCCATTCGAAATCTTTAGCCAAGAGGTCGACGAGTTTGCCTTTCGCCTCATCTCCCCACTGCAATCCAATCACACAAGTTCCGGGCACGGCACGAAGCCTTCTACTGCTAAGGTCCGAATCCCCCGATAGGGTCTACCAGGGTGTTTACACAAAGCTCGCAAGTTTAGGCGACATGAGGCGGAACCTCAATTGCCGATTCCCTTTTCGATTTGCCGTGAACCTAATAGGATCATTCGACATCTTTCTACCGGAGGCCCGACGCATGGATAGTTCACCCGCCCCTGTTTCTCCTTGGGAAGATTTCTTTCGGTTCAATTCCTGGGCAAATCAACGGCTTTTGTCGGCTTGCCAGGGACTTTCTGATCTGCAACTCGACGAGCGGCTCGAGATGGGTTTTGGCTCACTCCGTGGGACGCTCTTCCACATTTTGGCGGCTGAAGAAATCTGGTTGGAGCGGTGGCAATCCGTGCCCTGGCGACCATTTCCAATGGAACCCCAAGGCGCGAGCCTGGCCGAAATCGGCCAGCGATTGCATCTCGTGGACGAAGCCAGACGCTCGTTTTTGGCCCCACACCGGGAGAACGGCTTCGAAACCGTCATCGACTATCGTGACAGTCGCGGTAATGCCTATCAAAATCCACTCCATGAACTGCTTGTGCATGTCGCCAATCATGGCATTCATCATCGAGCTCAAGCACTTAACTTCCTCAAACGATTCGGTCGGCCCATTCCTGTGGGCCTCGATTACATTCTTTATCGCCTCGCACATCCGAGTGTCGAGCAAAGCGAAGCGACCGTCAATTCACTAGAGCAATACGGGCTCGAAGTCGCAGTCCGCGAAGGAAGCCATGTCTTATTCGATCAGGCCTGGTTGACTCGATACTTCCAATATCACGACTGGGCTCACGGCGAAGTACTTGGGCTAGTTGAATCGCTCGAAGAAGCAGCTATCGATCATCATTTTGGCATGGGGCATGGCTCGATCCGCAAAACCTTGATGCACATTCTCAATGGCGAACGTCGCTGGCTCGCTTACTGGGCCGGAGCCGCTTCAGCCGATGCCCATGTACTCGAACCGCAACCCACGCATCAATTGCGCACCGCATGGGACAAAACAGCTCAGGAGCGCAATGATTTTCTTAGGGGGCTCGATGTCACTGGTGCAGATCGTATCGTCGAAATGAACCTGGCGGGCACCCCTATCCGATTTACGGTCAACGAAACTTTATTGCAGCTTTGCTGCCACGGTACCCACCACCGGGCTCAGTTACTCAACATGCTACGACATTGTGATCTAAAGCCGCCAGCGATTGATTTCGTCGTTTGGGTGCGGACCGTGACGTAACGATTCGGCTCTGATTACAATACGTCCCGGGTTCCCCTTTCCTCAGGACGTATGACGATGTCGCGATTGTTCTGCTTCATGGTTTTGACGGCGCTCGGCTTGTATACCCACGCTGCGGAGAGCACCAAGACAAACGTATTGTTGATCTGCATTGACGATCTCAAGCCAAACATTGGCGCGTTTGGTGATCCGCTCGCAAAGACACCCAACATCGACCGCTTGGCATCGCGCGGTGTGTTGTTTCAGAAGGCTTATTGCAACCAAGCCGTTTGTTCTCCTTCACGCAATGCGCTGTTGACCAGCCTGCGTCCCTCAACGCTCGGCATTTACGACCTCGAGACCAACTTTCGCCTCTCAGCACCGAATGCCGTGACCTTAGGCGAGTACTTTAAGAAACACGGATACATCACGCAGTCGCTCGGCAAGATCTTCCATGTCGGCCATGGTAACAATGACGACAAACAATCATGGAGTATCGAGAGTTTTCGTCCGAAAGCACCAACGTATGCTTTAGAGTCCAGCAACGCCGAGCCACGCGACAGTAACAAAGGTCTCCGTGGAACCGCGACGGAGGCTGCTGATGTTGATGATGAAACCTATGCCGATGGCGCCGTCGCAAAAGAAGCCATCGCTCGATTGCAGGCTGCGGCGAAACAACCCGAGCAACCCTTCTTAATCGCCGTCGGTTTCATCAGACCCCACCTGCCTTTCGTATCGCCCAAAAAGTATTGGGATCTCTATGATCCACAGCAAATTAAACTTCCATCCTTTACGGAACCACCACAAGGTGCTCCTGAGTACGCGCCGACAAAATGGGGTGAGATCCGCGCTTACTCCGATATTCCTCAAAAAGGCCCGATTGATGCCAAGCAAACTCGGCATCTCATCCATGGCTATTATGCAGCGACCAGTTATACCGACGCCCAGATCGGTCGAGTTTTGAACGCCTTGGATGAACTCAAGCTAAGCGAAAAAACGATTGTCGTGTTATGGGGTGATCACGGCTGGCACTTAGGTGATCACGGTATGTGGTGTAAACATACCAATTATGAGCAAGCGTCACATATTCCCGTTATTGTGGCT
Organism: Ottelia alismoides; assembly: GCA_037367405.1. Classification (NCBI taxonomy): domain Eukaryota; kingdom Viridiplantae; phylum Streptophyta; class Magnoliopsida; order Alismatales; family Hydrocharitaceae; genus Ottelia; species Ottelia alismoides. The sequence continues at coordinate 191,916 of JAZKJV010007521.1, read as the reverse complement.
TCTCCCGGTGGAGCAAAGGGACAAAAAACTCAAGCACTTGTAGAGTCGGTCGATATCTATCCCACGCTCGCTGAACTTGCGGGGCTACCGCAACCTGATCACGTCGAAGGCAAGAGTTTTGCAAAAATCGTCAAGGACCCGAATACTCCTGGCGACGACCATGTGATGCATGTTTACCCACGCGACAAACTCGTCGGTCGTGCAATTCGAAATGCTCGTTATCGCATGGTGGAATGGAAAGTCCCTGGTGCTCCACCTGAATCGGCAGAGATCGAGCTCTACGACTACGAACTCGATCCTGAAGAGCGAAAGAACTTGGCCGCCGATCATCCGCAGGTCGTTAAAGAAATGCGCGCCGTGCTCGCCAAGTATCCCGAAGCCAAACCGCAGTACAAAGAAAAGGCAGCGAAGGATAACGCGGCTACAGAAAAACTTAAGCAAGATCGTGTCGCTATGTTTAACAAACGTGACAGCGATAAAGATGGCAAACTTACTCGCGATGAGTTTCTGAAGAATCAACCTGATCCCCAAGAAGCCCCTGCGAGATTCCTGCGCTTCGATGTGAATCAGGATGGTGTGCTGAACCGTGATGAGTTTGTCACATCAGGCAAATCGGCAGGTAAGTAAGTTCATCATGGGATCCTCGGTTGTTTGATTGATAGGTGTATCGTGAGAGTTCGCATTATCGTTTTGCTCAGTGCTATGAACTTGCTTCCCGTCTTTGCTCAGGAAGCATCCCTTAAACCCCTGGCACCCATCGCCCGAAAACTTCCGGCTCCAGGTAAGCCATTGGAAGCAGAAGCCAAACAAAAGCTGCAAGCGGAACTCAAATCACTTCAGCCTCTATGGCAACCTGTAGCTTCAGACCCGCTAGCCGCCGATGCGGGCGTGATGATTAAAGCGTTGCGATATGCGATTGAGTTTGATGAGTTCTACAAACCTGATGATGCGAAAAAAGCCAATCGCATTCTTGAAGAAACTAAACGTCGACTCATTGCGCTTAAAGCCAAGAAGCCTGATTGGGTGCAAGCGAAAGGGCTGGTCGTACGCGGCTTCCGCAGCAAGATCGATGATTCGTTTCAACCGTACGGCATGGTCATTCCTGAAGATATGAAATTCGGTGCGAACGCGCCAAAGGTTCCCGCCATCGTTTGGCTTCATGGTCGCGGTGATAGCGAAACCGATTTGCATTTCATCGATGGCCGCATGCGATCCGCCGGACAGATCAATCCCAAATCGATATTGGTCATCCACGTGTTTGGCCGCCAGTGCATTGGCTTTAAGAGTGCAGGGGAAACGGATGTGATCGAAGCGGTCGAACATGCGGTCAACCACTACCCGATCGATCCCAATAAAGTTGTCTTGATGGGTTTCTCCATGGGTGGCGCGGGAGCTTGGCACTTAGGGGCGCATTATGCGGAACGCTGGGTTGCTGTGAGCCCAGGTGCCGGTTTTGCAGAAACGTCGCGCTACCAAAAACTCAAGCCAGAACAGTTTCCGCCGAGTTATGAACAAACTCTGTGGCGAGTCTATGACGTTCCAAACTATGTGCGTAATTTGTTCAACGTGCCGGTGATTGCTTACAGCGGTGAACTCGACAAACAAATTCAAGCGGCACGTGTCATGGAAGAAGCCTTTCAGGCAGAGGGTCAAAAGTTAGAACATCGCATCGGTCCAGGCATGGAACATAAGTATCATCCGGACGTACTTGCACAGTTACTTAAGGATCTCGATCAGGCAGCCAAACGCGGCAATGATCCTTTGCGGCCAGTCCATTTGCAGACAATGACTCTTCGCTACAACTCCATGCGTTGGGTAACCATTGAACAACTCAAAGAACACTGGCAGGATACTCGAGTCGATGCAACGCTCGATGCTTCAAAACAATGGAACATTACGACCAAGAATGTTGAACGCTTTAGTGTTTCACCCCCAGCAGGCTCGAAGCGTAATTTGATCGTCGATGGCGATTCCGTGTCTTTAAATGCGAGCGGCAACACAACGCTCGCTCGCGTTGACCAGCATTGGCAGGTCGCGGGTAAGCCTTTAACAACGCTGGTGAAAAAGCCTCGTTTGCAAGGCCCCATCGATGATGCATTCCTTGAGCCGTTCGTGGTGGTTACGCCGACCGGCAAGAGTCGTTCACCTCTTGTTGAGCGATGGGTTCAATTCGAGTTGCAACACTTGAGAGATCGCTGGAAAGCTGTTTTCAGGGGCGACCTTCCTGAAGTACGTGATGATCAAGTGAACGGGCAGTTGCTACTCTCCAAACATCTGATTGTGTTTGGAGATCCGGAAAGCAACCAAGTCTTGGCAAAGATTCAGAGGATGGCCGATTCATCGAAATGGCCTGTTGCTTGGTCGTCCGAAAAGCTCGAGATGGCGGGCACCTCTGCGAAGGCGACAGACCATTTGCCCCTCTTTATCTACCCCAACCCGCTCGCATCAGACCGATACATCGTTGTCAATTCGGGTCCAACTTTCCGCGAAGCACATGACCGAACGAATAGTTTGCAGAACCCTAAGCTACCCGACTGGGCGATCATCGGTCTGGACACTCCACCGAATGACGAACGTGCCGGTCGTATCGTCGATGCCGGTTTTTTTGGGGAAGACTGGCAGTCTAAGCCCCGGTAGTGCTGATCTTCATTGCAGATTCTCAGGATCATGATTAGGGTCGAGTGTGACCATTTGGGCAACCGGACTTAAAAAACGTACCAGCGAACCCACTCACTTGGAACGCGCTGCGAACAGGGAAAAACGGGCGGAAGAACGGGTTAGTAAAACCACAGAGTTTACCCCCGCCCGATTTTTCCTGTTTGCGAAGCGATCCAAGTGGTAATGCGGTCTGCGGTAATGGCTTTTCAGGTTTGGCCAAATGATTAAGACATCCCATCAAGCCTCGGCGAACGCGCTTTGTGCACATGGCAAATTCTTTGCGCCGTAGCTTGCTGGCATGTCTTAATCATTAGTGGGTTCGCTGGTACGTTTTTTAAGTCCGTTTGACTTACATCATGCTTCCTGGTTTGGCATGCCATCGATTGCAACATTGTCGGATGAACGAGTCTCCATAGGGGACTCCGTTGCGCGCACGCAGTCCATGGTGCAGCGTATCGGCGAGCAACTCGCGTTCTTGATCGCGCTGTTGTGTCCGATTATTGCGATCTATGTTTCAGGCGACGTCGTCGGTGCATCCGATCTCCTCATGCCTGGTTCGCTGATCGTCCTCGCTTTGAGCCGTCGACGCGGACAACCGGAAGCGTGCTATTGGGCCTTAGGGATCTTTCTTGTGCTGGCGATGATGTCGCTACTGCAGATAACCGACTCTCGCTTACAGTTCCGATCAACGTTGAAATGGATTCGCTTGGTCGGGATATGTTTGCCTTTGTACTTGGGATATCGTCTCTACGTCACACCAGAGCTAATTCGCCGTACGACATGGGCTTTGTTTTGGGGTGGTCTCATCGCGATGGCAATCGCGTTGGTGATTTATATTCTTCAGATTCCGGTGAGAACCGAAGGGCAGCGGATTTGGTTTCGTGGTGGATCGTTTTATCGAGCTGGTGGCTTGATTGGAGAAACCACCGCATTCGGTCATCTCGTTGCGACTTGGGCCACTTTGTGTTTTGGACTGCTCGTTTGGCATTGGCGTGTTGCCGGTTACCGGCTCCTTGCATCGTTCATTGGCATGAGCAGCATCGGCATGATCTTTGCGTCGAGTAGTCGAGCGGCATTATTGAACATCCTCGTTTTTGTTGCGGTCTTGTATTTCGTCGGGCGCATTCAACGCAGCGCCATACGAAACTTCATAGTTCTGAGTGGTGTTGGAATCACCTTTCTGATTGCGGTCGTCGTCTTGATCGTAAGTGCGCGTTCGAGCGGCTTGATCGAATCGGGTGAACGCGTTGTGCGACAATTTGAACGATTTACTCCGGGTCAATCGGCAGACCAGTTTTCCTCTGGTCGCGTCCAAGCTTGGCAGCGGTACGCGGCCCTGATCCGCAAACATATCTACCTTGGCTGTGGATACAAAACCGCGACTCGATTACTGCCTGGACGCACGCCTGACAACAGCATTCTTTCCGCGCTTCTCGAAACCGGCGTACTCGGACTCGCGGCACTGGTCGCCTTTGGCTTGTTAGCGACGGTCGCCATGTTAAAGCGAGCTATTGAAGGAAACGCAATCTGTCAGGTTCTCGCCGCCGCATGGTGTGGCCAATTGGCTCAAGCATTAACAAACGACACCTACACGCTGTTGTTGGGAGTTCCTGTGTTGTATTTACTGACAGGACTAGCCCTGCAAGTTACTCAAGATGAACCGCAACATTCTCCCGACAGGTGATAGTGCCGTTTATGGATTCAAACATGGCTGCAAGTTCACTTCCTAAACAACCGCGTGTGGCGATCGTTCACGAATGGTTCGCTGGTTACGCTGGCAGCGAACGCGTCGTCGAACAAGCGTTACATGTTTGGCCAGATGCCGATCTCTTTGCCCTGGGCGATTTCTTACCAGACGATCAACGCGAGTTTCTCGGCGGACGTCGCCCCCGTACCAGTATCTTGCAAAAGTTACCTTTTGCTCGAAAGCGTTTTCGCGGCTACCTGCCCCTCATGCCATGGATGATCGAACAGTTCGACTTGGATGGATACGACTTGATTTTCTCCAGCAGTCACTGTGTGGCCCATGGCGTTCTCACTCGCGCCGATCAACTCCATGTTTCCTATATCCATTCACCGATTCGCTACGCCTGGGACCTACATCATCAATACTTGCGAGAGTCTAACCTTCAGTGGGGCGTACGAAGTTTAATTGCTCGCGGCATTCTTCATTACATGCGGCTCTGGGATCGCTGTAGCGCCGATCGAGTCGATTTGTTTCTCGCCAATAGTCGTTATGTAGCAGGGCGTATCCAAAAAACGTATCGCCGCGATAGCGAAGTGGTCTATCCACCGGTCGATGTCGATCAATTCGCCCTACAGGCCAACAAAGAAAACTTCTTTGTCACTGCCTCACGACTGGTTCCATATAAACGCATTGACCTGATCGTATCTGCGTTCCGTCATCTTCCCGATCAACAATTAGTCGTGATCGGTGATGGCCCCGAAATGAAAAAGCTTCAATCGCTCGCAGGTCCTAATGTTCGGTTGCTCGGTTACCAGAACAGTGCCACGATGAAGTCATGGATGCAGCGAGCAAAAGCGTTTCTGTTTGCTGCAGACGAAGACTTTGGGATCACTCCAGTGGAAGCGCAAGCTTGTGGTACTCCGGTAATCGCTTACGGAAAAGGAGGCTCAAGAGAAACAGTGCGAGATGGCATCACCGGAATCTTGTTCGATGAACAAACGGAGACCTCTCTACTCACCGCTATTCAACAATTCATACAAGAACCAGATCGATTCGATCCCTTGAACATTCGACGACACGCGGAACAGTTCTCCGTTCCCGTCTTTCGTGACCGTCTTCGTTCCATCGTGGCCAATGTAAGGCAAACTTAATTGTTCTTGGGATGCAATTCTTTCCAGCGCTTCATCGCGGGTCCGATCTCGCGCATCTTGACCCATTTGCCTTTGGTCTTGGTATCACTTTGCATCAATGTCTCGGGAGAGATGTCTCCATGATCAATGCGTGAAATGAGATCTGTTTCGGAAACGGGACCAACTCGTCGGCTCGTTCCAAACCAACCGGACTTCATGAAGTACCAATCAACCGACATGAGGTTTCCTCCGTTGTTACCGGCCGCTGCGATTAATTCGGAACGGCTGAGTTCGGGTAGGAAGTGTCGTAAACGGGGCGGGAAGGGCTCTACGATAAGCGACCAGCAAGGTCGATTACAACGCGAATGCGAAAAAAACCGCAGCTAAACCCAATTTATGGCGAGAAAATAGCCCGCTATGCCGCAAAAACCCCGCCAGAAGAACTACTCGCCCGGTTTCTTTCGACCGATTTGCACCAGCGGCTTAACTTGGACTTGAGAATGGGAAACCGAGCACTTAGCACAGCCAGGGAGCGCATCCGGACGACGAATCCAACGAAGGGCACGGCGCATCAAATAGGCTGCCGCAATTGTGATCATCATCATGACTGCAAACGTTTGCCAATCCCAAGTCATCTGCTCACCCCGTTGATTATCCACCCATGCGGGAAGCGACCTGATAAACAATCATGGAACCAAGATAAGCCAGTATCGTCATGTAGAAAAAGGAAAATACCGGCCAGCGCCAAGAGTTCGTTTCGCGTCGCATTACCATCAGCGTTGACATGCACTGTGCGCACAAAGCAAAGAACACCATGACAGACAGGGCTACGGCGACACCATAGACAGGGCGTCCATCAGGCCACTTCGCTGCCTGCAACTCAAGACGCAAACTTTGTTCCCCGTTTTCATCTTCGATATCTCCACCAAGGCTATAGATCGTACCCAATGTTGAGATAATGACTTCTCGCGCTGGAAAACTTGCTAATGCGCCGACACCAATTTTCCAATCCCATCCCAAGGGGCGCACAATCGGTTCGATCGCATGGCCTGCTCTGCCGAGCAAACTGCTCTCGAGTAACTTTGCTTGCTCGACATTCAATTCAGTTTCGATCGCTGCGCGCTCCGCGACAACTTCAGCCGACTCAGATTGCATTTCGCTTGATTCCAACTGACGTTCCATTTGATGCGCCAGTTCGTGATCCCCCGGAAAGTATCCGGCCGCCCAAATCAAAATCGTTGCAGCAAAGATGAGCGTTCCCGCGCGAAGGATGAACTCTCGAACTGCTTCCCAAACGCGCAGCAACACGACTCGACCACTGGGAACTTTGTATTCCGGTAATTCTAAAACAAACGGTGCGGTCTCTCCGCGGAAAAAGGTTTTGCGCAAAAACCATGCTGTGGGAATAGCCACTACTGCGCCAACCAAATACATCCCCATCAACACCAATCCCTGAAGATTTAACCAACCCCCGAGGACTCTTGTCTCAGGTATAAATGCCGCGATCATCAACATGTACACCGGCAACCGCGCCGAACAACTCATCAGCGGTGCAATTAAGATCGTCACCAATCGATCGCGGCTATTCTCAATCACGCGAGTCGCCATGATGCCAGGTACCGCGCACCCAAACGAACTGATTAATGGCAGAAATGACTTGCCACTCAAACCCAATAGACTCATCAATCGATCGCTCAAAAACGCCGCACGCGCGATATAACCACAATCTTCAAGCACAGCGATCACAAAAAACAATAGCGCTACCTGCGGAACAAATACCAAAACACCACCGACTCCAGCGATGACTCCATCCACCATGAGACTACGGAACATTCCCGGTGGGATGACCGATGTTGCGAAGCTCACTAAGCCATTTTGCAATTGTTCGCAAAGCCACATCAGTGGCGCGGAGCCTGTGAAAATGATTTGAAATACGAGCAACATGAGCGCGACAAAGGCGAGCATCCCCGTCCATCGCCCCGTCAACACGCTATCAATGCGGTCAGTCCATGTACTTCGTGTGGTTCCACCACTGATCACACCATCGATCGCACGGCGAATCCAAGCGTAACGTGAACCGCTTTCAAGATCCGCGAGATTACCGCATTTAGTTTCAATTCTCTGTCGCGTCTCGCGAAGCACTTGCTGAACTTCAACCCCAAGGGTTTGGATCAGTTTCTTTTCCGCTGCTCCGCCAATATCGAGCAAACTGCGTTCGATTAAATAGCGATCGCCGCGATGCTTCAGTTGCCAGTGGTGCTCCAAGTCGGTAACGGCCGATTGAAATGCATCCGGTAACGCACTCTCAAACTTCAGATGCTTCGGTTGTCGTGCATAGCTTAAGATCTCTTCGCGCAGCGGCTCGATACCTTCACGCCTGGCTGCAGCTGTCAGCACTACAGGAATCCCTAACTGTCGAGCCAAACGAGGAGCGTCAATCGATTGGCCTCGCGATCGAGCGACGTCAATCATGTTTACCGCTAGGATGATAGGAACTTCTAGCTCCAGCAGTTGACTCAATAGAAACAAGTTGCGTTCGAGCAATAAGGCACTCGCAACACAAATCACGAGGTCAACTGGTGGCTGTTCGTTGGTCCCCGTTAGAACTTCGACCGCAACCATCTCATCCGGCGAACGAGGCGCTAAACTATACGTCCCCGGGAGATCGATAAACTCGATCGCTTGATCCTGCCAAATGACTTGGCTCGATCGCTTCTCAACCGTTACCCCAGGATAGTTTCCGGTGCGGACCATCAGTCCGCTGAGCGCACTGAACAAAGTGCTTTTACCGGTATTGGGGTTGCCGATGAATCCAACCCGAAAGACTCGCGGATGCCGAGGGGAAATGCTTGAATGGGCCGCGGTTTCTTCTGCAGCCATTCCCATGGCAGTCTATATTCCCAAAACTTTCCGGAATCGCAAAAACTATCTGTCTAACTGTACCGATACCCGACGCGCTTCAGCCGATCGCAGTGCCAACCGACACCCTTCGACGAAACATTTCAATGGATCACCGAGCGGTGCTGCACGAATCAACTGAATCGCACGGCCAGGCACCAGACCCATTTCACGCAAGCGGGCGGCGACTCCATCCGTCCCCTCAACTCGCACTACACGCCCGGATTCCCCCGGACGAAGTTGATCTAGCGTCGTCATCAGTATTGTTTCCTTGAATTGAGAATCAGTCTCAATTGATCGACTTAAGTTTGTCCAAGTGATGACAAAAGTCAATGGTAACTAGGAGGAATTCTGGTTTTGGGACAACTCGCCGCGTGCCCGCTAAGGGAACGCTGGGAAACCTTCCCTAGGACTTTTCGATGATCTGCATGCCCATGCGCATAGACGAAACCACTCTTCTAGAGTAAAACACGGCGCCACAGCGACTGACATTGCCGAAGATTACCTGCCGATTGTGGCTGAAAAAATCCGCAGAATCCGCAGGTTAGTGACCTGTGTTACGTGTGGAAGCGGATCCTGATCTAGACTTGCTCAGCCGGATGAGTGGATAGAATGCACTCATCGTGAAATCAATTCTCGACGCTTCGTCGGTTTTCATCGACCGCACGTTCCGCACTCATTTCGAGTTACTTAACTACTGAGGATGTCATGATAAAGCGGCGAATCATGCAGTTTGTTACGCCAATTTTGTTGGTTGCGATATGTTTGGTCGGTTACGGCGCAGACGGCAAGAAAAAGAATGGACTCAACATCAAGATATCCATGACAGAACAAGAACTGATCGATTGGGCGAAGTCGAAAGGTTTAGAGACGGCGACGTTTGGCACGGGTTGTTTCTGGTGTACCGAGTCTTGCATGCAACAACTCAAAGGAGTTGAGAAAGTGGTCTCGGGTTACTCAGGAGGACATGTTGACAACCCGACCTATGAACAAGTTTGTGGCAAGCTCACCGGTCATGCCGAAGTGTGTCAGATCTTTTACGATCCCAATGTGATTCCCTACGAAAAACTATTAGAGAAGTTCTGGATGATCCACGATCCGACTTCAAAGAATCGCCAGGGGGCCGACGTAGGGCCTCAATATCGCAGTGTGATTTTCTATCACAACGAAGAACAACGCGATAAAGCAGAAGTTTATAAAAAGAAGCTCGACGAAGCAAAAGTTTACGGCAAAAAGATCGTTACAGAGATCGAGCCACTCAAGAAGTTTTGGCCGGCCGAAGACTATCACCAAAACTACTTCAACTTGAATCCGCAGAATCCCTATTGCCAAGCAGTTGTCGGCCCCAAGCTTGAGAAGTTTAAGAAGGTCTTTGCGAGTGAACTGAAGTAGATCGCTGGTGAACTGAACTGTGGCTGGTTCCGCTGCGACACAAATAGATCCAAAACTCAACGACGATGTTTAAATTCCTTCAACAAACCCTGCAACGTTATCGAAAGCGAGTGAAGCGGCGCATGCCGCAGCGCAATACGCTTGCCGTTGAAGCTTTGGAAACTCGTCGACTGATGACATTGAATCCATCTCCGAATGAGCAGGAGATGCTACAACTCGTCAATTTGTTTCGCACGGATCCTCGTGGGGAATACTCGCGACTCATCACCTCAAGCAATCCACGGCAAGGAGTGAATCCACAGATCACCAACGCGATCAATTTCTTCAATGTGGATATGTCGCGATTACAAGCGGCGCTCAACGCGCTGACTCCGACTGCGCCTGTTGTGTGGAATGAGAAGCTGATTGGAACAGCGTTGGCACATAATCAGAAGATGATTCAAGTGGACCAGCAGACGCACCAAGCCGCTGGAGAGCTAGGGCTCGGTGATCGTATTCGCGCCGCTGGTTATAGTTTCTCCCGAGTCGGTGAAAACATCTTTGCTTTTACTCAGAATGTTGTCGAAGGTCACGCTTCGCTCGTTATTGACTGGGGAGTCGGCCCTGGCGGGATGCAAGACCCAGCTGGCCACCGCATCACCTATATGAATCCCGAATATACGGAAGTTGGGATTAGCATCGTCGCGGATAACAATACGACGAACAAAGTCGGTCCGCTGCTGGTGACGCAAGACTTTGGCAAACCAGCGACAGCATTACCGCCGATGGCCGTGGGAGCGGTCTTCCGGGACTTGGACAAAGATGGCTTGTATGACGCTGGCGATGGAATTGGAAATTCGGAAATCACATTTACAGGTCCTGCTGGAACCTTCCGTACGACGACGATGAGTGCCGGGGGTTATCAGCTCGAACTCCCCGCAGGAACCTACACGGCAAGTGCGCGCGGTGGTGGCTTGTCAGGAACCGTCGTTCGTAACAATGTGGTCAGCACCGGTACGAATGTTTTCGTCAATTTCATAGAAGGATTTACGGATTCGCTTAGCCCCGATGCGCAAGAAGCCAACGAGGATTTTGGTAGCGCGAAAGCACTAACCGGTAGCGACCAGACCATTAACAATCTCAACTTGCACCGCGTCGGTGACAAGGACTTTTTCAAATTCGTCCCAAAGGCGAGCGGTGCTGCGGTTATCGATGCATTGTTCTCTCAAGCCCAAGGGGATATCGATCTACAGTTCTACGACTCAGGTCAGCGCTTGTTGAGTCAATCGGCAGGACGTACTGACAACGAGCGAATCAATGCTTCGGTCGTCAAAGGTCAAACCTATTACATAGCAGCTGTCGGCTTTCAAGATAACTTGAGTGTTGGCTATTCGCTCAAACTCGATTTACCCGAGATACCTCCGCCACCCGCCGCCGATGCAGAAGAGCCAAATGAAAGTGCTTCGGTAGCGCGTGAACTCGGGCCGAATGATTTACGCATTCCGAATTTGACTTTAAGTAGTGCCACGGACCATGACTGGTTTAAAGTTACGCCACAGAATAGCGGTACCATGGCAGTCGATGCTTTGTTCTCTCAACTCGGAGGAGACGTCGATCTAGAAATTCTTAACGCCGCGGGCACAGTCCTCGGAGAGTCAAAAAGTACCGATGACGATGAAAGAGTCTCCCTGACCGTTCAAGCGGGCGTTGCTTACTTCATTCACGTGTTTGGCAAATCCGGTGATACGTCGACCGGTTATACCTTGAATGTGGACGGTCCTGGCTTGTTGCCCCCTACGGTCACTGCGGATGCTGCACAATTGAATGCCGGTGCATCGATTGATATCGATGTACTCGTCAATGATCGTTCGGCAGGTGATCGTCCTATCGTACAGCCTGTACTGGAGTTGGAGTCTCGCGGTGGTGTCAATGCACCTGTCTGGGAAGTGGTTAACAATCGGGTCCGTGTGACCGCCGCCGCCAATATCCATGGGTTCTTCACAAACCGATATCGCGTAAAAGATGTTTCAGGACAGTTCTCTCCGTTCACCACGATCCAAGTGATGGTGATTGTGCCTGGCGTTAAAGCGTTTCAGAATCAAGATGGCGTAACCGACGTTGATGGCAATCGATCCGTTGAACCGATTGATGCATTGTTGATCATTAACTTACTCAATCAAAACTTGAGTACCTTACCACAACAGGCAGCGAATAACGCACCTCAAGGCTTCGTAGACGTCAATGGAAATGGAATTCTAGAACCCATTGACGCATTACTTGTCATCAACGAATTAAACGCTGGGGTAAGCGGTTCCATTCAAATCGTACCGCTCGTTAGCAAAGAGCAACTCTTCCTCTGAGAAAGTCGGCCCTTCAAGGCCGCTACGGTATCCGAACCTCCCGTAGGCATCTTCTCCCTCGTCGGCTTTTGTTCCGACGCACTTAGGACACATTGTTTATAATTGGCCGTTCGAGAATAAAAAATCGACGAGGAGTTAGAAATGCCGAGATTAGGATTGCCTCTGAGGGCATTGTTCATGGCTCTCATGAGTATGAGCTTTGCCCTGGCGTCAGCGGTTGCACGGCCCCCGAACATTCTCGTCATCTTGGCGGACAATTGGAGAGCGCCTCACGCTGGAATCCTCGGAGATAAATTGGCGTACACGCCCACTTTCGACAAGTTAGCACAGTCTGGAGTTTTATTCACGCGCGCTTTCAATCCGGTTCCCTCGTGCTCTCCCACACGGGCTTGTCTGTTAACTGGAAAGTATGCGCATCAACTTGGCGAGCGTGCGAGCCTTTGGAGCGGTTTTCCGAAAAGCGATCGCGTGATCACAGAGCAATTGAAAGACGCTGGTTATGAATTGGGATTCAGTGGCAAAGGCTGGGGTCCAGGCGATTTTCAAAAGTCCGGATGGAAAGACAATCCTGTGGGCCCAAGTTTTAAAAGCTTTCAAGAATTTCTATCACAAAGAGACTCGACTCGTCCTTTCTTTTTCTGGATTGGCAACACAGATACCGCGACCAAAGGAGGCAAGCATCCTTATCTGGAGTTCGCAAAACAATTCATCGATCCAAAGGAACTTGTCATCCCACCAGAACTTCCTGATTGCGAAGAGCTTCGTCTGGACCTTTTGAACTATTACGGAGGAATACGAAAGCTTGATGAGATGGCCAAGGATGCGATCGATGCATTAGCGGCTCAAGGAAGTCTGCAGCAAACGGTCGTGGTTTATGGCAGTGACAATGGCTGGCAAATGCCCCGTGGTCTTGCCAATTGTTACGATTCAGGCTCGCACGTTCCCTTGCTCATTCATGATGGACGTCAACCGCCACAAGCGCGTGTTATCGATTCATTCGTGAACCTCGCCGATTTGGGTCCAACCATTCTGGAACTCTCTGGTCAGACACCGCCATCGGATATGACGATGCAATCTCTCGTTCCATTACTAAATAATTCGCCAACCGCCGTTGTTCGCGATGCTGTATTCCTCGAGCGAGAACGCCATGCTGATGTACGGCAGAATCACCTGAGTTACCCGGTGCGCGCGATACGCACGAAAGACTATCTCTTCATTTGGAACCTTCGATCTGATCGATGGCCCGCTGGCGATCCCGATGTTCATTTCCTACATGGCCGTCCTTATGGAGATGTGGATACAACTGCCGTCAAAGATTTTTTACTGAAACATGAGAACGATGCTGCTTATCAAGTTTATGTTCAACGCATCTTCGGTAAACGTCCCCCATTCGAACTCTATGATCTCAAACGAGATCCGCATCAGCTGAAGAATGTCGCCCAGGAAAACGAGTACGAGGAAACAAAACGGCAACTTAAACAGCGCATCGATCAGTGGATGCAAAAAACTCATGATCCCCGCATCGATCCACACTATGACGCTTGGGACCATTATCCTTACTACGGCAAAGCTCCAAAGTAGAATTGCATTTTTTGAGCTACCCGCCCGCTTGCGGGAGGGTCGGACGCCGTAGCGGCCGGGGAGGGTCTTACATCGCGCGAAGCCGCTAAAATCGCGAAGTCAAGAAATGACATGCTTCACCAGGATTGCTATCGGACCAGTCCAATTCTCTCTGGCCCTGAAAGGCGAGGATCTGTGAGAGGGAGAATCGTGGTATTTCGTGCTCGTGCTCGTAATCGTCGTTCAAGAGTGATGGGTTCAAACATGCTAGGATGATTCAAAGCTACCCGCCCGCTTGCGGGAGGGTCGGACGCCGTAGCGACGTATTTTCGTACTCGTACTCAATGAAATGGTACTCGTACTCGTCCTCAAATAAGTACGTGCCCTTTCCACTTTTTCGATGAGTCGATAAAAAAACTCGAAATCACCAAGGAATCGTCGGTAGTTTTTGCCTGCTCCCGACGAGACCGATTTTCACCAAAGGAGATTTCGAGTGAGTAGGATTGAAACAAAAAAGGTCGCCCGCCGCAAGCGTCAAGTTGCTCAGCGTGAGATTGCTCGAAGACAAGGGCGAATCGCTAAGCGATTGTCGGAATCTAGCGCCGTGGACCGTGGCCAGCCGATGACTCAGAGTGGTAACGTTCACTATGAAGTCTCGAGCAAAGTTGGTGGAACGGGTTTTGGTGGAATGGCTGCGGTTCACGCTTTCGTCAGACGAATTGGGCTTGATACACAGATCAATCGACGGCTGACCGTATTCAAGAAGCGTTGCCCTTACTATGAATCGGATCATGTACTCAACGTGGCTTACAATGCCATGTGCGGTGCGAGATCGTTGCAAGAGATTGAGTTGCGCCGTAATGACGAGCACTATCTGAACTCTCTAGGGGCTGAACGCATCCCTGACCCAACGACGACGGGTGACTTCTGTCGTCGCATGGACTCTGCTGCTATCGGTGTACTTCAAGATGCAATTGACGAAGTACGACTAGATGTCTGGAATGCACAAGCGAAGAGTTTTAAAAAATTGGCCACGATCGACATGGATGCCACGATTGTGGAAACCGATGGTGAGTGCAAACAAGGTATGGATATCAGCTACAAAAATATTTGGGGATACCATCCTCTTTTGTTCACCTTAGCGGAGACGGGCGAAGTTCTACGACTGACTAACCGTGGAGGCAACGCGCAGAGTGGCCACAATGCTTTCAAGGATGCTGACAAAATTATTGATCTTTGTCAGAAAGCCGGCTTTGAGCGGATTCTGCTTCGCGGAGATACCGCATTCACGCAAACGGATCATCTCGATCGTTGGGATGACGACAATGTAGAATTCGTTTTTGGATTGCGAAACACGCGAACTTGATGGCGAAAATCGATGAAATTGCGGTGGATCAATGGCAACCAGTCCCTCGCGAGCCGAGTTACGACCCCTCCACACGCAATCGCGCTCGGCCGGACAAAGTCAAACGTGAAATTATCGAGGCTCGCGGGTACAGGAATCGCAGGCTGAAGGAAGAGGTTTATGTCGAGGTGCCATATAAGCCTTACAAGTGTGACAAGACTTATCGCTTGATCATCGTTCGCAAAAAGCAAGACGTTACCGAGCAAGGCGTACTCTTCGAAGACGATGTGTATTTCTTCTACATCAGCAATCTCGAGCCTGCTCAATACACTGGACTAGAGGTAATCTACGAAAGCAACAAGCGATGTAATCAGGAGAACGTGATCGCTCAGTTGTATGAAGCCCGCGCCTTGCACGCTCCAGTTGACGAACTGGCATCCAATTGGGCATATATGGTCATGGCCTCGCTGAGTTGGACGCTCAAAGCTTGGATCGCCTTGAGCATTTCGGAAGAGTCAATCGAAAATACTCGTAAGGCAACTAAGCGTGCTACCACTCAAGCCACTAAAGAGTCAGTCAGGAAGATTAAAGAAGAGAAAAAACGTCTCTTGCGAATGGAGCACAGAACCTTCGTAGAGCAATTCATTCGGCTCCCGGCGCTGGTTATACGTACAGGCCGAAAATTAATTGTTCGTCTGACGTCTATAAATCCATGCAGCCACATATTCAACCAGTTCTTGACCGTTGCCCTGAAGTGACATGAAGTCTTTGAAGCCGAGATCTGGATGTCTCGGTACCACCGCCAGCGCCAAGCCGCCCACAGGGCAACCGACAAGAGATGACGTGACGACCAACCGAAACATCGCAACGCCATTCGGCGCAGGGTTGAGCCTGCGCCTAGAAAATCACGAAAAAACTTAATTGGCAGATGCTTATTTTAGGACTCGATCGTGACGCATCGAGTACGAGTACGAGTACCGCCTGCGGCTGAGTACGAGTACGAATATTCAGGAAATATGAGAAACTCGCAACATCAAAACTTGGCAGCGATAGTTACCTTCTTAAACCCTTTACATACGGTCAGTCGATGAAGCTGATAACTTGCCTTTTCGCTTTACGCTTGCAGTTTCGCATGGCAATCATCTGATTGCTGTGGAGCCAAAAACCAAGGTCACCATCGTCGGTGAAGATTTCTGGATCAACGGAGAACCGACTTATCGCGGCCGCCAGTGGAACGGGCACCGTATTGAAGGGCTGCTACTAAACAGTCGTATGGTCCAAGCAACTTTCGATGATTTGAATCCCGAGACGCGGGAGTTGTGGAAGTATCCCAACGGACAAGCGTTTGATGCCGAGCGAAATCTTGCCGAGTTCCTGGAAGCTATACCGAGCTATCGAAAAGCCGGACTGCTTGCGATCACGGTTAACTTTCAAGGAGGAAGTCCGCAAGGCTATTCGAAGTCACAGCCTTGGATCAACAACGCATTCACCGCGACAGGTGAGTTGCGTGAAGATTATGCGCAGCGCATGGAGCGTGTGATTCGCAAAGCGGATGAATTGGGAATGGTCGTCATCTTGGGGTACTTTTACTTCGGTCAAGATCAACGATTGAAGGACGAGGCGGCCGTGATCGCTGCGACCGATGCGGCAACTGACTGGGTATTTAATCATCACTTTGGCAACGTGTTGATCGAAGTCAACAATGAATGCAACGTCAAGGCGTATGACCATGAGATCCTTAAACCGGGGCGCGTTCACGAATTGATACAAAGAGTGAAAAACAGGCAAACTGCTGGGCGCAGATTGCTTGTTGGAACCAGCTATGGCGGTGGTTCTCTACCCACAGAGAATGTGATTGAAGTCTCAGATTTTTTGTTATTACATGGAAATGGTGTGCAGCAACCGGCGAAGATTGCGGAAATGGTTGTCAAAACTCGCGAGAAGTGCGGTGACCGTAAGGTGCCAATCGTCTTCAACGAAGACGATCACTTCGCCTTCGATCAGGAGAACAATAACTTCTTGGCTGCCGTGCGCGAGCATGCAAGCTGGGGCTACTTCGATTACCGTATGAATAACGAAGGATTCGAAGAAGGCTTTCAAAGCGTTCCCGTCGATTGGCAGATTCGCAGCCCACGGAAGCAAGGCTTTTTCAAACTCCTCACCGAGATCACTGGCTCCAAATAAGGCACAAGCAAATGCGCGCAACTTTGTTTCTCTGTTTCTGTTGGCTCATGAGTTCGGCCGCATTCGCCGAGACGCGTCCCAACATCTTGGTCATTGTCGCGGACGATTTGGGCTATGCAGATGTCGGCTTTCAAGGTTGTAAAGATATTCCAACACCGTCACTCGATCGCTTAGCCGCACAGAGCGTTCGTTGCACCAACGGTTATGTGACCCATCCCTTCTGCAGTCCAACACGTGCGGGTTTGTTGACCGGGCGTTATCAACAACACTTTGGTCACGAAAACAATCTGCATGGTTGCCCCGATTCCACAGTGGCAGGATTGCCGATTGAACAAACGACTTTGCCCCAAGTTCTCAAGGGTGCCGGTTATCGCACAGGTGCCGTTGGTAAATGGCATCTCGGTGCACATCCACAGTTTCATCCGAATCGCCGTGGGTTTGAACATTACTTCGGTCTGCTCGGTGGTGGACACAATTATTTGCCGGATGTTAAGGGGGGTATTGAGTACACGATTCCCATGACCGCAACGGCAAAGATGAACCGCTGCAGGGTTATCTAACCGAAGTGCTTGGTAAAGAAGCCAGCGTGTTCATCAAAGAGCAACGAGCAGACAAGCCCTGGTTCTTATATCTTGCATTCAACGCTCCGCATACTCCGCTGCAAGTCACCGACAAACAGCTTGATCGCGTCCGACATATCGAGGATGAAAAACGACGTAACTACGCGGGCCTCATCGTTGGATTAGATGATGCGGTTGGCCAAGTCCTTGATACGCTCGAAAAATCTCAACAACGAGATCAAACCATGATTTGGTTCCTCAGCGACAACGGCGGACCGATCAGCGTAACCAATAGTCGTAACACTCCCCTGCGCGGCGCGAAAGGTCAAGTGCTGGAGGGAGGCATTCGGGTTCCTTTTTTGATCTCATACCCCAACCAATTCAAACCCGGGAAGGACTATACAGCGCCGGTTTCGTCCTCGATGTATTTGCCACAAGCATTGCAGTAGCACAAGCAGAAAGACCTGATTCACTCGCATTGGATGGTGTCAATCTCGTGCCCTATTTGCAAGGTAAGTCGACGGAGCCACCACATAAACAGTTGTTTTGGCGCGCTGGCGGAGGTGCTCGCTACGCCGTTCGCGAAGGCGATTGGAAACTCGTCAAAGAACAAGATAAAACTCCTGAACTTTATCAGCTCGATGTAGATATTGGCGAAGCGACCAATCTTGCCGAGAAACAGCCAGACGTGCTCAAACGCTTGCAAGCAGCCTACGAAACATGGAATCAGCTCAACATTGAACCCTTGTTCGAAAGTCCGCGTCCGGCCCGACGCCAGGCTCCGGCGAAGGTGCAAAACGACTAGAGCTTTGCTATAACCAACGGCTATGGATACTCGCAAAGCGCAAGATGTCTTTCGCCTCAATGAACGGATAACGCTGCTGCCGGTGCTCCACGGCAGCGGTGAGTGTGCGCTCATGGTTCGAAGATGGATGCTGGAACACCCCTGTGATTGCTTAGCAGTTCCGCTGCCCCCTTCGTTTCAAGTTGCCGTTGAAGAAGGTGTAGCACAACTCCCCATTCCTTCGATCGCGATTCAACCTTCGTCGTTGAATGTCAATACAGCCCTTAGCTGGGAACCATCGAGCCAAGAATCAGAAGAAGACGAAGAAGACTCGGACGTACCGGCCAGTTATGTTCCGATTGACCCGTGCCAGCCCGTCATCGCTGCGATCCGCATCGCAATCGGGGAGCGATGCTCGCGAGCCTATATTGATTTGGAAACAGATCCATTTATTCCGGTCGGCACAGTCATGCCCGACCCGTACGCGCTAAAGTGTGTTGCCCCTGAAGTGTTTGCGACTGCCCTCTTGGCTGCAGTCCCTGAACCTCCTGACGAGCAAACTCGGCAACGCATTGGACATATGGCCAATCAACTGCATCGGTTGGAGCAACGCCACCAACAGATTCTCTGTATCTGTAGCATTCTTCATTGGCCTTGGCTTCGCGCCGCATATCAAGATGCTCAGGCACCCAACGCAGAATCGGCTGAAGTTGAATCGGTCGAGCTTTATGGGGTTGATCCACGAACACTGCTTTTTCTCTTTGGCGAGTTACCCCTCATAACCGGGTTGTATGAGAAAGCACGCGAGGAACTGGAAGACGACGAAAATCTATCTTTGGACGGAGTCAAAGAACTACTGTTGACGGCGCGCGACCGGTATCTACAAGAGCTCAAGAAGCGAGCGAGGAGAGTGACTCCGCTTCTATTGAGTCAGTGTTTGAAGTACATCCGCAACATGTCGCTGCTCGGCCGGCGAATGACTCCCGACCTTTACACGATTGCCGTAGCCGCTCAGCAGATCCTAGGTGACCAATACGCAAGGCATGTTGTCGAGGCCGCAGCGAGTTATCCCTACGATGGACTTGAGCAGCTGTCGCAAGTATCCCTCGGGATCGACGAATGCCGCTTTCCGGATGGTCGGATCGTATCGCTTGCGAGCCGGCTCCCAGGGCCCCCGGTCGTTTGGCGACAGATGAAGCTACAACGAAGGCCGCGCGATGAAGACAAAGTGCGTTGGCAAGCGAGATGGGATCCCTTCCGGCAATGCAGTTGGCCCCCCGAAGATCAACGCATCGAGCTTTTCCGCACTCGAGTTGCTGAACGGGCCGCAGCCATTGTCGGATCTGACCTAGCGCGCACTGAAAAATTTACAACTAGTGTCAAAGACGGCATCGATATTCGCGATACCTTACGACATTGGTATGAAAAACAAATTTATGTTCGCATCATGCCGCCGGACCGAGGTCCGATGGATGGCTGCATCATGCTCTTTGACTCACCGGCTGATCCACGTCAATATCCTTGGCGCAGCACTTGGTTTGCTGAGCATCAAGAGGAAAGCACGCTAGCATTTTTCGCGACTGACTTTCAGAAAGAGATGGTGGGACCGGGCATTGGTCTCGCCACATACGGCGGAGCTTTATTTCTTTACCCCCCCATCGCAATTCCCGACATCTGGATTGACCCGCGTTTGGATTTTGCCGATTCGCTCGAAGAACGATTGATTGCTGCGGCATGCATGTATGCCCGAGAACCGCGAGTCGCTTTTCTTGCGCATTTACCCCCCGGATCTGTTTTTCGCCGCATAGCCAAGCGATTTAAAAAGCAATTGGTGCATGTACCGATGAATGGATTTAGTGATGCCGAAATTCAAACCATGCGAATGATGCATGTGCTCAATGGTAAAGAAGTACGCAGTTATGCTGCAGAGTTTATTCGTAAGGTCTGAGCGCCTGCATCCTGATTCCGCATTCCTTACTATTTCTTTATTTAATAATACGTTCGCATCGGTTAGGCCTTCCCTCGGCACTGACTACCATGTCAGGCATCCCCTGAGAATAGCTTCATGGCAAACATCATACTCACTGAGGGATAAACGAAACGGTCGGAGTGCGTCGATTAAGGTGTATGTTTGCTTAATCTTCGACGGCGGAGTCGTTTGCTTTAAGCATGAAACACCCCTACGCAGCGGTCCGAAAATGACAATTCGTACGTTCATCATTGATGATCAGGAAGTTGTGCGCGTCGGATTGGTACATGCGCTATCTCAAACAATTGATATCGAAGTCGTTGGATCTTCTGCCGAGCTTTGTCAGGCGGCAAATGCCATCATCGAAACGAAAACACAAGTCTTAGTCGTTGCTTTCCGTGCTTCGCAGACCCATGAACGCGAACTCGTTTCGCAACTGCGCAACAAGATGAGTGACCTTCGAATTCTTGCTTATGCCGATCATGAAAGTCCTGACATGACGACGTGCATGAACGCCTACGGTGCACTAGGGTTTTTGGACAAGAATGCCACCATGACCGACTTGGCAGTGGGGGTTCGTGCCCTGCATGCCGGCCGCGTGTTTATCAGCCATACCCCCGAAGTCACGCGAAAACCCTACGTCGATTTAGAGAGTCAGGCGGGCTCAGTTCAGCCTGAAGACTCAATTGACTTATCTAGTCGTGAGCGGAAGTACTGCGTTTGTTGGGAGAAGGATTGACGAATCAAGAAGTTGCAGAGCGGCTATTTCTGAGTGTAAAAACCATCGAGACCTACCGATCGCGTGTGATGAAAAAACACTCCTTCGAGGTCGCGCTCAACTCTTCGAACTCGCTCGACGGCTCGAATCTCTGCCGCGCATCGTCGCCAGCTAACACCGTAACTGGATTCGCCAGAATTCAGAGCTGCTTCAAGGTGTAAGGCAAAACGCCCGAACACGTCTATTACTTACTGCTCAAAGGTCAATGCTTTTTCTGAAGTGTGGCCACTTCAGCTACGGGTCTCACGCTCCTGACAAACACCTTGCAAATCGTGTCGGGCATCACCTGATAAGCTGAGGCAATCTATGAAAGGTCACATGTCAGGTGCGCAACATGAAACTCAGAGTTTCACTGACAGGATGATCTTTCAACGTCGGGTTTACTGTGACATCCGCACGTTTTTGTTGCATCGGTAAACAGCCGACGTACGGTTGACTCGTTAGCGGAAAGCAGTGAGGCACTCAAGCGAAGCAAACCATGAACAACACTTCGCATGTGTGTCAAGCTCAGCCTGGTTAACACAATCGTATTCATTGCTGGAACTCTCTTGACCTTGTCAAAAGCGGCTTCCTAGAGTCCCTTGCCGAATCTTCTCTGCGAGAAGATGCCGGCAACTGAACAGCCATCCGGGAGCTGTCAGTGGGAATCGAGAAGCACCATGAGAAAAGGAGCAAGATCCGTAATGAGAAAAGAGTGTGAACCAAGTGTTCGCTGACGTGGAGCCAGCTGATTTCAGGTCCATCCTGTTAAAAAGAGATGGATTCTGTTGCCCAACAGCCGACTTCCACCTACTTTTCCAGTTCCCATCTCATACAGGATCTCATTCCCATGTCCGCAAAGTATCTGCTTGCTGCCCTAATCACCGTTTCGTTTGCCGGCCATGCAATGGCTCAATCAAGCGGTAACCAAAAATTCACTGTAAGTGTGCCGACCAGCATCACCATTACTCCGCCGTCGGACGTCTCCATTACCCACGATCAATCTGACAACACCAAAACTTCCCGCACAGCAATGGTCGTTCGTGGCAACACCATGAGCGGAGTCACCGTTTCGTTTGCAACTGGAAGTGCATTCGTGCACGCCACGGACAGCTCGTTCAAACGCAACGCGCAACTCGATCTGTCGGTTGCCAGTTCGCAAGGACCGGCTGCTTGGACCGTTACCCAAGCGACGGATGTCACCGATTACGTCAATAACGATGGAACCGCTTCGGTTCAAGCAACCAGCAACGGTGTTGGCAAAGCACATTCAATCTGGCAGTCAAGTTCATTACCGACAACTTTGGCACCTTCGCCGCCGGTAACTACGAATCCACAATCACTGGAACCGTTACGGCCAACTAAGACAACCCCGAAAGGCTAGTTCCTCAGCGAGTCAGACGGCTCGCTGAAGAACTAGCTTATGAATTTTATGAAATGGATGGTAACTCTCCTCGCCGCAACCTTTGCATGCTGTGCAAGCCAGTCGTTTGCACAATCGGCATTTCGTGTCGACGTTGCGAATGTTCCGAGTAGTGATTCTGCAAAAGCCGCAAGCCAATGGACGGTACGCTTGCAGCAACGCAATATCATCCTGCAGTGGCGTTGCCTTCCTTTCACTTTCGACGCCGATTCAAAACAGAAGTCTGATGCCAGTTTGAGTGCTCAAGTCATTGCTATCCAAGGTGGGGCTATCGTCTCGCCCACCTCTGCATCGGTAAAGACATCTCTCGCTGACAATGTCCAGCAAAGCGTCATACAAATGGCGATGCGAGGAACAGGCAAAATTGACGTGCTCATGCAAGTCGGCATCGATCCAGAATTTGCGACCGCAGGCAATCACTCGACCACAGTTGAACTTACGGTGACGGGTGGCTAAGCCATGATGCTGACAACCTTATGCTCACTGTCACGCGATCGCTCGCTGAGCATCTTTGCCTGCTGCGCCATCCTTCTAAGTCTCATATCCGGCTGTCGCACGGTGGAGCCCGCTCCACTGAGCGTAGAAGAAATCATTCAGCAATCAATGGAAGCCAGTGATCGCTCCAGACAAACCGGAATTGATGCGGCAAGCAGTCGCCCCGAAACCAATGTGCTTTATCCACAAGAATTCCTCGAAAACGGTTCTCAACCAATTCAAATGACTCAAGGCGCCGAGCCGATCAACTCGGGACCGGTGATACCAATCCAACGATTCAATCCGATATCCGAAGAGTTTGTTGACACCGACTTGCGCGAAGCCCTTCTCACGCTTGCGGAAAAAGGAATGTCGACCTTGTAATGGACGATAAAGTACAAGGTGTGGTCAGCACGACCATTGACAATCTGTCTCTCGATCAAGCATTCGAAAAAGTGCTTATGCCACAAGGCCTCTATAGCGCTTGGCGTGACAATCAAATCATCGTTGCTCCCGCTGACCCTGCCTCGCCCTTGTTTCCCTATGTCGCCGCAACGGTTGATTATCGGCCAAAACATGTCGATGTCAAAACATTGATGACCACGGTGCCAGTCAACATGACGCAGTACGTCAAGGCATTAGATGGAACAAACCAAATTATGATCGAAGCGCCCGAATCTCTAGCTCGCCGAATCGAGCAGCGATTCGCGCTCGTCGATCAGCCTATTCCGCAAGTAGTTCTCGAAGCGATTATCTGCGTTGTTTCACCTGATACCGCATTCCAGCTCGGGCTCGATTGGCAACATGCCGTGGAACTCAATGGCGATACGGCTTTCAAATTGGGTGCAACAGGGCTAGCACTCAGTGCGAGCGCTTCTCCCAACGGCGTCGATGCAGTCTTCAGCGACTTTGCTACAACTTCTGCTTTTGTCAAACTACTATCTGAGAATGGTTACTTAACCATTCGCGCTTCTCCCCACGTGATGGCTAAGAGCGGCGAACGAGCCAATATTTCCATCAATCGCGAAACCTTCTTTAGCGTTAGTCCGCAAAGCTCTTCGAATAACAGCACCAACTCCATCTTCTTCCAACAAAACATTCAGAAAGTTGATGCAGGGATCACATTAGAAATCACTCCGACCATTCGTGATGACTTAGTGACGATCAAGATTGACAAAGCTGAAGTAAGTGAAGATGTCCGTCAAGCCAATTCGGAAGCAGCGTTGAATCCCTATCCGATCATCAATCGACGTTCTGTTTCGACAACCGTCCACGTCCGAGATGGAAAAACGATCGTAATTGGTGGATTAGTCCAGCGCGAAACCGTGGATCGAGTCAATGAAGTTCCGGGACTCAGCAAGATCCCACTACTGGGCTATCTATTTAAATCAAAGCAAAGACAAACGCGGGAAGCCGACGTCATTATTTTCATTTCACCACGGATTGTTCAACCTGCTTCGCTATGCGAACCAATCGATTCATGAGTGTGCCCCATGCAATCCTTTCGAATTGCTTCTTCCCGCTTTCACTTTCACGTTGCAACTTGGATCGCATTCGCATTCACCTGCTTGGTGAGTGTAACAGCCCAAGCTCAACCGAATGCATTGACCATTACACAATCGGTCCAACCAAGCTTTCAAATCGAGCCCGTGGTCAAACGGTTACAAGGGCGACGTGGTGAAGTCATTCCTTTTAGCTTTGAAATGACTTCGGCTGGTAAAGCAATGGAGGTCAGCGTCAGCCCCGTCAACCTTCGACAAGAAACATCTGGAATTATATTGCACGACGAGTCTTCCCCTCCAAAGACTCAGTTGCGGCTCATAAGCCCTGCAAACTTTACGTTGGCACCCGGCGAATCCACCACGATCCAAGGGGAAGTTACGGTTCCTATCGCCAAGACCAATCTTTTGACCTATGGCCTGTTGGTCAAAGATCGTGGACAAGTTTCAAACCCTGGTAGCGATCCTAACGATGGTTCGAAGACGAAAGCTGCAGTAAAGTTCGTCACACAATACGTCTTACGCATTGAGATCGAAACCGGTATTCAAGATTCAGAAGAGTTAAAGCGAATTGAACTTGTTAATGGTCAAGTCCATTCGATCCGTGGGATGCCAGTGGCGCGTGTGATGCTCGAAAACCCGACGGACTTTGCAGTGGAATGTCAAGTTCTCGGCACGATCAGCACACCGACGTCAAAGAAAGGAAAACCCTTTCCCTTATTGATGCCCAGCCGCGCTAGCATGCAAGGAGAGGAAAAACATCTCGTGCGCGTCATGCCTCATTCGCGCATCCGCGTCGAAACTCCACTTGAAAACGTGCTGATGGCCGGCGATCAGTCGCTTCGCATTGCAATGAGCAATGGCCGCCGTACACTGATCGAACAAGTCTTTGACTTCTCAGTACAACCCGGTGACTTTCCTGCGATGGAAACGCAGATTGCGTTCCTTGGAAAACAGTTCTCTGTGCAACCCGCGCAAGTGGAACTTGGCCGCCTCAGTGGGATGTCGCGCACTTGCAACATCAAGTTCGCCAACAATGCACAAGATGAAGAACACGTTTTCTTAAAGCTTCGAGACACTCAAGGTGGTGACTTGGTTGGCGCAAAGTTATCGAACGAGGAGATCGAAGTTGGCGGAGGTCGAGTCAAAACGGTTCGACTGATGATGGGTGATATCGACAAGACTCAATCGACTCAGTACGGTTTCATCGAAGTGCATCGCGAAGCAGATGCCCAGTCCGCTGCTTGCGGACGCATTCCACTGATCATTAACAATGGAACCGAAGATGTTCCGGAATTGCAAGTCGAAGACATGCAACTCACTGCCGATCAGACGATCGAACTGATTGCCACGAACCGTGGGCGAGGGTTTGTGCCATTGCACGGATCGCTTAGGCTCACCGATGAATCCGGACATACCTGTGATATGGCAGACGGATACGGCAAGTGGTTAGCGCCACAAGAGACCAAGCGGTTACGGTTCAAACCTGATACCAAACTTCCCTCGGGCAGTTATCAACTGTCACTACAAATCTACACGCGGGGCGAGCAGCCCGATGTTCAGAAGACATTGGAAATCAAACTGTAGCGCCACCCTCCCGCTTGCGGGAGGGTCGGACGCCGTAGCGGCCGGGGAGGGCCTTCTCCCAGAACCCTCTCCGGCCCTGAGAGGCC
The DNA here is from genome assembly GCA_037367405.1 of Ottelia alismoides. Taxonomy (NCBI): domain Eukaryota; kingdom Viridiplantae; phylum Streptophyta; class Magnoliopsida; order Alismatales; family Hydrocharitaceae; genus Ottelia; species Ottelia alismoides. The sequence goes on along the minus strand of JAZKJV010007521.1, from coordinate 165,584 downwards.
GACTCTCCCAGAGGGAGAGTAGAGAGTAGCATCTTTGCTACCCTGCCCGCTTGCGGGAGGGTCGGACGCCGTAGCGGCCGGGGAGGGTCTCATATCACTTCCCGCTATTTGACCCGTACGCCGTCTCGAGCACTTGCGAGATTAGTGGCAACAGTTGCTTCTTGCGACTGACCACACCATCCAATTGATAGATGTTTCGATCCACGCGAGGATAGTTGATCTCTTCCCAATAGCTCGCTTCGTGCGACATCACGAGCAAGCTACCGTTGGAAATGATGTCTGTGATTAAGAGCGCAGAGAACTCGAGTTTTCTTTCTTGCGCCAAATCACGCAGAGCTTGGAGCAACTCATCTTTACGGTTCCAGAACAACTCAAATCCGATCTCTTCGATCTGTGAAATCGAGAATCGTCGCTGCTGCTCTTCGAACTCTTTACAGTCTTCACGCACCACTTTCGCTGGCGAACCAGTTCGCAATGCCGATCCGATCTCGAAGAACTCTTTGGCATACTGTTCGAGATCACAATTGCAGTAGGTGCGAAGCCACTCGAGACATTTGCGGTCCACATCCGTGGTCGTTGGCGAACGTAGAAACAGGGTATCGCTGATAATCCCCGACGCCATGCACAAAGCCATGCTGGGCGTTGGCTCGATGCCCGCACCTCGAAACTGCCTCGCCACGAGCGTACATGTCGAACCCACAGGTTCATTTATGAAACGGATGGGTTGAGTCGACTTAAGCCCGCCACCGAGGCGATGGTGATCGAGCACTTCCAAGATCTCAGCTTCATCCGCTCCCAGGACCGCTTGCGATAGTTCATTGTGGTCAACGAGGATCAACTGGGGTTTAGGTGGATTCACAAGGTCCGACTTGGAAAGCACACCCACCAGTTCATTTTGATCGTTAAGTACCGGAAAGATACTTTGCTTCGTGCGTTCGACCAGTTGCCGTGCATCAGCCACCGGCTGTTTGGCTTGAAGCGTCACGAATTGCCGTTCAATTGCGGAGGTAATGGTACGAGCAGACTTGATGCGCATGGTCGTGGTTGCAGTATCGAACGGCGACTTGACCACAGTCACGCGATTCATTTTCGCGAGCTGCACTAAACCTGGTGAGAGCTCATATCCGCCGGTCACGACGATCATGCGAACATTATGTTCGAGGGCCGGTAATTGAATGGTCGGTCGATCACCGCAAACCACAACCAGCTTTTCAGCTGGATAGCGATGTAGTCGACGTGTAAAACCTTCGGCGCTCATCGCACCGACCATGACGATCAATTCACAGTTTGCATCGACGTCGATGGCATTCTGGAATTCACCTTGCACCACTGTGCAAATCTTGCGCATGGTGCTATTGACCAAACGCGCACGCATCGGATCTTCGTCACCTTCGAAGACCACTTCGAGCAGATCGATTAACGAAAGTATCCCGACCGCTTTGCCTCCTTCGGAGACAACCGGCAACGCGCGCACTTCATTGTGTTGCACGCGCTGATAGACTTCATAAAAGACTTCGGACTCACCGGCTGTGATCACATCACGCCGGCATACATCGGCCACTTCGGGCCGAACATCCATCACGATTTTCGGCGCGCTGAGTCCAGCACGTTTCAGTGCGTACTCGGTTCGGGGATTGGGTGCGCCGCAGCAAGCTGCGATCGCATCCGGACGCGACGTGCGTTGCAAAAAATCGGCATAAGCGATTGCAGCACAGATCGCGTCCGTATCCGGATTGCGATGTCCAAAAACCAACACGCTCATCGGAGTTCCACTCCTGTTGGCGCGATGTCGAACGCGTTAGCCCTCGTGCTTGAACACGACGGTTGCCAACGGAGGAAGACTAATTTCCAGGGCATGCGGACGTCCTTGAGCTCCCGGAGTCTTGGCAACGCGTCCCGGGAAATTCCCGACGTTGCTGCCTCCATAGATGGATGAATCACTGTTGAATATCTCGCGCCAAAAGCCTGCTTGAGGTACACCTACATGATAGCTAGTTCGGACAACCGGTGTGAAGTTACAACAGATCAGGAGATCGGCTCCTTCACCAGGTGCCTTGCGCAAATAAGACAGGATGCTGTCTTGCCGATTCATGCAGTCGACCCACTCGAATCCTGCAGAATCAAAGTCGTGACGATGTAACGCTGGTTCGTCACGGCTAACTCGATTGAGATCTGCGACCAATTGCTGCACACCTCGATGTGTTTCCCACTCCAACAATTCCCAGCCAATGGGATGGTCATGATTCCATTCGTGCCACTGGGCGATTTCACCACCCATAAACAAAAGGTTCTTTCCTGGGTGCGTCCACATGTACGAATACAGCAATCGCAGATTCGCAAACTTCTGCCAGTAGTCCCCCGGCATCTGGCTGATCAACGCACCTTTGCCATGCACCACTTCATCGTGAGACAGTGGTAACACGAAGTTTTCGGTGAAAGCATAGATCAATGAGAACGTTAACTCATCATGATGGAATCCGCGATGGATCGGGTCATGACGCATGTATCGCAATGTGTCATTCATCCATCCCATGTTCCATTTAAAGGTAAAGCCCAACCCACCCCAATCGATCGGACGACTGACGCCGCCCCATGCTGTGCTTTCCTCGGCTACTGTCATCGCACCGGGGAAGCGATGATGGACTTCACGGTTGAACTCTCGCAAGAAATCAATCGCTTCGAGATTCTCACGCCCCCCGTATCGATTGGGAATCCACTGACCTTCTTTGCGGCTGTAGTCCAGATACAACATGGATGCGACCGCATCGACGCGCAAACCGTCAATGTGATAACGATCCATCCAGAACAGCGCATTGGCAACTAAGAAGTTACGAACTTCATTACGCCCATAATTAAAGATCAACGTGCCCCAGTCAGGATGTTCACCTTGGCGAGGATCGGCATGCTCATAAAGCGCGGTGCCATCGAAACGACGTAGTCCATGACCATCGCGAGGGAAATGTGCGGGAACCCAGTCCAATAAAACGCCGATGCCGTTCTGATGACAGTGATCGACGAAGTACATGAAGTCTTCAGGCGTACCGTAACGACTGGTCGCGGCAAAATATCCCACCGTTTGATAACCCCAGCTTCCCGTGAAGGGATGCTCGCTGACAGGCATCAATTCCAAATGAGTGAAGTTCATTCGGTGACAGTAGTCAACCAATCGATGAGCCAGTTCACGATAGTTCAACCAACCATGAGGACCATCGCCTCCCTTTTGCCAACTTCCTAAATGAACTTCGTAAACGTTCATCGGTTGGCTCAATGCACTGACCGCCTTACGACGATCGAGCCACGCATTGTCGTTCCACTTATAAGCATCGAGATCAGCGACGATCGAAGCGGTGCGGGGGGGCAACTCGGCCGCGAAGCCCATGGGGTCGGAGCGGTCGGACCAATGTCCCTCTTGGTCAACGACACGATACTTGTATTTCTGTCCTGCTCGCGCACCAGAAACAAAGAGTTCCCAAACGCCACCCAGGTTGCGCATCGCGTGCTGGCGACCATCCCAGCCGTTGAAATCTCCAACGACTTGCACGGCACGCGCGTTCGGTGCCCAGACTGCGAAGTTCACACCCGAAACACCATTGACGTCACGCAGCTGTGCGCCGAGCCGTCGATAGATTTCGTAGTGCCGCCCTTCGCCGAATAAATAACGGTCAAAATCGCTCACATACGGAGCGATGGCATAGGGGTCTTGCATGGTGACAATCTCGCCGTTTTGGTTTGCTACGCGCAGTTGATAGTGACCCGAATTCGTCCCGTCGTCTAGCGGGCAAATCCCTTCAAAAACGCCGGCCGCGTGCAATCGACGCATCGGGCGTTGCACATGGTGAGCCGAATCCAGTAACCAAACCTGTTTCGCTTCGGGCAAAAACACACGGACACTTAAGGCCGGCCGTCCTTGATATTCAATAGGGTGCGGTCCTAGTAGTTCGTCCGGTCGGCCTAATCCACCTTGGATCAATTGATTGACTTGCGAAAGCGGAATTGTTGTCTGCATGTTCTGTCCGTGTGAAGAAATAAATCCATCTGATAGTGCCGTTGCGTCAAGCTCCGGCGGTCATCAAGCAGCCGCAGGCTGCAACGCCTGCTTCGTGAGCCAGCGGGCTGCACCCATTGGTGTGGGTACGGCTTGGTTGGCGAGTTTATTGCCAAGCCGTAAACAAGCGCTCGACATCCAGCAGGCTTGAACGTCGTGAATCCCCAGCGCACGATCGATCCGTCGCCAAAGATCTGCATTGGCGACAGGGAGCATGCGGCCGAAGTGTTCCCATCGAAAATCGGTATCTCGCCAGTGAGCTAGTCCCGTACGCATTCCTTGAAGGACATAGCGATTAGCCACGATAAGTGTGATGCGGCTCGGCGATTCGAGAGCTTCCATCCCTCGAACGACGGCTAATAAAGACAAGCGAAGAGAGTCACCGGTTTCATCATCGTCAGCTTCTAAGACTTGCTGACCATCACTGGATTCCAAACGGAAATGCCAGCGACCGTCCTGACCGGTGGGTCCAGGAAAGGCTTCGCACACTAACAGGAATTCGGAAAGCGATGCAACCACTGGATGCCTCTGGGAGTGTAAGAGGGTATCAGCAGCGGTTCCGTCCAGATTGACCCCAATCCCTGGGTGCGAATCCCAATCGATTCGCTGAACCTCCCATCGTCACGACTGTCATCCAAACCTCATCTTCGCGAATCGAAAAAGTCGAGTTCTTGGGAAGGGTCGCCGCAAACCTCAAACTTTCGTCAAATCCGATACATAGATCACGTTCTCGGGCTACAATCAACGCTCACTCCGTTCATGTGACCGCAACCTTTTCGTCGCGGTCGTATTCCCAGTTCCGAAGTACTTTCAGTTAGAGACGATAGATCCATGACGGCTGAATTGAAATCCAACTCCGTTTCCCAATCCCCTTCGCTTGTTTCTCGTCGGCGATTCTTACAGCAAGCTACCGTCGGCGCTTTGACCCTGACTGCAGTTCCCTCCTTATTACGTGGGGCACAACAATCCAACGGTAAGGAACCACCGTTTCGTATCTCGTTAGCAGAATGGTCGCTGCATAAAGCTCTGTTCGCGAATAAGATTACCAACCTCGACTTCCCACGCATCACGCGCGAAGAGTTCGGTATCGAAGGTGTTGAATTCGTTAATCAGTTCTTCAAAGACAAAGCTCAAGATAAAAGCTACTTGGATCAACTCAGCAAAGCATGCGCGGACGCTGGCGTAAAGCCACTGTTGATCATGATCGACGGCGAGGGAGCCTTGGGTGCGAAAGAAGATGCGCAACGCACCAAAGCTGTGGAAAACCATTTGAAATGGCTTGAAGCGGCCAAACATCTCAATTGCCACAGTATCCGTGTGAATGCTCAAAGCGCTGGCACATTCGAAGAACAGCAAAAACTGGCAGCCGATGGTTTACGTCGTTTGAGCGAAGCCGCTAAACCCTTGGGCCTGAACGTCATCGTTGAAAACCACGGTGGTTTGAGCAGCAACGGCGCTTGGCTTGCCGGTGTCATGAAACTGGTCAACCTCGACAACTGTGGGACGCTTCCTGACTTCGGAAACTTCTATATCGATCGCAAAGCGGGTGAAGAATACGACCGCTACAAAGGCGTCGATGAATTGATGCCTTACGCCAAAGCCGTGAGCGCCAAGAGCTACGACTTTGATGAACAAGGCAATGAGAAGACCATCGACTTTGAACGCATCATGAAGATCGTGCTCAAGCACAAGTATCACGGTTGGGTCGGTATTGAATACGAAGGCGGTCGACTCGACGAATACGAAGGCATTAAAGCGACCAAGAAGTTGTTGGAGCGAATCGCCGCAGCCTAAATCTAGCGATTTGGCACGATTCCGCTGCCGCTTTCGTCGCAATTGATTTCGGGGAGCCTTTAGGCTAAGCTAAGGCTCCCCCCGGTCCCCTTGTTGATAAGCAAAGCTTTCGTCAGCGGGACCAGACATTCCCCCACCAACGGATAGCCGAAGGGATCTCGGAGTCGCTCCGAAGTTCAAACGGCTTTCACCTTAGCGGAGAGCCTTGCGCATGACGGCGGTTGCACAAAGCTCAGTGGACGCGTGGTCAGTAAAGCGCCGCGCTCTGAACGTTTCAAAACGAAATCGAATCCTGGCATTTGTCCTTGTCTTGGCGACCGTTGGGATCGCCGTGGCAATGGTTCCGCGCCAAAGTAGTCCCATACCGACGAATCTCTCGCACGGAGTGGTCTGGCAAAACGTCGAGCGCGGAGAGCTCAAAATCTCCGTTTTGGAACGCGGCAATCTCGAAAGCCAAAGCAATATCGATGTGGTCTGTGAAGTCGAAGATGTTCGACGAGACAGCATCAATGGAACCATGATTCAGTGGATCATTCCCAATGGCTCTTCGGTTAAAGAAGGGGATCTGTTGGTGCAACTCGATCCTGCACCGATGCAAGAAGCGCTCGATGATCAGATTTTATTAACTGAGAATGCACTCTCGGAAAAGATTCAAGCGGAAGCCAACCAGAAGAATCAGATCACGCAAAACACGACAGCACAGGCCGAAGCGGAGTTGTTGATCAAACTGGCAGAGATGGAACTCGAGATGTATGTCGATGCCGAGAATGGCACGCACAAACTCTCGGTCGAAGAGAGCAAACGTGCGATCGACGATCTCAATAACCAGATTCTTGCCGCGCAAGCCACCATGGAGTTGCGACGCGAAGATCAGCGCGGCATTCAATCGCTTTTTAAACTCGGTTATGCCAATCGCAATGAAGTAAGGCGTGTGGCCCTGACTTATCTGCAAGCCGAAGGGGAATACGCTGCGAAGTTAAACCGATTGCAAACCGAACTCGCCGCATTGAAGAAGAAAGAGAACTATGAGCAGCGTATGGAGTTGTTGCGGCTCGAAGGAAAACTCAAGACGGCACAACGCGGCTTAGAACAAGTACTACGTAACAATGAGGCACGGTTGGCACAAATGGATGCCATCCTGAGGGCGCGCGAAGAAGCTTACAAGAAAGAACAAGAGCGGCTCGAACGCTACAAGATGGAACTCGGCAAATGTCAGATCGTCGCGCCGCAAGATGGTATGGTGGCTTATGCGACCAGTCGTGTCGCCGAGATTCGAGAAGGGGTGCCCGTGATCCATCAGCAGAAGCTGTTGTCGATTCCGAATCTGTCGAGCATGCAAGTCAGAACTAGCGTTCACGAATCGGTTTTAGATCAGATTAAACCGGGGCAGAAAGTCCAAGTGCGTATCGATGCGTTCCCCGATCGGCTTTACGAAGGAAGCGTCAAATCAGTTGCTGTGCTCCCTGATCAAAACACATGGCTCGGTAGCGATACCAAAGTCTATGAAACCATTGTGACCATTGATGAGAAAGTCGAACAACTCAAGCCGGGCATGACTGCCGTTTCGGAAATTGAGATTGCAACGCTCGACGATGTGATCAATGTCCCTTTGCACGCAGTGGTCGAACGCAATCGTCAAGCGTACACAATCGTGCGTATCGACGATGGAATGGAGTTGCGTCGAGTTGAATTGGGGCTATCGAGCGACACCCGTGTCGAGATCAAAGAAGGGTTACAAGATCACGAGCAAGTTGCATTGAATCCTCAAGAGTTTGTCGATTCACTCCTTATCGACGACTGATGCTGTGACTAAGACGTGTGGCTCGCAACCTTTCGCCTTGCCGTTCGGAACCTGCTGCTCCATAAACTTCGCAGCTTTCTTACGTTGCTCGGAACCATCCTTGGTGTCGCGAGCGTAATCGCTATGCTCGCTGTGGGTGAAGGCTCAAAACGCGAAGCATTGGAGCAGATCCAACGTTTAGGTGCTAACAACGTCATCATTCATAGCATCAAGCCGCAGCCTCAAAGCAACGAGATACCCCAAGCATCGACCAGTAGCAGCGTGGTTTTGGCATACGGCCTGACCTTTGCCGATCTTCGTCGCATCGAAGATCTCGGGTTACAAGATGCAACGGTTGTCCCCAGCGTCGTGCATCGCAAGAATATTCAACATGGCAAAAGCTTTCTGCGCGGGATCCGTGTTGTCGGAACCACCGAGAAACTAATCGCCGTGAAAACACTCCCAGTGCGCGGTCGGTTTCTCAACGAATCCGATTGTGATCGTTCAGCGAATGTCGCAGTTCTCGGCCAAGGTATCGCAACCGAACTGTTCGGCTTTACTGACCCTCTCGAACAATCGGTTTTAATTGGTACCGACGCCTATCGAGTCATCGGTGTCCTTGGCGAGCGCGGTGAAGTCACTGCGTCTTCAAACGGTGAGTCCGAAGATAGAAACCGTGAGATTCTGATTCCTTTGTCTGCAGCCGAACATCGAATGGGGCTGGTCCAACGTATTGTTCAGACCGGTTCTCGTCAGTATGAACGCATTGAATTGAGCGATATCACGGTTTCGGCCAAAGACTCCGAGCAGGTACGTGCTGCAGCGGCCATGATTCGCAATATCTTGGAACAAAACCATGCCGGTAAACGAGACTTTGAAGTTCAAGTGCCTCTTGAGTTGCTCGCGCAAGCCGAACGGGAAAAGCGACTGTGGAATTTGGTACTTGGCTCCATCGCTGGTATCTCACTATTGGTCGGTGGCATCGGCATTATGAACATCATGTTGGCAACCGTTACGGAACGCACAAGGGAGATTGGTATTCGCCGAGCAATCGGTGCCAAGCGTCGCGATATCATCTCTCAGTTCTTGATGGAAACAACAGTCCTAAGCACGACCGGTGGCATACTTGGAGTGCTCTTAGGCGTATCATTGCCTTTGATCGTTACCTACTTCCTTGGCATCGAAACATTGACCAGCCTTTGGTCGATCATCCTAGCGTTTGGTATTTCTGTATTAACAGGGATCGTGTTTGGCGTTTATCCCGCTTATAAAGCCGCGAGGATGAATCCGATTGAAGCGTTGCGTCAGTAATAGACTCGCTCAGCGTACCTCAATCTCCACCCATGCGCGCGCCTTAGGTCGATCGCGTTTCGAACTTCTCGCTTCGTCGACGTAATTCCTGCCATCCTGCTGCAGGGGGCGCACTCATGATTCCTATGCTGAGCAGTCCCATGAAGCCAACTTGCCAAAACCAATCCGCGAAACTGAACTCATGCGCGTGATGTGACGCATTGAAGATAATCGCGCCCAGCAGGGCAGGGCCGATCAGCCAAGGAACGACGAAGAAGTCCCGAATGATGGAGAACTTCGTTCGATCTTTCATCAACTTGCCGGGTCCAATACTTGAACCGCCAGGCGAAGGCATCGTTCACCTCGATTCGTTTGTGAATACGTTTTAGTTGGACGGCACCAGTTCGTAAGCCACCCGCCCGCTGCGGGAGGGTCCTCGCGCGAAGCCGCTAAGGCAAATGAACGTCGTCCGTTTTGGCTTCGGCAACCATTAGTGTTGTCCAACGCCCTTCATTTACGTTGAAATAAACCCGCCGCCCATCTGCGCTAAAGCTTGGATGTGGATGATTGCGCCTCCAGCTCGTTGCGCCTTGACTATTACCAAAAACATGCAGGAGCACAAAGTCATCGGAGGCGCACGAGCCAACCGCAACAGCCCAATCGCCAGGCTTGCCGTAATTGCGTTTGGTGACATCTGCATCCGTAACAAACAACTTTCCATCCGGAGACAACGATGGATGATTGGAAATGCATGAAGGTGCATGCCGACGTGATTTACCAGTCTTTAAGTCCAACAAAACATTGCCGTATTCAAAGATGCCTTGACCATCGGGAGACCAAGATGGATGCCCCCATGATTCAATCAAACGATCGAGTTTGTTTTGCGCGATGTCAAATACAACCTTTCCTTCGCGAACGCTTGCGCGACTACTCTTGAAGTCGTTGCCGCCACTGGGATTCGATAGTTTGAAGAAGAGCTTTGTTTCATCGAGATTCACCACAGGAAAGAAGAGCGAGATGTCCTTGGTTCCAAACTTCTTTTGTATCCAATCTCCATACGCATCGACCACAGCATTGCTGGAGACGATCGTTTTGATTTCACCTGTCTCGACGTGTACGAATTCGATGTTTCGGTGTTCGCCTGGATTCCAATGACAGCCGTATATTGGCGCCCATTTTCCATAGGGCGAGCCAAAGCCAACTTGTCGATCTTCAGCGAGTATACGAGTTGCCCCCGTCTCAACATCGACGGCCATCACACGCCATTTACCATTCACGTGCTGGTGAAAAGTAATCGTTTTGCCACCGTTGCACCATTGTTGGCATGCGGCGCGGTGTGCGTCTTCTGTCGCAACATTCGTGACCAAAATACGCTCTACCCCCGTAGCACGTTCTTGAACCCGCAAGTCACCGAGCTCACCTTCTTTAGTGCTCGAAGTGTAGTAGAGCACATACCGACCATCAGGACTCTCGGGGGAAGTATTAAAGTAAGCGTGAATCACATGTCGGTCTGAATAACTCGCGACGGGTCGCACCTTCACGCCTTCACGCCAAGGAGCTAATGCCGGATCCGAATTATCGTTCGCTGTTGCTACACTAGTTATCGAGTTGAGTGCGACGCAAACAAAGAGCATCGAGTGGGCGATCGCGGGTAAAGGCATATTGGCCCTTTCTATTTGGTTGCTCAATTACTCACCATTCTAGCGAAACTTTGACGGCCTTCGCGCGGTATCCCGCACCCGCAAACTTTACCTGGTTTCTCTAACGCGAACCACCTTCTCGGCATACGTGGCACTTTCGGCAGATTCGTTACAACCGGGCCCCTACGCCCGCCGAATGATTCGATGTCCTTCTGGCGCCTCGTAGAGTCCCGTCGCAACATGTTTCGCCCCACACTGCTCCCGCTCGCAGTCGTCGTCGCGTTAATCTCGCTCGGAGGTTGTACGCGCGCTCGCTACCGAGCCGCAGCGGATCGGGATTCCTATTGGGTGCTTCGGGAGAAAGATCAATGCGCCGCTTGGGACATACCATCAGATTACGCGGTCACCCCAGATCCCCGCGCTCGTTTCTTCGATCCGACTTGCCCTGATCAGCCCAAGCTTCCGGTGCCGGCTCCACGATTGAACGCTTACCCTTTGCCTCCACTCGCGTCAGGTCTTGCGCCAACTCCGGAAGACAAAGAAGCGAACGAAGAAAAGAAACCCGAAGCGATACCGCCCCCAGCACCCAAAGCCGGGGACTCACAGCCATCGCCATCGGATCAATTATCGCTTAACCAGCCTAATGCATTACCACCGCCAGCAAACGGATCTAAAGGCGACTCAAGTCCTCCAAGCTCACCGGCGCCGGCGCCAAGCAATCCGCTGACGACAGGTATGGGTTCCGTACCGATGCGGATCGTTCCCATTCCGACTTCGGCATGGGAAGCGATTCCAATCGCGTGCGTCGATCGCATGATGGAATTTAGCTCGCTACGGATCGAACATGCGCGCAGTTTTCCGAACGAGCCGAAGCGATCTAAACCGAGCGTTCAGCGATTGTCGCTTGAGAACCTCATGGAACTAGCACTGATCAATAGCCGCGAGTACCAGACGCGTAAGGAAATTCTCTATCGAACTGCGCTTGCTGTGACCCGCCAGCGTTATCGTTATCAACTCAATCCCACACCGGTCGGAAATGGTTCTGCAGTTGCGTACCGAAACCTGAATGTTGCTGACCGCACCGTGAACACGCTCAGCATTCCATCACAAGCGGCCGTTCAACAAACGGTCGCATCGGGAGGTGAGTTCCTCGCGCGCTTCGCCAATAGCGTCGTGTTGACATTTAATGGACCGCAAGGCTTTGTCGCTGACGTGGGTTCGGAGTTGCTGTTCGATTTTCAGCAGACAGTCTTCCAACGCGACGTGCGTTTTGAATTGTTAACTCAAGCTGAACGGGATGTCGTTTACGCCGCACGTGATTACATTCGATTTCGCAAACAACTCTTTCGCGACATCAGCAATCAGTACTACACGTTGCTGCTGAACTATCGCAATATCGAGATCAATTCTCAAGACTACTTCACGAACTTGCGCGGGTTCATGCAGAGTAAAGCGGATTATCTCGAAGCAGAACGCATCCCGAGAATCCAAGTCGATCAATTTGAGCAAAACGTTCTGCGAACGCGTAGTAACTTAGTGAATAACTACTTCACCCTGGAATCCTCGTTAGATCAACTCAAGTTCCGCCTTGGCTTACCTCCTGAAATGGAATTGCATCTTGATCTAACGGAACTGGAATCTTTGTCAGCACGCGATGAAGCGTCCGTTGCCAGACAGCTTATCGAACGTTCTCGATTCGAGCTGACTCAATCGCGAAGTTCGCCAGAAAGCGATGTTGCTACGATGGTGAACTATACGATCGTGCTCGCCGACCGCATGGCGAATATCCTGCGGATCCAACAAAGACTACTCAGTACCAATTCGCTGGCGGGGCAGACCGATGGTTCCACAAAAAGTGAGCAAGATGCAAAGGTTGTGGAGCAAGCAACGAAGACACTTGAAGAACATGTCAAGCTATTGGGACTACTTGATGCGCGTGTGCAAGTCGACGTCCTGCGGATGAACTTGATGGAGCCGTTGAACACTCAGCCTCCGGCACCACCATTCTATTTGTTCATGCGGGCAACCGATCTTTGCAGTGCTCTGCTGCAACTAAGTGACCTATCGATTCAGAACATGCATACGCCTGAAGATGGTATGGCGCTGAGGATGCGTTACAACATGCTAACGCGGGAACTAGAGCAGTTGCTGGCGACCGTCGATCAGATGACGGCAGAGGACACTCCCGACAAGGGTAGGGCCGTTCCCTCGGTCGATGCCATCCCCGAATTGCTTAAACGAAGCCTTGAGCTTGTCAAACAAGCTGACGCGCTGACGAAAGATGCGACGAGCAAGTACCTGCCTCAAGAGGCGCAAGCGTTCGAAATGAAGGTCCAATTAACCGTCGACAAGACATTAGAGCTGTGTAGCCAATTGCTCGAACATGGCGTTAATGGCTGGGAAGAAATGCCCGTCGAGAGCAATGAAGCGATGCTGACGGCACTTGTTCAACGTCTTGATCTCATGAACCGACGTGGCGACTTAGCGGATGCTTGGCGGCAGATCAAACTTGCTGGTGACGACTTGCGTTCGGTGATGGATTTACGCGCCACGCATATCCTTCGCACGCGCAGCGATAATAACAGTCCATTTGACTTTACGTTTGACGATAGCGAAACTCGGGTCAGTATGGCGCTCGATACTCCGCTCAATCGTCGGATTCAAAGAAACAACTATCGACTTGCGCTCATCGATTACAACGTGGGTTTGCGAAACCTTATTGCCGCCGAGGATACTATCAAACTCGATGTACGCGAAGATTTACGGCAACTCCAATTGGACCGAAATCAATACAATATTGGCGTCGCCAGTGCGGCCCTGGCTTACGGACGAGTATTGAGCACCCGTGCACGACTCGCTCAAGGAACACAGAACGTTTCAGCGCGTGACTTTTTGGAAGCCCAGCAAGCTTACACCAATGCTTTGACAACGATCGCGCGGCAGCACGTCAACTACATCATCGATCGAACCGAACTATTCTTTGATCTCGAAGCGTTCGATGTCAACGACTTAGGCATGTGGACAGGGGTCCGCGGTGAATCTGCCCCTTCGATGAATACTGACTTCCCCAGTACGAATCCCAAGCCTTACGATTCGCTCCCCAAACGCCCCTGGTATTCTCCAACGATTCGGGAGATGGAACACGTCCCTCCCGGCCAAGCCGAAGTGCATGAATAACAGCGGCAGTGAGTCTCTTGAGCAAGCAAATACCTTTGCTCCATCCATTTTGATCACAGGTTACTTTCTTGGGATCGCGAGCCAAAAAAAATGTGAGTTCGCGATGCTGAGTGCATAGCCATTAATTTCTTGTGGTGATCGAACACGTTCGGTAATACAATCAGAGGAGCAATCGAACGATCACAAACGCGACATAGAATCCATCGGTCGTGTAGCGTGAATCGTGTCGTCTGTTGTTCTCGTCGGAAAGGACATCATGAAATGCTGAAGGGTCGAATAACGCCGCTGATGGCATTCTACGGTGCGTTCGCCCTCGCCGGGGCTGTCGTGCCGTGGTACTTCAACCTACGTTACATGCGTGAGTCGGGTGAACTACTAACTCCGAAGATGTGGCTAGAAGGGGGTTTTATCAATTCCTTAACCGGCTCGATCACCACGGATTTTTTGATCGGCACCATTCCCGTTCTCGTGTGGATGATCGTCGAGGCCCGGCGGCTGAAAATGCGACATCTTTGGTTCTATATTGTCACCACTTTTCTTATCGCATTTGCATTTTCGTGCCCGTTCTTCTTGCTCATGCGCGAAATCCGGCTCCGAACGATGCAAGATAATGAAGGTGAACCGGCCTCCACAGAGTAATCTTTCAATCTTTGGATTGTGAGAGCGTATTGTTTCCCATCGCTTCGATATGATTCGTGTTCCCTTGGTCAATGCAAAGAAGGGGAGCGTCTTTTCGCATACTAAAGAGACCGTTCTGCTTAAAAATAAAAGAAATTGAAACACAGAGTCACGGAGGGCGCAGAGAGAGGAGAGAATCATGTCTCCGTGTCCTCCGTGTCTCTGTGTTTCAATATCTTTCTCTTCTCGATTGCATGAAGCGAACCAATCGATTGCCACAAAATCAACTGAGAGGAAAAGGGGTGCGGACTCGATTTAGGGCATGTCTGAGATACTTAGACGTTGTGTTGATCAAGACTGAGGTCAAATCAATCGCAATAGACCGTTTGGAAATTTTGATGTTGCGAGTTTTCTTGAGCCACCCGCCCGCTTGCGGGAGGGTCGGACGCCGTAGCGGCCGGGGAGGGTCTTATATAACCAAATTGCACCAGCTCTATCCGCAATCGATTACCACAAAATCAATTGGAATCGACAACCGTTTCGATTCGCGTAGCGATTTCAATTATGAGTAGGAGCACCATTTCATTGAGCACGAGCACGAAAATACTTCAAATCGCGCAAAATCAAAATTTGGAAACTATTGCTATCGCTTGTCGACAACGGTCCGGGGGATGGTTTTCAATCTATATCGAAGCCTGACAAGATCGATAAGAGGATTAGAGGGCATAAGGGGCATTCGTGCACTAATCTCGGCGGCCAAAAGCGAGGAACCAAGCATGGCACGAAACACACGAAAGCCTAGTGGCTTATCGATCACGAAATTGACCGTTGCAAGCGTTAGAACTTTCCGATTGGCATTGGCGGTGGTATATAAACTTTAGAGACTATCCTGCTTAGACACAACGCATTAGTAACTTAATGCCCGTCTTGCCCCCTCGCCTTGAAAACATTGACACCTTGCGCTTGTTGAACTACGAGACTCCCGTCAATGTTTTGGGGAGAGGGTTGGGGTGGCCTGATTAAAGCTTTAGTCTCATGCTCGCTTGTTCGCCGTGCCCCATGCCGGCTTGCCCGGCATGAGTATCAGTTTGACAGGCTAGAAACCGCCGCGCCCGCTTCAAACTCCTCTTCTTTGGTTCTTACGGCGAGCAGATCGCCTTCCAGTACGAATGCTCGTGGACGAGCCGCAACTCCACAGACGTAATCGAAGCGATCTGCTTTGGTCGTCTCATCAAAAATCGCTTCGATCAGGCGATCTGGATATCGGCTCGGGGGAGTGAATTCGTATTGGGAGACGATTGGCTCGCCGCTTGATCGCAAACGCAAGAGAATGGCAAGCACGTATTGATGCTAGCCTGTCAAACTGATGCTCATGCCCGGCAAGCGGGCATGGGGCATGACCGAGTTGTAGCCCGAGGGCGCGCAATGAAACTGTGTAGTGCAATTCAGCAGTTTTTATCAGGCAAAGGTTGGGGCGAGGGGAGGAATACGGGTTAGTATGGCTTTGGTTGATGAGATAGCGAATGAACTTTTCTAAGCAGGACAGTCTCTAACGGAAGAGGAAAAGGGGTGCGGACTCAATTTAGGGCATGTCTGAGATATTTGGACTTGTCAGCTAGCGTCCACAGATGACTCACTGCATACCAAAGAGGCGGTCGTAAATTTTGCTCATCGAATTCGCTCCTATTGTTTGCGGGTTGAGGTTCACTTGCCCTTGGAACTTGATTTCTTAATCAAGTGAGAGTGCATTGTTTGAATCGCTTAGCGGCCGAGTACGGTTACTGCGATGCTGAGCACGAGTACGAAGAAATGCCAGAACAAAGAAATCCACCGGAGCCGCCGGTCGGGTCAAGCATGATGGAAAATCAAACCCGGCGGCCGCGGTGATTGCAAGCGTTCCTGTTGAGGATCTTACTTTCATAACTCGGGCAATCACCACGATGAATCCCATCTCCCCTCGCCCCGGTCTTCCGGGGCGAGGGGATGGGGGTGGCCTGATAAAAACCTGAACCCAAACCCCTCCTTAAAGGGTTTTGCATCGAGAAAATCTTGTTGCGCAGCGACGCTCACTCGTGGCTTGGTAAACGCATTCAACGCACCGAAGGTGCAACGATTCGTCCAGCCCAGGCCAACGGCCTGGGTGCTGGAATCTCTCAATAATTTGTTCGGCCCAACGGGCCAAAGGTTCGTTCAAAAAGAATCGTTGGGGCGTTGCCCCGAATGATGTTTCACTTTCACTGAAAACCCAGGCCGCTGGCCTGGGCTGGACGAACGATAGACCCTTCGGGCCACCAAGCGAAATCAACTCGGCGTAAGAACAAAGAGCTCGCGGCTGAACATCTCGTATGGATTCGGTGCTGCGGGCTTACGCCGCGCAGCTAATTGCTTTCCTCCCTTCGGGAGTGGCATTTCGACGATTCTAAATCACACGTTTTTTCACGCCTTCATGTTTGCCGCCGCAGTATTCTATTCGATTGCCTCCTATCGTACCGCGCTCGAATTGATCGCAGGCTTGAAGCATGACGAATCCCTTCTTTGATATGTCAACAGGACGTTAGGCTGCCATATAATTAAATCGTGTGGTCACGCCAAACCGTTTTGGTGACGCAACCACAGGAACGATTGCGCCCACCTAAGCGACGGCAGGGCACTTCGTTAATTCAGCGTCACCTCCCGTCGCGAGGTGACGCGCAGCGCTCTGTTGCAAACATGAATCGACAATTCATCGTTCTTCTGTTACTTATCGCCGCTGGTTGCTCTCGTAGCGAATCGGTCGGGTCTCGCGATTTAGAAACGTCAAACGAGAATGGAGCGTTAACTTTGCATCCAACAGTCGACTTCGATCATTGGTCATCCGTTTTTCCAATCGAGACTTTTCAGAAAACGAGTGGCCCGCGGCAATTCAGCACAACCGAGAAAGACAGTCCGCTCGACCTCTGGAAGCCTAGCGGTGCGATAATCACTAGCCCCGCCCATTTGTGTGAGATTGAACTTGTCCGCAAACAGTATGCGAAGACGCAAGACTTGGGGCCACCGGTCCCAGTGGACATATTCTTGTGGAGCATCAACCCACCGGCCAAACCATTT
This sequence comes from Ottelia alismoides, assembly GCA_037367405.1. NCBI lineage: Eukaryota > Viridiplantae > Streptophyta > Magnoliopsida > Alismatales > Hydrocharitaceae > Ottelia > Ottelia alismoides. The sequence goes on along the minus strand of JAZKJV010007521.1, from coordinate 148,153 downwards.
CTTACAAAGCTCGGTGGCACGCCGCACCGAGAATCGACCAAACCATGGCCGAATCACAACGGCGAACCATTTACGTTTGTGGCGCAGTTCTGCTTCGCGGATTCAAGGGAAATAGTTTCAAAGAAGATTCCCGGCGACGTCATGCTGATCTTCTTCAAGAACGCCAACGCCTTGTACGAGGACGATTCAATCCACGTCGAATGGAGTTCTATACAGCTTGACTCTCCGATGACCGCCGACGAATGCCCACGCCCATCGTTCACCGTTCCGCAGTTATCGGGTCACATCTATCGCACGAATGAATACCCGGAGAGTTGGGATGTTTTCGAACGGGCTGGCCATCACCAGTGCTACCTCTTTCCCACGACACAGTCAACAAAAATCGGACGCGAGACGTTTTTCACGCAAAACGACCCGCGCGGTCCGAATGATGAACTGCTATGTGCCCTCAACTCCGTTCATCCAACGACGTATCCGCCTGGGTCCAAATGGCCGTTCATCGGCCTAGAGACACTGCCAGAGGACTGGAACAAGCCAGATAAACACTATGGATGGGGTAAATACCAGATGATGTTTGCAGACGTTGGCTGCATGTACTTCCTGATCGACAAGAAAGGAAAGGTTTCTTGGACTTGGGACAGCTACTAGCGACAAGCAACAGAACCAAGCGTTGGACGTGGAGTCGCCGATCGCGTCGTTAGCGAAGAAATGCTGATTGGCGGCGGCCCCCCTTAACGCCGACGTTCCTGTGGAAGCGATTGCACAACATGCGCCTTGTCTCAAGCCCGAAGGGTTGGCACATCGTTAGCCGGCGGTGTAACCGCCGGTTTGCAAAGCACGCGAATCGCGGCGAGCGAGTGATGATCCAGTCGGCGACGCTCCTTTCGAGCCGCAAGCTGTTTCGTTCAGTCGAAGCTTTTTGACAACGCAATTTCACCAACCGCTGATTCATTGCGGCTTCGAACAACTTTATTGCCTTGGTAAATCCATCGCTTGCCGCACATCTTGTGACTTGTTTACCGGTGGCTACGCCACCGGCAGAGGGTGTGTCGGCACCTTCGGGCCTGCGCTGGGGTTCCAACTTAAGTTGGTTGAAACGGCTGGTGATATGGTGCGTCGAAAAAAATCAACAGCTTGAAAGAAGTGACGTATTGAAGAAGAGCGTTGCAAAGGAGCACGATCGGATTCAGCCAACTAAAGTTGGAACACCAGCGCAGCCTTTTATCCCAGAGCTGTACTAAGTTCGTCCCTTCAGGACTGACAAGCGCGCGATGTAGCCAGGCTTTTTCTATGCTATCATTGGCGAGCTAAAGTGAAAACGAGTTCCGTTTTCCCTTCATTCAATGCGCCCGCTGTCCCCATTGATGTATCTATGCAATTTGGCTCGATTCACAAAGCTGATGCGTTGAGAATGGCGATCGCCACTCTCATTGTGCTGAGTCTGTGTGTTGGCTGTGTTCAAGAAACCAACAACGAACCGCACAACCGTGAGACCCTGATTCGCGAGTTGCAAACCCACGGCGGAAACGGTCGCGTCACGACCATGAGATCCGTTAGCGGGGGCCAAGAGGAAAGAGAACTCGTTCTGGTCGAGCCCGGCATACGGTTCACGGTACGGACCGATGTTACGAGCCAGCTACCATCTTCACTGAATCCACTAATCTTTCAGTTCAGTGCAGGACGCGTTGACCAAAATCACTTTAGGACGGGAGCGAAGCTCAAAGTTTGGATCGAGCTCGCAACCCCAGAAGGCACTAAAACTCTATTTGCGCACCGGTTCGATCTGTTGGTACCGGAAACCAACCCCAAAATGCACGAAGTGACCTATTCCATTTTTAGGATTCAGCAAAAGGAAGGGCAAGAATTCTGGTTATGTTACGCCGAACTCGAGAAATCTACCAAGCCGAAGGTCGAAGCCACGGGTGCCTCACCACAGCAATCCAAAGCTTTGGTTTCTCAAGCTTCACCGGGTGATACCGACACAAGCGCATTTCAACAAAACTTTGAGTGGGATCTAAGAGCGAATCCAAAGGAGACGGTTGAACAATTCGTCGATCGAATCAATCAAAATGGGGAGCTTTCCTCGGATGCCTTGTCTCAGTTGCTCGAAATGTGGCACGCAGAGCATGATTCCAAAGATAAAACCATTCCGCATCTTTCAATAACAAGCTTCTGCTCAGCAAGTTATCTCGCGGATGAAATTGCTAAAGTCGATGAAGACCTTGTACTGTACGAGCTTGTCACAGGGAGGTTTGTGGAACTCGAAAGCATCGCAATGCAGTTGAAGATAAACCAAGAGGCTTCCTTTTTTGCAGATCACACCCTAAGGGTCAAATGTCGCTTAATGACTGACACGACTGGTGAGGATTTCTCGTTGTTCGATTCCCCTCCTTCAAGTCGATGAGGTGACTCGTGCTGGTAATCGCAATCATCATTCAGGGCCGATAAACGCCCACGGATCAACGGCGCGACGGCGTTAGTGTTCAAATAGAAACACGTGGATGCAAAGAGGAATTATCCTTGTCAGCCAACTAAAGTTGGAACACCAACGATCAATACGCGCCTTCGCAGCGGAGGACGACTTTGATGGTCCGGGCAAGGATATAGAGATCGAGCCACGGAGACCAGTTGCGCACGTAGTATCGAACGTATTCCTTTCGTTCTTCGTAAGTCGTATCGTTTCGTCCGCTGATTTGCCACATGCCGGTGATTCCAGGGCGCACCGTGGCATACTCGGACATGGTCGTGCCGTACTTGCCAATTTCAGACGGCAATATCGGCCGCGGGCCAACCAAGCTCATCTCTCCTTTGAGAACGTTCCAGAGTTGTGGTAACTCATCCAAACTTGTTTTGCGAATGAATTGCCCAAACTTCGTAATGCGTGGATCGTTCTTGATCTTGTGTTCTTTCTCGTACTCTTCACGCAAGTGTGGATTCTTCTCGAAATACTCCTGGAGCAGTTGATCGGCGTTAGCCACCATCGAGCGAAATTTCCAGGCTTTGAATTCGCGACCATCGCGTCCCACACGACGACCGAAATAGAGCACCGGTCGGCCGGTTGTAAGCATCACAGCAAAGGCGATGACTAACATTAAGGGAAACACAAATGGGGCGGCGAACAGCACGAGGGCGATATCAAGGAGGCGTTTAGAAAGCTGCTGCTCGGGCATCAGCAATCGCTCTTCCACTTTCATTGCCGCCAAGCCACCGCAATGGACCGCGCGGTTCCATAAACAAGGTAACTCATGCCGACTATCGATCACGATTACATGTGGGAACGCGCGTCGCAATTGCTCATAGCTATGTTTGGTTACGGCATCTAAATGATCAGGCAAAGCGATGATCAGCCAGTAGGCTCGATGGTGTCGAGCATAGGGTACGACTTCGGTGATAGGGCCGAGGTAACGAATCGACGTGGCAGCGCTCGACTGCTTCCAGTATTCGTCTGAATCAAGAAATATCCCCAAAGGCCGTAGCCCTTGGCGATTGTCACGATTGAAAATCGCTGCAATCTCTTCACATGTCTCAAAGTCGCCGACAAGCACAGTCGGATAACCCCAACCGGCATATTTGGCGCAGCGACCGCGAGTAAACGAGCGCGCGACCGGTACTAAGACAGCCGCCAGCATCGAACTAACAACTGCGATCACAATGTAGGGTGATTGCCACGAGTCTTGAAAACCACCGATAAAGATTGCCGTGAAGAACGCCACTTGAATCTGTGTCAATGCAAGCTGTCTGAGTTCCACAGCGGGATGAACTCCTGCGGCAGGATACAGTCCGTGCATGGTCATCCACATGGTCTGCAGTGCTACCGCCGCAATGTAGAACATGAATGGGTGATTGATCGCTCGATCACTCCATAGGCTTGCAGCAATGAATCCAATGACCGTCGTGAGACAAAGTGCAGCAAGATCCGATATCAGTAGCGGTGTGCTTGTTCGCACCACTTGTACCCAATAACGATCTGCTAACGGAGGTCGCGTTGAAACCCAACGGACTTCTGTAGCCGATGTCTTTTTAGGATCGTTTGAACCCAACGTCAGTTGGGAATCACCTATTTGAGATGCCATTAGCCAGTTGCGTCTTCAATGGTGTTAACTATTGGTACTTCCCTGAAAGTACTTTTCCTGCTTTCTTCCGTAGTAAATGCCACCGTAGGCCACTTCGTCTCCGTGTGAAACTAACCGTTCGATATCATTGACCACAAAACCGACGGGGGTAACTCCAACGTTCTGCAGTAGTCTTATAGCTCGCTCCGACTCAGGCCGGGTTGTATTTGCTGTACGCAGGCAAAGCACCACACCATCTACGCTCGGCGCAATCGAAGTCGCTTCGCTAACCGCAAGCAATGGGGTGCTATCGAGAATCACTAAATCAAACTTCTCACGTACCGTCTCAAGAAGTTGCTGGAACGCAGAGGCCTGGAGCAGTTCCGAAGGATTGCTCGGGCAATTTCCACTCGGCAGAATCGCCAAACGAGGAACAGCGGTATCCACGATCGCGTCACTGAGCTCCAAAGTACCCTGTAGCACTTCAGCCAATCCGTGATTTTGTTCAACTCCGAATAACTGACTGATTCGCGGTCGACGCAAATCACAATCGATCAGCAAAATACGTTTGCCGGTCTGGGCAACTGATGTGGCAAGGTTTGCTGCTGTAAGCGTCTTGCCATCTCCAGGATTGGGGCTGGTGAATTGCAATAGCCTTAGCACTTTACCATCCGGGCGGAACATTAAGCCTGTTCGGATTTGACGATAGGCTTCGGCAGATACTGACATCGGTTGGTGATAAGTAATGACTTCTGCCGATACGGATTTATCAATTCCCTTCACTCTTCTAAACTTCGCTTTGGTGACCGCGCCGAGCATCGGAGCTCCGACCACTTGTTCGATCTCCAGAGTCGAGCGGAAACTGCGATCACCCAAATCGATCAATAAACCGAGACCGCTTCCTGAAAGCAGTCCCAAGCAGACGCCTGCAACTAACACGATTGGTAGTTTGGGCCATGTTTTCTCACCGAGCTGTGGCGCGGCGAGCACTTCAGTAATAAACCCGCCATGACCTTCCATCATGCTTCGCTGACGAAGCCATTCGATGACCGCCATTTGTAGCGACTTCGTACGCTGCAACTCTTCCCTCATGTTCTCGTTCTTAAGTTCATCTGCAACGATCGCAACAGCGGCTTTCTCTTCTTCGCTAATCCGTTCACGAACTTCCGTCAACTGATTACGTACATCCTGAAGATCGCGATCGAGCACTTTTTCATAGACTTGAACCAGCGTTCCGCTACGAACGGACTTGATCCCATCAGGCTCTTCCACCGATTTGCGTTTGCGATCTAAGAACTCTTGCATCTCTTTGACTGAGTTTTCTAGATCGGTAACGCGTGGATGGCTCGGACCAAGACGTCGACGTTCTTCGCGCAATGCCATCTGCAACGACAGCAAGCGTTCTACTTCCGCTTCCTCGGCCGTCGTACGAACCGGTTGTGCTGCAACGAACGTTTCATTCGTGTTTGCATCACCCCGTTCTACGCTTACCAACAATGAAAGCCGCTCGACGTCACGATTGTCGATAAGTCCCAGACGCTCCAAATCCGAAAAGTTCTTCACCTTCGCCGTCGCCGCAGTTTCACTCAAGATTTTCATGCGGCTTACAAGTTCTGCTTCACGCAATTCCAATCGCGTGCATTCCGTTTGCAACAAACCAAGCCTTACCTGAAACTTATTGAGATCGCCCGCACCAAGCGTGAGCATTGGGGTTCGCATGCGAAAGTCTTGATACTGATCTTCTAGCTGTTTGATGTCGGCGGACAAATCACCTTTCGCTTTGGTAATGAGTTCCGCCGCTTCCGTGTTGACATCTTGCAATGTATCTGCAAGAAACTTCTGATAACTCTCAACGATGCCCGTCATGACGGTTGAAGCGTCAACGGCATGCTTATGACGGAACTCACAAACAAAGGTTAATGGAGCGTACTCGAGTTCTTCTCCACCGCGCTCAACGTGAAGCTGTTCCAAAATGTAAGTGATCACTGCACGGCGATGATCGATCATCGCTAACTCGGGATCGAGCTCACTTCGAATCGATTCCAACTCTTCTAGCTTACGATTGTCGACAGCATCACCAATCACGCGTTCGCTGCGGATAATCTCCATGTGAGTCGCCAATAAAGCATCACCAATCTCTTGTTGCGGTGGCTGTCCATAGTTTGCCCCTTGTTGAATGGGCAAATCAGGATTCTTGCGCATTACAAGAATGTGCGTCGCAGATGTGTACACGCGCGGCGCTACAATGGCATAGACGACGGCAAGCGCAACGAATACCGCAAGTGTGATGAGAACCACGCTCCAGCGGCGGCGCATAATGCCCCAAAAATCAAGTGACGTCGCCGTAATGGTTTTTTCAACCGACATAGAACCTACTCATGTTGCACATCAAGCTGCCTAAAACTGGAAACTTCAGTTTAGTTGCGGTTGGATACGCAACGCCCTTTTTTTCAGAATTACAGGGATTTCCACAAAAAATGCAGTCGTCCTTGACCGCGATTACATGCGGATTGATTCAGTTGTAGGGATTGTAGAAGCGCGGATACCGAGCACACCTTTGGGAGCCGCAGAACCCGTCAAGCCGTTTCGGCCTCAAACCGCTTAAGCGATAGAAAGTCACACGACAGCGCAGTTTTCCCTTGAATCGCGAACTGCGAGAGCATCTCTCCGAGAACACTTGCGAATTTAAACCCGTGGCCTGAAAGGCCTGCCGCAAAGAAAACTTGATCGTGTCCTGGTGCTCGGTCCACAATGAAATGCTCATCCGGGGACATCGTGTAAAAGCATACCGCATGCTTGCGAGTGGCCCCCGTCACATGTGGCATGTGCGCTGATAGAAATTCACGCACTAATCGTTCATCCTCGGGATCTGGCTCGCGCGATACTCGAAGTGGATCCGTGATGACCTTACCTCCTGAGTGCGCCGCGACCTTAACACCTTTATCGTCAATCTGCGGAAACCCGTAAAAGAATCCGGTAGGTGTTTCATAGAAGAAGCAGGGGGCACCGCCTGATGCACAATACTCATTGGTGCTGGGTTCAATCCAGTAGAGATGTTTCTTGCGGATATGCAATCGGCTTTTTAAAGAAGCAAGCAGATCAGCTGCCCAAGCGCCTGCTGTAATGATTAACTGCTTGCCCCGATACTTATTGCGTTCCGTCTGCACGAGGACTTCACCTCGATCGACGCACCATTCCAAAACGGATTCGCCGATCTGTAATTGGGCACCGAAATGACAAGCTCGCTGCAAATGCGCTAAGACGCACTCTTCAACACACAAGTAACCTGCGCGGGTTTCAAATAGCGCTTCATAACCTTCAGGCAAACAAAACCCTGGGAATCGATGTTTTACGTCCGCCGCATCCAAACTTTGGAGATCTAACTGATACTCCTTCGCACTGGCTTTGATACCTGGGATAACCACGCCCGATGGCGGCCCAATCTCAAGGAGCCCGGTTTCGAAATACAGTTGGCGGTCGACTTCTTGTTCAAGTGATTCCCACAGTGTGTAAGCCCGCCTCAAGAGCGGCACGTAATCGGGATGTTCGAAGTATGCCAATCGAATGATTCGTGTTTCACCATGCGAGCTTCCACGATCATGCCCGCCTGGAAAACGATCAATACCTAAGACGCTTAGTCCTTGTTTTGCTAAATGATAAAGGACAGCACTGCCAATGCCGCCGGTACCCAAAACGATCACATCGTAGTGGTTCATTTCATCACACGATTGCGAGCACAAACGATTTGCCTTAGGCAAACGGACTTAGGGCTTGCGAAACCAAACTCGATAAACGGGTATCGCATGCAAGCGACTGCGCCGCTCGAAGTGTGTATGGTAATCTAAATCATGCTCTGCCAACCGGGCTTCTTCAGGCATAGGGACACCCAGCTCGGGAACAACCGCCCCCATCAGCTCCAGTGTCGTTTCAAAGTACTCAAGGACATCCGTCCAAAAGTGAAAAGTGCCCCCGGACTTAAGCGTGCGCAGCGCGTGTGTGAGAAAAGCTTCGCTGAGCACACGACGCTTTTTATGCTTCTTCTTCCACCAGGGATCAGGGAAGTAAACATGGACTGCAGTCAAAGAGGCATCGGGAATTCTTGTAGCGATGATGGGCTGTGCATCGCCACTGACCATGATCGCATTGTCCCGACCAGCCCGCGCAAGTCGCGCCGCTGCATGCGAAGCGTATTTATGTGCGATCTCAATTCCGAGAAAGTTGTGGTTGGGCCGCTCTGCGGAGACCTTTTCGAGAAACAAACCCTTGCCCGATCCAACTTCGAGTTCTAACGGCCGATCGTTCGAGAACAATGAAGCGGAATTGACCGTATCGGGAAGGGTTTCGGATGTCCGGAAAACGGTGGACAGATCAATGCGCGGGTCGACCGAACGTAATTGACGACGCGGCATGACTGTAAGGGGTGAGGGATGAGTAGTGAGGGGTGAGGGGTGAGGGGTGAGCCTTGAGGAGTAAGTGATAGGAGTCCGGCGAACTCCCTAAAGTCTAAAGCCTTCTCCTTCACAGGCGGGACGCCTATGCCACGCGGGACCCCTATGCCACAGCAACACTTCAGAGAAGCGTTGAGCCTTGAGGGGTCCAGCTGCTTCCCTAAAGTCTAAAGCCTTCACATTCACAGGCGGGACGCCTATGCCACGCGGGACGCCTATGCCACGGCTACTACTTCTTCTTGCCGGCCTTCGGATCTTCTTCTTCCTTCTTCACTTTCTTCTTCTTTTTCAAAGACACCTTTAGCACGCGAACTTTGGGCATGCCTAAAACTGTCGATTCATCGTTCCAACGATTTGATTCTTGAAGCTTTCCGATACGCTCGGCGCGCGTCAGCACATTTCGCGACTTGATCGATCCAGCCTGAACTTTCAGGCTCTTGTCCATCGTCATGGGAGATCACTCTACCGCTTACGGGGGTCTACTTACGTTTTTTGTATTGTGCAGGTCGTTCTGCGAACTCGTAAAGATAAACATGCCCGGCCGATCTGGCAACGCCAAGGTTGCCCCCAAATCCCTGATTCTCAAGCCAAAACTCTACTTATGGGCCAATTTCCAAACAGAACTGAAGGGATCCGAGGGGCGCACAAGCTCCGTCACCGCCCGCTGGAGCAAAAGCTGAGAAGGGCGATCCTGACGATGCGAGTTTAAGACCTGCCCTAATTTCAGCGTCGCTTCGGCGAATTGCTGCGACTCGAAACACTGGAGGGCACTCTCATAATTCGACTTCAAAGCCTCCCAGGTCGGTACGGGGGATCGCACTAGTTCATAGACGTTGGCAGGAGTATCGATGCCAACCACGGCGAGTTTGGCTAGCCGTCGCGTACGATCCTGAGCTCGGGCACCAATGACTGTCGATTCGGCAATCAAGCACTGGACTTCAAATTGTTTCGTGGCGTCTTGAAGCCGGCTGCAGAAGTTAACCGTATTACCCAATACTCCGTACTTGAACTTGTGACGCGATCCGATGTTTCCAACGCGTGCTTGTCCAGAATTAAGGCCGATCCCGACATCGAAATAGAGCGGCAAACGACCATCCCAACGCTTCCTTAAGACCTCGATCCGCTCCATCATCGCTACGGCCGCTTGTACGCCCCTAGCCGCATGGTCGGTCATTTGCTCAGGAGCACCAAACATTGCCATGAGTTGATCGCCCACGTAGTCGACGAGAACTCCATCACGTTCGACAACACACTGACTCAGCTCGCTGAGGACATCATAAAGCCATTCGAGGGTTTGGACGGGCCCCATGCGTTCAGACACGCTGCTGAAGCCACGGATATCACAGAATAAGACAGTGACTTCGGCATCTCGTCCTTTTAATAACTCTTCATGTTGTGTGAGCAACTCAGCGACGCGAGGCGAGAAGAACTCGCCAAGTTGTAATCGCTGACGCTCTTCTTCTTGACGCTGGATACCTGCAGCGACCGCATTTGCAATGACGTCCACCAGTTTCTGTTCCACCGGCGCAATGGAGTTATCCGGAAACTCCGGCCTGCGCACCCAGCGATCACCATAAAGGATACGAATCAAATTTCCATTGCGATTGATCACGGGTGCTGCAACAGCGCACTGCACTTGCATTAACGAGCCATGTTGCGCGTCGTTAGCATGATTTCCAAAGGTTTCAGTTTTAAGTCCGAGTTCAACTCGATTCAGCAATCGTTGACTAATTGGCGGAGGCGTCATCGAGGGTTCACGAAGCGATGTATGTTCTTGAACCCATCTACCATCGCTAGCGCGATGTAACATGACAGCGCGATCCAGTCCAATGATACTTGCGACCGCTTGAGTAGCGCGTGAGATAAACGCATTGGATCCGGCCGCTTCACGCACAACATCCAGAGCATGCTCAAGTAATTCCACCATACCATGCGTTTCCGATTCGGAACGCGCGGTCGTGAGCATCTGTCGGAGGGTTAGCGACGGAAGAGTAACGCCCGTAGGTATATAAACGGTGTTTCGTCCCGGCTCATTATCGACAACGGGAAGTTTATTTTTAAGGCAGAGATAACCGCAGCCCAAGTTAATGTTGACTTCAGGACCAACGACGACTGTCGTCGAGGGAGGCACTGTCGATCCTTCGTAGGGCACTGCGTGTTGGGAATGCACGTTCTTGATTTGGAGATCGCCATCGTCGGTGACGTAGACTCGAAACCAATGGCGAGGAACATGTAACACGGTTGCTCCGGCCACGACCAAACGATGGCCGTGGATCGGATGCAGACTCAAAGAAATCGGGCCCTGCGCTTCATCACGCTCTTGGCGACCGACTTCAAAATCGGTCGCCGCGACGCCTTGCCAAATCTGCTCTCGTCGCTCGTTAAAAAATCGCAGTTCGATTTCCAACTTGATAGTTCTCCAAAGCGTTTAAGGCTTACTCCCGACGATCGGTTCATGGATCTTTTGCAACTCTTCTGCACTGAGTTTCTGAACCTTTCGATCGTAGGTTAACAAACCATTAATCTCGCCTTCAACATCGGTGGTTTGAGTATAGACCCCTGCTGCTATGCCTTTTGATTTTAATTCGGCTAACAGACGAATCGACTCAACATATCTTTCACGATACTCTGCCGCATTCTTCGGCAATCCGCCATATCCCCAGTTTTCTCGGTCTTGATCCCAAAGGTGCCCTTCGACTGGCAAACCGTGACCTCCGAATTCCCCTACAACTTTGACGAAAGATCGATAGCGTTCTGGGTCGAACGGAAAGGTGGGATGGGGATAATGATGTTCATCGACCACATCTCCCACCGGCCAGAAATTTCCACCACTCGCAATGTTGATAATGCGTGTCGGGTCCCTTTTGGCAATCCATTTTCCAACTTCCGTCGTGAGATGCTGTCCCCAAGCTTCGTTGAACGGCGTCCAAACGACGATCGATGCATGATTCTCCAATAGGCTCACCATACCCTCAAACTCGGCCATGAATTGTTCATGCGCGGCTTCTGGCCACTGGGCATCTTTCGGGTTTGGTTGCAGCCGAGTCCAAGGTGGATTCTCTCCACCGCTGACTTGGTCCTGCCAAACCATCATGCCGAGTTTATCGCAGTGATAGTAATAACGACGAGGTTCCACCTTGATGTGCTTGCGGATCATGTTGAAGCCCGCTGCTTTCAAGAACTCAATGTCCGATTTCATGGCAGCATCACTGGGAGGCGTTAACAATCCATCAGGCCACCAACCTTGATCAAGCGGCCCCCAGTGAAAGATGAATTGATCGTTCAAAGTGAAACGCAAATGCCCTTGTTCGTCTTCACGCTTACCGACGGAGCGAATGCCGGCGTATGATTTCACCTCATCGATGACTTTTTGATTTCCATCGATAACTTGCACTACAAGGTCGTAGAGTTGCGGGCTCTTCGGACTCCACAACTTCGCTTGGGGAATGACGACTTCGATGCGTCCCTCACTAGTTGCTTTGCCTTCGACTGCGGCTTGGCCATCTAATGCTTTGACCACCACGCGCTCGCCCTTGATTCCTGCGCCGCTAAGCTTTGGTTCAATCAAGATGGCTCCACGCTTGGCATCCGTCGTAATCTTAATATCGCTGATGTGACGCTCTGCGACTTCTTCAAGCCATACGGTCTGCCAAATACCAGAAACCTGCGTATACCAAATTCCGCGTGGTGATAGGCTTTGCTTGCCATGCAATTGATAGCCTTCTGTCTCATCCAAAACTCGAACGACTAATTGATTCTTACCTGGACGAGCGGCCGAAGTGATATCGACGGAGAAAGGCAAGTTTCCACCGATGTGTTTTCCCACGCTTTGGCCATTGAGAAATATTTCGCTTTGATAATCAACCGCTTCGAAGTTAAGCAATAAGCGTCGACCCGTTTGTGGCGAAAGGTCTAACTCTCGGTGATACCACAAACATTCCGTTGGATCGAGCAATCTTTCAACACCGCTGAGCTTCGATTCGATTGCAAATGGTACTAAGACCTTCTTCTCCCACTTCGCGGGAATCTGCGTTTCATTGCGAGCCGTGATTTGATAATCCCAGTGGCCATTAAGATTCTTCCACTGTGATCGTTGCATCGCAGGACGAGGATACTCCTGCCATGCATTATCGGGCTTTACTTCGGCCCCCCATTTCGTGATTAAATTGGTTTGATAGGGTGTTGTTGAACGTTGTGGCGTTGGTAGTGTCGGCACATGCTCGGCATCGATAACATGCACATCGATGTATTGACCGCCCCCTGTCTGATTGCAGTGCACGGCGAGTAGGTTCGTACCGGCTTTCAGTGATTCAGCCGCATCACCTTCTAATTTGACCACTTGATACTCAGTGGTAAATCCGTCCAGCGCAACAACGCGTTTGCCATTGATGTAGACCTGAACGTTTTCATCGTGATGAAGATACAACGCAGGCTTAGCAGGAACCTTCGCAAGTTCAATCTTCTTTCGCAACCAAATCTGATTGGTAGACCAGAGGGTACCGATTCGCGCGCCTGGTGTCCCTTGCGTTCCGAAACCTCCAAAGCCTTCACGCCATGAATTGTCATTAAAATTGGGTTGCTGCCAGCCATCGGCCGGCTTTCGGAAGGCATACTTCCATTTCGTTTCCGTAATCGCTTCTTGACTATGGACTTGTATTGGCTCACTTAACGTTGCCAAAAAAACCAAGCTGAAGCACAGATACCATCCGGGTAGCGTTCGGTACTTGGGCATATTGAATTTAGGGGTAAAGGGACTCGGACCGGGGAGTTGAAGTGCGTGAACCGCAGCGAAGATTGTAACTCGAATCAAGCGTTAGGGCGCATGCCCACTTTCCGAGGTAGCGACTTGGCGCGAAACTAAGGCAAACAGATATCGATACCAAATCAAGAGGCATGCGAACTTTGTCAGGCGACCGACCATCCCGAGTACGACAAACTCCGTGGGCATCACCCCCCTCGGTTGCCGAACGCCCTCACCGCGATGCATTACCCCCCATACCGAATCGGGTTCATCGTCGCTGGGACCGTCTCGTTCGTTTACTCGGCGATGAGGGCGTGCGACGCATGATGCAAACACACGTCGCAGTTTTCGGTATGGGTGGTGTCGGCAGCTACGCTGTTGAAGCACTTGCACGAAGCGCACTTGGTCGAGTGACGCTCGTTGACTTTGACGATGTTTGTTTAACGAACATCAATCGACAACTCCATGCTCTCGATAACACGGTGGGCCAATCCAAAGTCGCATTGATGGCCGAGCGAGTGAGAGCGATTAATCCCGAAGCATGGGTCGACCCCATTCAAGCTTTCTATGACCAACAAACCTCTGAAGCTTGCCTAACGCCTCAACCAGATTATGTGATCGATGCTATCGATAACATCACTTCTAAAGTGCTTATACTCGAGACTTGTTTAACTCGAGGCATTCCGGTGATCAGTATCACGGGAGCCGGCGCTCGCATGGATCCCACGCAAGTCCGGGTTGACGATCTGGCCAATACACGAGTTGATCCTCTCGCACGGATCCTGCGCAAAGAATTGAGTAAGCGAGGTTATGGAAACGAGCAAAGTTTTGGCTTGCCAGTAGTGTTCTCGGAAGAAGAAGTTCGCGAACCGGAGACACCGGCCTGGGACGAAGCACGTGGTTTTCATTGCATTTGTCCTCATCGCGCTGATTCTCCTCATGCTTGTGAGAAACGACGCGTGATTTACGGTACGGCAACCTTTGTCGCCGCAGCATTTGGGTTGGCCGCAGCGAGTCATGTGGTGCGATCCATTACCTCACGTCCGATAAAACCGGATTAGTCAGACCACGTTCTCTGTGTTCGCAGGTAAACCCTGCACTTTTATTCTGCGCAGGCGTTACCGTCGAACCGATAGCTGGATAGCGATGCGTCTCACGGGGTTACCGCGTGAGCGACTACAGGCGGCTCTAATCCTCGTCGATTTTTTGATGGGGTTATGCAAGGAGGCGGATAATGAGGACCGGGCGTTCGATCATTCAATTCGTAATCTGTCTCCTCATGGTCGATGTCGTCATCGCGGAAGAAGAAGCTCCCGAAGTGAAGGGCTTCGCCTCTTCGCAACTCTCTTCATCTCTCGATGAAGAAACGCCGTTAGGCTCTGGTGTGGCAATCGTGTCGGCAACGGAAGATCCGGCAGCGCTGCGTGTGATGTGTGACACCGAGCACTGGACTGACAACCTCACGTTCTTCGCCGGCATTGATGGCTCCAAACAACCTCAAGACTATGGGGTCAATGCAAATATAGGTGGCCAAGTGAACTTCAATCTTGGCTTGCCAATTAGTCGTCGTTATGGCCTTGGGGTTCAAGCTGGCGTAGGTATCATCTCTACAACGAATGCGGTTCGAGTATACGAACTGCTTGGCGAAACGACCGAACGCACGCAAGCTTTCACAACGATGGGCTTGTTTCAGCGAACTGACTTTGGCTTGTCTTGGGGTATTGCATACGATCTGCTACAAGAAGCATCGTTCGATGATTTTGTGCTCGGACAATGGCGCGGTCGTATTGCTTATGATTTGAACTGCACCAATCAAGTTGGCATAACGGCACAGATCGCTTCTAAAGATGATCGTGGATTGTTTAATAATGTGAACGCGGTTGTGCTCTCACCGATCGACCAAGGTAGTTTTTATTGGCGACACCTTTGGGAAAGCGGAACACAGACAACTTGCTGGCTTGGCTTGGCAGAAGGCCATGGGGAAAACAACGCCGTCACGGGGAACGCTCCAGACACCGGTTCACAATTTGTCTTTGGTGCTGATTTCTTGGCTCCACTAAATCATTCTTGGGCACTCTACGGGGAAACCAATTTGATGTTTCCAGCCGACACGGGAACGGTCGACGCGTTCCTAGGATTCATGTGGTTCCCAGGGGGTGGTGCTTTTGCAGCGCGACGCACTCCGTTCGGACCCCTTTTGCCGGTGGCTGCCCCAACATCGTTCTCGGTAGACCTTCGTCGCTAGCCCTTATCGCGGCAATTGATGCGATCGATACAGACAGACCTCGCAATCCAAACTTCCCAAATACGCTAAACTCTTCTTCGATATGGCGCAACTTCTTTGCCCATGTTTTGCATAGAGAGTGAGCGGATATGCGGGCAGACATCCAATCGATCCATTCCGACATCGACAAGGCGCGTCCTTTGGCCGAACGAGACGATACGTCGCCATCCAAACCAACTGCGCTGACAAGTGTCTGCCATTGGGATGCCTTGCAGTTGGTAAGGCGCGAGTCCGCATTTAATGTTTACACGGCTTGCAACAAACAATCCGGCGAATCTGCTGAATTGATCATCATCACAACGGATCAGTCAGCATTCATCAAAGAAATCGAAACGCAGAAACGCCGCGCGGAATTGCTTCGCGATGAAGCGACTCGCAAAGCCATCGAGTTTCAATCGCATCAAGCACCGTTCCATCTCGTGCTTGAAGCGCCCGCCCCTCGATCAATAGAATCGTTTCTCAGTGAGGCATCCGAAGCAAATTCCCTGCAGATCATTCTACAAATAGTTAACTTTTTCGCGGCCTCTCAGCGACTCGGATTTGCACTGAGGGCATTTGATGAATCTTGTATTCGGGCCAGTGCTGCCGGACAACTACAGATTGATTTGTTTGCCTGCTCCGTTCTCCTCAACTCGACACGTGACAACTCCACTGCCGATCCTTGGCAATGCTTCACGCGATTCATCCATAAGCACTTGAGTCGTATTGCGACCGAATCGCCAAGCGACGGTGACCGTTTGAGCGCGCGTCAACGAGCGTCCCTCAAACAGTTGCTAAAAGACGCCGAAGCGGAAGATTCAGCAGATGCATTGGATTGGCAAAGCTTGTTTCAATCCATAGGCTTCGTCGATCAAGTTCCGGAACGATCAACGCAAGAGATTTGGCATTCGCTTGATCACACCAGCGAACTTTTGAACAGTGCGCCTCAGTCGCCGCCTTTTTCGGCAAGTCATGATGAATTAGACGCCACGCAAGAAACCGGGATCGTGGAGTCCCTCCCTGCGATCACCGAAGCTACGCCCGCTGAGAATTTTCAACATAAGATTGCAGCAGACTTAAGCGCTGCGAGACAGGTACACGAAGGCGACACGATTGGCCGCTATCGGCTCGGTTCGCTTCTAGGTCAGGGAGGCATGGGAGCCGTTTACAGTGCGACAGATCTAGTTAACGATCAAATTGTAGCGGTCAAGATCCTGCGTACAACGGGCAAAGACATCGCACAGTCCGTGCGTCGATTTCGCAAAGAAGCTCGTTTGCTCGCCGAAGTTCAGAATGATTATGTAACCCGACTCTATGAAGTGGGCCATGATCGCGGTGTGCATTTCCTTGCGATGGAATTGATCGATGGAATCAGTCTTAAAGAATGGCTACAGTCCGCGGGACCATTGAACGAAGCGGATTCGCTGAGAGTCATGTCGGATATCGCACGTGCGCTTGTGGAAGCTCATGAGAGAGGGATTGTTCATCGCGATATCAAACCGGAAAACATTCTCCTTGCAAAGAACAATCGCTTTGATTCATCTCGGCCTTCATTGCGTGACTACCAAATCAAGCTTTCGGACTTCGGTATCGCGCGACAAATTCAACAGTCGGGATCGTTAGAAGTGACTCATGCGGGAACCTTGTTGGGTACACCGCTGTATATGGCACCAGAGCAATTCAAAGGCGATCAGGCGATCGACGCAACGGTTGATATCTACGCACTCGGTGTCACATGGTTTCAGTTGCTCACGGGGCAACTCCCTTTTTCTTCAAACGACCCAATGAAACTTGCAGCGATGCATTGTTTCGATACCCCGCCAAGCCTGCAAAAGCTCAAGCCGGAGTTAACTGACGCTGTATGCAATCTCGTTCAACGCATGTTATCCAAATCACGCGGAGATCGGTTTGCCGATGCGGGGCAGTTGTTACGTGCGATCGAACGAGTCTTGCGTGGTGAACCGGCCGCGATGGAATCCCATCCACGGATTCCAGAGTGCCTCGATGTTCCGCTTTGGGAACGGACCTTCACGTGGGACCTTAAAAGCAATCCAACGCAACTATGGCCATTCGTATCCAATACTGAACGACTGAACCGCGCCCTGGGATTGCCATCCGTGAAGTACCGTACGGTGCCAAATCCGCAGGGTGGCGTACGCAAGTTCGGCGAGTTCAAACTCGGAGCCGTTCATGTTTCATGGGAAGAACATCCCTTTGAATGGATCGAAGGGAAACGAATGGGCATTCTTCGCGAATTCACATCTGGCCCATTTGCTTGGTTCTTGAGCACCGTGGATCTACAACCGTTCGAAGGTGGCGGGACCAAACTGATCCATCAGGTGCGCATTCAACCACGGAATCGATTCGGGCGCTATTTAGCTGCGATTGAAGCGGGGTGGAAAGGTGGCCGTCAACTCGATCGAGTGTATCGACGTATGGATCGTTCGATACAGGGACAACTGCAAAGTACAGAAGGGACGGATCCATTCGAACCACCGCCGCGTATCAAGCGGGCTCAGCAGAAACGCATTCACGCATTAAGTGATCGCGCCATTGAACTCGGTGTCGATCCCGATGTGATGCAACGACTCGCAGAGCACTTGGAATTTGCCGCCCCGCAAACCTTGGCACAAATGCGTCCTTTGTTGTTAGCAGACCAGTGGCAGCTACCGCGTGACCGGGTCGTCGATGCTTGTTTAACTGCGGCGCATGTAGGTTTGTTGAATTTGCGATGGGATGTTTTGTGCCCTACCTGTCGCGCTCCGGCGGCGACACGTGACTTGTTGAAAGAAATCGAACAACATACCCATTGTGAAGCTTGTGCAGTGGATTTCCGTTCAAACATTGCGGAAGCGATCGAACTCGTCTTTCGCGCGCATCCACAAGTGCGTCAGGTTGACGATGCAACTTACTGCATCGGTGGTCCCGAGCATTCACCACACGTCGTGATGCAAGCTCGGTTAGCCGCTGATGAACGCATGGAGCTCGAAGTTTCCTTACCCGTTGGTGACTATCTCGTTCGCGGACCTCAATTGGCCCGACAGCAAACTTTTAAAGTCCGTCCTTCGGGCGCACCATCGCGAGCGGATTGGCGACTGAGTCATTTTGGAAATAGTCAGCATGTTCCTTCGCTGAAAGCTGGCAGCCAAAGCATCGCGTTGACCAATGATCTCCCTCACTTGCAGTTGGTGCGCATTGAGCGCTGGATCGCGCGCGATCATGTTGTGACGGCGGCTGCAGCGGCTGCGCTACCGCGTTTTCGTCAATACTTTCCCGAGCAACGATTTGCCGCAGGGGTCGCAGTTGCAAGCGAAGAGCTCACATTGTTGGCGATCGGCGTGACACAAGTCGATGAGATCTATCGCTGTTTCGGTGATAGCGATGCTTACGCGCGCATCCAAAAACACTTGGATCGCGCATCCACTTGCATCACTGCGGCCGGAGGCCAAGTGGTCAAGACCATGGGGGAAAGTTTGCTCGCGGTTTTCAGTGATTGTTCGCAAGCGGTTCGGGCCGCAATCACAATCAATGCAGATCCAGAAGCAATCGAATCGCTTCAAGGTTTCGCATTCGGCATTGGAGTTCATCGAGGTAAAACTCTCGTTAGCACCCAGAATGACCGCATCGATTACTTTGGCGGCGCTGCACGCGCCGTTCAATCGCTGCCGGCTGTGGCCCAGCGTGGTGTTTTGTTAACAGAACAAGTATTTACTGATCCCGGAGTCCGCGAAGAGCATAACGTTTTATTGTCCAAATCGACGATTCAAACGTTGGATCTTCCTGGCGCTCCAGGGCAATTCGTGCAACGACTTTCCACCGTTGCTGAGGCGAGAACATGACATTAAGTGGCGTGATTGCAGGGCCGTCGGGATGGACGCTCATCGAGTTTGGCAACGGTGCGGGACCGCACCGTACGATCAACATTCCGTTAAGTGAAGCGATCGTGGGACGCGGTAAAGAAGCCGCGATCTGTTTGCCATTGAGTTCTGTTTCAAAACAGCACGCCAAGATCTTTATTCATTCAAATGTTCTCTATGTCGAAGACCTTGAAAGCACTAACGGCACGTACGTGAATGGTCATCGCGTTAAGAGTTCTGCGCTGGTGGATGGAGATTTAATTCAATTTGCAAATGTGCTGTTCAAGATCGGCCATCGCACGTTGACGGATAGTGAAGGAACGCGTGAAGAAGGGCTGATCACTTGGGCGCAATCACTACTTACCTTTGATCGATTGCTTACCGAACGTCGTGTTACGCCTTTCTATCAACCGATCGTCCGGATGAATGATCGAACGATCACCGATGCATTCGAAGTGCTCGCACGGAGTGATTTACCGGAGTTAAGTCAACCTGCCGCAATGTTCGGAGCTGCCGAAAGGCTTGGACAGCAAGCTGCTTTGAGTGAACTGATGCGCTGCGAAGGTATCCGCGTCGGCGTCGAGAAAGGACCTACTGGCACGCGATACTTTTTGAATACCCATCCCGCAGAAGTGGTCACGGACCGATTCCTTGGATCTCTACATGATCTCCGCAGTGATCATCCTGAAGCGTTGATCACGATCGAGATCCATGAAGCTGCCGTAACAAAACCTGACCAAATGCAGCGACTGCGGCAAACGCTCAGATCCCTCGAGATGGAGTTATCCTATGACGATTTCGGCGCAGGCCAAGGCCGACTCGTCGAGCTCGGTGAAGTGCCACCTGAAGTCTTGAAGTTCGATATGCAACTGATCCGAGGTATCGATCAAGCGGCAGCAAGCCGGCAGGATGTACTCCGCGCGCTAGTGCGGATCGCAATCGACTTAGGCACCACGCCTTTAGCAGAAGGTGTCGAAACCGAAGCCGAACATGTGGTCTGCCAACAGATGGGATTCGAGTTAGGCCAAGGGTTTCTCTATGGCCGACCCGCTCCGTTTAATTCCGCTCGCTGAGTTTCAATCCAAACTTGTCGCCGATCTTCACCGCGGTCCCGACAGCGATTTGTTTGCCAACCACTTCGAGCGATAAAGGGTCGTCGCACGGTTGGGCAAACTGAATCATTGAGCCTGGAACGAGTTGCAAAACCTGATTAAGCGGCATGGTCTTCCGCGCGATCACGACAGATACCGGCACATTCAGATTCAATACGCGACGTCGAAAGTTCGCCTGCAAAAGTTTGTTCGATGCCATCGTAACGCTCAAGCTCAAAGCGCGGAATGATTCCTATCTCTCGATATCGGCGTCGCGGTCAGGCATCTTGATCGAAATCCAGCGACGTTCTTGATCACTTTCGAGCACCGCATCCGCGACGACTTGAGCACTTAAGCCATCATAAAAACTCGGGGTCGCGTCACGATTCTCCAAGATTGCGGAGACGAACTCCCAAGTCAGATCATATCGGAATACGGTAGCGGGTGCCCCTTCGTCAGGATTGCGAGGGGATCCCGAGGCAACCATGAACTCTTCTGGCACCGGGCGGGCCGTGACATCGCCACCAGCTTTGCCTAGGAAGATTTCGTTAGGCCGAAAGAGTTGATAGGCGGCAGAACCTTCGGATCCATTGACTTCGATCCAATCATGGCCGTAACCGCCGCGGTTATATCCTTTCGCAACGTTCGAGCTTTCCCAAACCCCAACCGCTCCGTTCTCAAATTTACCGATCAAGCAAGACCAATCATCCACTTCGCTCGGACGACAATTTCGACCATCGCTTGTTTTATCGCGCACGGCAAATCGTTTCACTGCGCCGGAAATGTCTTCCAGAGGACCAACAAGCCAAAGTGCCAAGTCGATGCGATGAATGGTCATATCAAATAGATTGCCTGCACCGGCTCGATCCTTGTACTGTTGCCAACCCCAACTGGTTTCCGGCCAATCCAAGAACCGTTGGCTGCGGAAGTGTCGGATGTCACCGAGTTGCCCGCGCCGAATCAGGTCATGCATGTAACGCAAGGAGGGTGCAAAACGGTACGTGAAGGCAGTCATGTGGACCACGTTCGCTTTGCATGCGGCCAAATACATTTGCTCGGCCTGTTCCGCGTTTAGCCCCAAAGGCTTTTCACACATCACATGTTTGCCATGCTTGATGGCTTCCAAAGTAATGGGTAGGTGGACATTGTTTGGAGTTGCGATGATGACTGCATCAATGTCATCGCTCGCGCAGATCTCGCGGTAATCCAAACTGAATCGTTCGACCCCCCATTGCTCGGCCCGCTCGCGAACCAACTTCGGATTGGCGTCGCAGACGGCCGCCAGAGTCGCGCGCGGGTCCAGGCGGATACCCGGCATATGGTGGTAATCGCTCACGGAGCCTGCACCGATCATGGCGATTCGAACGGGAATCTGCGGGGGGGAAGGCATTAAGTCAACCTAAAAGCTAGAGTCAATCGTCCCAAAGTCCGGCATGGGCGGTAATTTAGATCGTTTATATTAAGGAGGCCGAGGGGGAATAGACAGACTCCCGAAGATTACCCTATTCCCCTTATTGGGTGGTAACAGACGGGACGTCATCCGGATAGACTTGCGAAGGCGATGGAAATTATTGATTCCATCCCTTGGCACCCCTGCCAACTATCGGCGCGATGCCAACCCACTCACTTTTGGTCTTTGGAATCACGAAAGCGACGCGATGTGTTTACTCGCTGTACAGTATCGCCTAGTTCCGGAAAGTCCGATTCTGATTGCTGCGAATCGAGAAGAATATTACGACCGACCAAGTTTGCCACCTGCGATTCAATCTGGAAAGCCCCGAGCCCTCTGCGGCATTGATCAAAGGGCTGGCGGTACTTGGCTTGGCGTGAATCAAAACGGAATGTTTGTTGGAATCTGCAATCGCATGACGCGAGTCCCGAAAGCGGGTGAACGCAGTCGTGGGTTGTTATCCCTCGATCTACTTCGCTGCAACTCGGCACGTAAAGCTTATGACAAGTGCCTGGAAGAACTGACGCGAACACGTTATGCCGGTTGTAACATCGTGATCGCTGATTACAACGAAGGCTGGGTCATCTACAACGAAGACCATGAGCCCGACGCACGTGAATTGCCCGAAGGCTTAAGCATCATCGGTGCTCGTAACTTGAACGACTCCGGGGATGAGCGAGTTCAAATGGCTCATCGTTTGCTAACCCTGCAAACGCTGGATTCCCCAGTAAAGTTTTTAGCCGTTGCAAGCAAGGTCTTTGCACGTGGGCCGACCGGCAATGGACGACCAGGAATGGTGATTCGCGGTCAAGGTTATGGAACTGTTAGCAGTAGTTTAATCGCGTTAGGGGTAAAGCCTCGTGATGCGATCTATCAATATGCTGCCGGAGCTCCCGATCAGACCAAATACGAAGACTATTCTCCAATGCTTCGCGATATTCTCAGCCGTGGAATTCGCGAGAACCGATCGAAGGTCAAGGTCGCCGCTCCCAAAGAATTGACGCTTGAACCAAGCTGAGCAATCATTTGTTGAATGATTGCTCATCGGTGGTACGCGTGGTGTTGGAACGTTTGTTGAAATCACAAACCAACGCCTGACGTCTTGTCACTCTGCCTTGGGAGAGTCGGCCTCTCAGGGCCGGAGAGGGTACGGCGTCCGACCCTCCCGCAAGCGGGCGGGTGAGTATTTAAGAGGGATCTTCGATAACGTATGCGGACATTTTGGTCCGTAGTTCATCGGGCAAGGGCATTCCCTTCATTTGTCCGTGCGGACGAACACGACAATAAACCGCTGTCGTGCTACCTTCTGCGATGAGTCGATCATCGCAACTGAATCGAAAGCGATACTTCACACTCTTCGTCCCCAGGTGCGCGATCCATACAGCAACATCTAAGCTGTCTTCAAAACGTGCGCCGGATCGGTATTCACAACTGGCGGCAACTCTCGGCCAGCTATAAGTATCGTCTCCGGCATGGATCATGACCGATGAACCTAGATGGCGCAAAAAATCATGCTCAGTCTGTTCCATATAAGTAAAGAACACCGAGAAATGCACAATGCCAGCCGCATCGGTGTCACGAAACTCAACGCGTCGTTTAGTGAGATAGGGTTGGTTCACTTTTGAAATCTATACACCGAGGCAAACGGACTTAAAAAACATACCAGCGAACCCACTCACTTGGAACGCGCTGCGAACAGTGAAAAAACGGGCGGGGGAACGGACTGGCAAAAACACAAAGTTTAATCTCGCCCGATTTTTCCTGTTTGCGAAGCGATCCAATTGGTGATGCGGCATGCGGTTCTGGCTTTTCAGGTTCGGCCTAATGATTAAGACATGCCATCAAGTCTCGGCGAATGCGCTTTGTGGACCTGGTTTATTCTTTGCGCCGTAGCTTGCTGGCAAGTCTTAATGATTAGTGGGTTCGCTGGTACGTTTTTTAAGTCCGTTTGCCCTAAGTCCGGTTGCCTAAAGACTCGAAACATACTGTAAGGCTCGACGCATGATCGAAAGATCGATTTCATGAACATCAATCGGTTTACCTAGATCGCTTAGCATCGTAATCGTTAGTCGACCGCCCAAGTGTTGCCGAAACTCTTCCAATCCAGAAAGCAATGGTTCTGGATCTTTGAGTAATGGATCGGAAAGCGGCAGCTGCAAGTGCTTCAGCGCTTGCAATACTCGTTGACAGGCGGCAGTCGGAAATCCGAGTTTGTACTGGCTATAAACACAATCGATAGCAATCCCGATTGATACCGCCTCGCCATGGCGAATGCGGTAGTTCGAGAGGGCTTCGAGACGGTGCGCGGACCAATGCCCGAAATCGAGTGGTCTCGCCTCAAGCGCTTCGAATGGATCGCCACCTTCGGTAATGTGCCGCAAATGGAGCAGCACTGAGTGTCGCAGTACTGCAGACGAAGATTCAGGGTCTCTCAAAGCAACTTGCTTTGCATGGGTCGCTAAATATTCGAATGCGGCTGGATCTTTTAATGCCGTCACTTTAATCGCTTCGGCAAACCCGCATCGCCAATCACGCGGCGAAAGCGAGCTGAGCAACTGGAGATCGTTGATCACACCCCATGGTGCCGCAAATGTCCCTTTCCAATTCTTTTTTCCAAACCAATTTACGGCGTTCTTTACACCAACACCGCTGTCGGCTTGCGCCAAGGTTGTCGAAGGGAATCGCACCAAGCGAATACCGCGATGTGCGACGGCAGCCGCAAACCCAACGGCATCCAGCACGGCACCCCCACCTACCACAATGACGTAGCTGCGGCGATCGAGATCGTACTGATTGAAATGCGCCAGCAGCCGATCGATTACCGCAGGTTCATTCTTGGAAACTTCGCCTCCGGGTACCGTCTGAGGTGGTTCGACAAGACGCAGCGGTGCGTCCGCTTCGTTGATGACCTGTGCAAAACGATCTCCTAAGTTAGGAACGCTTCGCCATAAGTCGGCATCGATCCAAATCTGAACTTTCGCAGCAGCCGGTCCAGACGGTTCGAGCAAATCGATCAAAACCCTGCGTTCATGCCCAAGCACATCCGAGGTAAATCGAACACGATGTACCAGCGGAACGTGAAAAGGGATATCCAATGACGAGGGGACGAGCTCGTTCACCGAGTTGCAGCGGGGCTTGGGGGCAAAGATCGACATGCGGGGCGGGAATGAAGCAGTTTAGCGGAAAATGGATGAAACGCAGTGGGGCGTACCGGTTTACAAGCGAAACTCACGCTACAATCAACACGTTTGACTTTCTCCATCCTACTGCGAACGACACAGCAAAGGTGGTGAAAACTGATAAAAGCGACCGTCCGGGCGAAAACAATGCCAGAGACACCAAGTCGCTTGAAAAACGACTCGGGGAGCAGGAAACGGGATGAGCGGATTATCTCTCGGGTTTGAAGCCCCGATCTACCTCTGGCTGTTAATCTTGATACTGCCGCTATGGTGGTCCAGTTATCGTGCGCTAGCGGTGCTCGGACCACTCCGCCGTTGGCTCGCTTTATTGTTTCGGACTGCGGTATTTACCGCCCTCGTTTTTGCGTTAGCGGGTATTCAATTCGTTCGCACAAGCGACCGCGTGACGGTCATGTACTTGCTCGATCAGAGCGAAAGTATTCCTGTTGCCAAACGGCAGGTCATGCTCGACTTTGTCGTGAAGGCTGTCAAGAAATATCGCCAAGAGGATCGCAATGATCGCGCTGGCATCATTGTGTTCGGCCGTGAAGCATCGGTTGAAATACCACCGTTTGAGGATGAAATCCCAGCGTTGCGTGGTGTCGAAAGTTATCTGGGCCGGACGGATGCAACGAATCTCGAATCCGCTTTGAAGTTGGCTCAGGCATCCATGCTAGATGATGCGGCACGTCGCGTCGTCATCGTTACGGATGGAAATGAAAATCTTGGCAATGCCCAGCAGATCGCCGCGCGGCTTGCAGATGAGGGGATTGGTATCGATGTCGTCCCCGTCGAACTTGGTCAAGGCTCCGAAGTACTTGTCGAGAAGATCGATTTGCCACCTCAAGTCCGCAAAGGGCAACCGATTGAAGCTCGTGTGGTCATAAGCAACTACTCCGAAGCGGGAGCCGCCAATGATGTTCCCGGGCGAATGGTGGTCACGCGTGAAATCGGCGGCGTGCAGAGTGTGATCGCGGAAGACCAAGTCGTTCTCAAACCGGGAAAGACCGTGTTTCCCCTCAGGCATGAAGTCGGCGCACCAGCACCCTATACCTATCGCGCGCGCTTCATTCCCGACCGCGAGCAGGATGATGCGTTAACGCAAAACAACGAAGTCCTCGGATATACCTACGTGCGAGGGAGCGGTCGAGTTTTGTTGATTGAGAATGCGGACGAACCCGGCGGGTTCACTCCGTTAGTGAATCGATTGCGCGAAGCGGACATCGAAGTCCAAGTGAAGCCGAGCAACCAACTTTTTCGATCGCTGGCAGAACTACAAGCTTATGAAGCCGTGATATTGGCGGGTGTACCACGCGTGACTGGTGATACATCAGCGAACATCACTGGGTTTTCGGATGAACAAATTGAAATGTTGGTGCGCAACACCCAACAACTCGGCGCGGGACTCATGATGATCGGGAGTCCTGACAGTCTCGGTGCTGGCGGCTGGTCTGGCACTGAAATTGAAAAAGCGATGCCGGTTGACTTTCAGATTCGCAATAGCAAGGTTCAAGCCGTTGGCGCGCTTGCGATCATCTTGCACGCATCCGAGATCCCGCAAGGGAACATGTGGCAGCAGCGTATTGCGACGGCTGCGATCGATGCTTTAGGTCCTGCCGACTACGCGGGCGTCTTGCACTGGGGTCCTGGTCAAGACGAATGGCTTTGGGGTCAGCGTGGAGATGGCATGATGACTGTGGGGCCGAATCGCCGCGCGATGATCGCGGCCCTTCAACAAATGACTCCCGGAGACATGCCTTACTTTGATCCTGCAATGAAAATGGCTTTGAAGGGTTTGCTGTCGACCCCTGCTTCGATTCGTCATTGCATCATCATCAGCGATGGTGACCCCTCCGATCCTAGCAACAAAGTCATCAGTGATTTCGCAGCGAAAGAAATCAAAATCAGTACTGTGGCAGTTGCAGCGCACGGTCCTGCTGAAAGTCAGCGTTTGAACAAGATCGCCACCGCAACCAAAGGAAAGTATTACCAAGTCAATAACCCCAATGCCTTGCCTCAGATCTTTCAACGCGAAGCTCGGCGAGTATCACGCCCACTTGTAAAGGATCTACCTCAGGGCGTTTCGCCGCAAATCGTCGCTTCACATCCGGTGCTCGAAGGGATTCCTCCCACGTTGCCGCCGATCACGGGCTTTGTGATGACGCAAACGAAAGATAGTCCGTTAGCACAGATACTCGTGCGCAGCCCAGATCCTCAAAGCCCTGAGAACAACACCATCTTGGCGGTTTGGACCTATGGGTTAGGTCGCACTTGTGTATTGTCCACGGACGCTGGGCAACGCTGGGCAACCTCATGGGTCAATTGGACCGACTACGACAAGCTCTTCACACAAGTTGTGCGTTGGTTAATGCGACCCACCGGAGATACAGGCAAATATGACTTGGCAACGCGGGTCGAGAACGGACGTATTGAAGTTGTTGTTTCAGCACTGGACAAAGACGATTCATTCCTCAACTTTCTTGAGATGAATGCATCGGCGCTAAGTCCTGACCTCGAACCAATACCGCTTGATTTACAGCAGGTCGCACCAGGTCGATACATTGGTTCGTTACCAGCAGATAAGTCAGGCAACTACTTCATCAATATTGTTCCAGGACCTGGTCAAGCGCCATTAACAACCGGAGTAACGGTACCGTATAGCGAAGAGTATCGCGTGCGGGAATCGAATCGCGCTTTGCTCTCGGCACTCGCCGATGTGAAGCCGGCAGGGGGAACCACCGGTGCTTTATTACCAACTCTTGAACGCGAGCAGCTCGATGAAACATTAAAGACGGATCCTTATCGAGCGGGTCTAAAACTCGCACGAAGTGTTCAGGACGCATGGCCTTTGATTGCGTTATGTGCTGCGGGATTGTTTTTCTTCGATATTTTTATTCGGCGTGTTGCGATCGACTTTGGTTGGCTGGCTCGCGGTGTAGGCAAGCTGCTCGGTAGGGACGGGGCCAAAGAAGTAAACGAAGAACAGCGGCTAAGAACATTGAAAGCGAAAAAAGAAGCGGTCGGTTCGGATCTCGAACGTCGCCGGGCAGCCACGCGTTTCGAGCCGGATCCAGAAACAAAACCCAACGCATCGAATACTCCATCAAGCCAATCGGATCTTGCACAGCCAAACGTTAGGAAACCCGCTGCGGGCGGAGGGGTTGCTCCGGGAGCAAAGCAAGAGAAATCCTATACCGAGCGGTTGCTCGACGCGAAGAAAGCTGCAAGAAAGCAAATGGGCAATAACGACGAAGGCTCATGAAACTAAAGGCGAAACAGAGTGCATTAGTATCCGCACCCCTTGTTTCTTGATATGTTTATTCCAACTCATCAAAAACGATTCGAACCAACTCGGAGTTCCCTTCAATGACCACAATGACGGTGGAAGCGATCCAACAAAACGCCGAAGAGTTTCGCCAGCGTTATTCTCGGGTGCGTGAACAGATCGGACGCGTGATTGTGGGACATGACGATATTGTGCATGGTGTGTTGACTTGCATGCTCGTCGGGGGCCACTGTTTATTGGAAGGCGTTCCGGGCTTGGGTAAAACCATGCTCGTACGTACGCTCGCCGAAACGTTGGATCTCAAGTTCAACCGCGTGCAATTCACACCGGATTTAATGCCGGCGGATATCTTGGGCACTAACCTCGTCGTAGAAAACGAACATGGTCGCAAGAGCTTTCAGTTCGAGAAAGGACCTGTCTTCACCCAAATCCTTCTTGCTGACGAAATCAACCGAGCGACACCGAAAACTCAGTCAGCCTTACTTGAAACCATGCAGGAAGGAACGGTTACCGTTGCCGGTGTTCGACACCAATTAGAAAAACCCTTCTTCGTACTCGCGACTCAGAACCCGATTGAGCAAGAAGGTACGTATCCGTTACCCGAAGCCCAATTGGATCGTTTCTTGTTTAAGCTTGTTGTGGGCTATAGCACGCGTGAAGAGTTAGCAACGATCGTTGACCGAACCACGCGCGGTGAAACCATTCGTCCCGACAAAGTGATGGATGGCAGCGAGATCTTGCGTTGGCAAGCGTTGGTGCGTGAAGTGCTGATCGCACCCCATGTTCAAGACTACCTCGTGCGATTGACTTTAGCGACGCATCCTGACGGCGCTTTCGCACCCCCGATCACCAATCAATACATTCGTTGGGGAAGCAGTCCTCGCGGTGCGCAGACCCTTGCCTTGGCTGCAAAAGTACGCGCATTACTCGAAGGCCGATTCAACGTGAGCTTTGAAGATCTACGCCGCGTTTATCTGCCCGCCATGCGCCATCGATGCCTGCTCAACTTCG
Source organism: Ottelia alismoides (assembly GCA_037367405.1). Taxonomy (NCBI): domain Eukaryota; kingdom Viridiplantae; phylum Streptophyta; class Magnoliopsida; order Alismatales; family Hydrocharitaceae; genus Ottelia; species Ottelia alismoides. The sequence continues at coordinate 118,775 of JAZKJV010007521.1, read as the reverse complement.
AAGCCCAAGCGGAGGGCATGAGCACAGACGAAGTGCTTTTAGAGATCCTCGAGAAAGTCTCCGAGAAAACCCCCGTGGCATAGGCGTCCCGCCTGTGAAGGAGCAGGCTTTAGACTTTAGGCTTTAGACTTTAGGGAGTTAGCTGGACTCCTATCGCTTACTCCTCATAGCTCATAGCTCACTCCTTCTGAAGTGTGGCCACTTCAGCTACGTCAACGGTTTCAGAAAAGCATTGAGCGGTAAGCGATAAGGAGTAAGCCAGAGAGATATAAATACCTCTTCGACTTACTCCTCAAAGCTCAACGCTCGCTAAAGCCGAAAGTCTTTACTACACGCCAGGCTGAACGGTCTTCTCAAGATTTTCTGGTTCTGCCGCTGGAGGAGGTGCTTCTGTCACACCCTTCGACGGACCGCAACCAGAAGAAATGGTCAAACCAAGAACAACACAGAGCATCAACAAATACTTCATCATTGGATCCTTTGAAGTTTGAATTAGGACGAAACCATCCAGAAGTGTATTAAACCAGCTTGGCATGGAATTGGGTAGTTGGTGCGTGGCTGATAAAAAAAAGAAGTGATGGAGATTTCCCTCCATCACTTCAAATACGAGTAACTCAATCTTCGATCAGGTCTAACGTCGTGGGTTACTGTCTGTTAATTTGCCTGGCTAGAAAGCTTCGGCCCTTAGCAATTAAAGCGACTTATTCTCGCCACCATTGCGAGTTCCAAGTGCTCCCCACAATCCCCAAGGACTTTCGATTCCAACGTTACCGTTGGCTTCGCAAGAAGTGGCAGCAGAGAGGTTCCCAGAGTCAATGTTGTTGGTAACAAACTTAACTGCACCATCGCCCATCAACACATGACAGCCGCCTTTGTGATAGCTACCCATGGTATTAATGACGTGAACGCCTTGTCCGTCACCACGGCAACTAGGATTGTTGGGTGGCAACACGGTGTTTACGACGGCACGAGCACCGTGACTATCCGACCACATCCAACCCTTGAGGTCGGTGCGCAAAGTAACACCCGTTTGAGTGTAAAAAGCCGGACGATTTGGATCGGGTGCCGTTTGTTTACAGTCGTTCGCACCAGTGGTCGGAGATAGCGTTGGAAACTGAACCAAGTTACCTGTTAGCTCGCGACGGTTAGCGCTGTGACCGGTTTCACCCATAACAATGGTATTCGCCGTACCATCAACAATGTCGCGAAAACCGATGTATCCTCGTACGGGTGATGTGGGGGCCCAAATAGCACCGGTCAACGGCCCGAAGGCTCCTCGATGCCCGCCCGGACCGCGAACAAAAGGTGTGGTAGCAGAGTTCAAGTCATCCGTGATGCAATAGAAGTTGTCCCCGAAGCAGGGAGCGTAACAAGTTTTGCCATTGCTTACCCCAATTTCTGCTTTCGGGTGACTAGGGCACAAGTACGTTTCAACCTGTGTACGCCACGGTGCGTACTGGGTGATCGATGCATCGGGCTGCGGTCCCATCGGCGCAAAGGCCGATCCGCTTGTGGTGTCGATATAGGGGTTAGAAATCTTTTCCCAGAGAGGCTGCTGCTCGATAAACGGCAAAATCACCACCATGGGACTCAGGCGGTAGTTATTGCGAATCGTGTCTAAAGGTGCTGCCAACGAGTCTCGAGTACCGCCGCGTCCTGCAGGCAACTTGTCATAGGTTGAGTGATAGTTATGAAGACCCAACCCGATTTGCTTGAAGTTGTTACTGCAGCTCATACGTCGCGCCGCTTCTCGAGCAGCTTGAACGGCCGGCAGCAACAGCCCCACCAAAATTCCAATGATCGCAATCACGACCAGAAGTTCGACCAGCGTAAAGCCGGCCCTGATAGATTTGTGCATGAAACGCACTCCAAAAAAAGAGAATGAGAAATGATCCTGCCGCGACGCAGGACCTGTGCATTAGATTACGCCTAACGACTTGGAAATTCAACGCCTTTCGGTCGGTTTAGGGTTAGCGATTGTGTCCAAATCCGCTTACAAGGGCAAGTCCACTGCCCGAAGCCTCACTTCTTCAGGCTTACCCGGCTGTCGAAAACAAGTGTACAGCCGGTAAATCCGAGGAGGCTTCTCTAAGTTTCCCTGTAGGCCGCCGGAAATGGATTCAGGCATACTCAACCGGACACGAATAACCTTACCCACGAACCCACATTTTGGGCCAAACCGCCGGATCGGCGGAGCTCGGATTGCGTCGGTTTACGGCCATCTTCCAAACGGCAAGCGGACGGCCAAACAAAGACTGGTCGCCGATTTTCCCCAGCAAGTCCTATTCACCGAACGACGAAAGTCGCGACAACCGGCAGATGATCGCTGATGTCCCGTTCATTATCAGCCATCTCCCAGTAATGCTCCCAGTGCTGCGCTTGTTCGTCGACCCCCGTACCACGAATGCAAAGTTCTTTTGCGACACGAATTTCATCAAACACCAGGTCAGCTTTGCCCGGTGTGTCTTCGATCAAACCACGGGTCACTAAGATCCGGTCAAACTGTTTGCCTGGGAGCAAATGCGTAGAACGGGCATCAACAGGAAGCTTTTCATGGAGGTCGATCAAATCATCTGAAGTATCTTGTGTTTCCTTCCCGCAAACGATTCCCAGATCGCTTGTTGCCGAAAGGGATCCGGCCAGGGTTTCGCTGTTGGTGTCTCCGAGCACAATCAAGTTCTCACCACGTTTGACTCGATCGGCGATCCAAAATCGCAACAACTTGCACTGTTTTGTACGCAACTCTTCCGCTTCGGCCGTCGCGCGCAAGTGCACCACAATCACAGTAACCGCTTCACCGATCCCTTGAGGATCGACTACGGTTGCAATCTCCAAATGTTTCGAAAGGTCATAGAACTGCTTACTGCGAAACATCTCACCCGATTGACTATAGCGTGTGGTACGAAGCACATCGACGTTGCGAAACAAGAACCCAACATCCTGCTCGGTAAACGTGTCGCTCCCTTCAGCGAAAGCGATTCGAAAATTTTGCTCGGCCTTACGTTCAATCGCCTTGGTCAAATACCAAAGAACGCGGCCCCCTTCGATCTCTTGTAGACCAACTACATCCACGTTCATCTTGCCGATCGCTTCAGCGACGGCGTCACGTTTCCAATCCCAAGCGGCACGATTGGGTACCGTCTGTTTTTTTGACAACTCGCTATAGTTGTCACCGTTGTTCTCGTCGAAGAACCATTCGAGATTCCAGGTTGCGACCCGGAAGGTCACAGGGTCCGCAGCTTGAAGCGGGCTGGCGAACCAAAGTACGAGACCCACCAAAGGCATAAAAAGTCGAGCGATTGAATGTCTCATCATCAAATCCAAATTCCAACAACAATTGGCCCCAACGGTTAAAGCCCTGGTGTCCAATCATCCTCAGGAGTGATCGATTCTGCAAATCTCGCTAATAAATCGGCTGCGGCGTCGATATCCGAAAGCTCGATGAGTTCTGTCGCACTGTGCATGTAACGATTGGGAATCGCGACCAGCCCGACCGCCACCCCGCGACCATGTATTTGCAGAACATTCGCATCGTTAGGCGTCGCGCGCCCCGTGGCTGCGACTTGGTAAGGGATGCAGTGATCATTCGCCAAATCAATGAGTCGGCGCGTCACTTTGGGATTCATGTTTGGACCACGGTAAATGACCGGCCCGCGTCCCAATCGGATATCCCCCTGCTGATTCTTATCGATTGTTGGACAGTCCGTGGCATGCGTCACATCGACAGCAATGGCGATGTGTGGATCGATCGAACCTGCAGCGGTCTTGGCACCGCGAAGTCCGATTTCTTCTTGAACGGTTGAAACACTGAACAGCGAGCAATTCAAATTGGCCGCCCGGCGAATGGCCTCGATAACAACCCACATGCCGGTCTTGTTATCCATTCCCGCGCCACATACGCGACGATGTTGTAAAGGTGAATAATGCAATTGCAAAGTGATTGGGTCACCAATTCGCACTAACTTCGAAGCTTCTTCTTTGTTGACGGCCCCGATATCCAACCACAACTGCTCTAGCTGAACGACTTGCTGTCGCTCTTTCTCATTCAACAAATGAATCGGTTTGCGACTGATCACGGCCGGAACCGAACCATCATCCGTCCAGATCACCATTTGCTGACCAATTAGCTGCTGAGGATCCCATCCTCCGATCGTCTGCGCGTAAACATAACCGTTGTCATCTAAATGGGTCACGAGCATGCCGATCTGGTCACAATGCCCGGCATACATCAATCGCACTTCGGCGTTGGGGTTCCGCGAAACGATCACGTTGCCATGCAGATCCGTGTGAACTTTATCCGCAAACGGGGTGGTGTAGTCGCGAACGACCTGCTGGAGACGCTCCTCATAGCCGCTGGGGCTCGGAGTTAAAATCGCTTGACGCAAAAACTGAACAGCCGATTCTTCCATGAGAGTCCTTAGTCGGAGGATGCCAAACAGCGGGGTGCACAGACGCGGATTCCGCCGGCCGAATCTCAAGAAAACAATTCTGCCAACGAAATAGGAGCGAAACAGTTATAATCCACAAGCGGGGCCCCCTCAATCGCGGTGATCTGAGGATGGTAGCCCTAATCCGTGTTTTCATTACGTTTCGCATCGCTGCGCAACAGGCCATTTTGCAATGTCTGCGATCCGATCTCAGAATCGATGGTTACCGTCAATCCTGTGGCATTACTTGCTAGTCCAAAGCTTCTGCGTCGCCATGACGGGTGGCACTATTGACGCCGCTGAAGAATCTCCGCCGCACAAAACAGCCGTTGTGATCCCCATTCATGGTCCAATCCATGCCTTACTTGGAGAGTTTTTTCAACGTCGAATGAGTGAAGTCGAAAGTGATGGTGGCCACACGATTATTTTCGAAATCGACTCCCCCGGCGGCGATCTCTTCACCATGGTCGACATGATCAAACGCGTGGAAGAATTAAAACCCAATGTCAAAACGGTCGCGTTCATTCCGCGAGAGGGTCTAAGTGCAGCCGCAATCTTTGCCTTGGCCTGCGATACCATCATGATTGGCGAAGAAGCTCGATTTGGTGATGCAGGCCCGTTAATCATTGGCGACGATGCGGCCTTTCGACATGCTCCTGAAAAGATTCGAGCCGATTTAGTCACGCGTGTTCGCTTGTTGGCCGATCGCCATAAGCGCCCCGCAGCGTTGGCAGAAGCCATGGTGGATCATGAAGCCGTCGTTTTTGAAGCACTAGAAACGGCCACCGGAACCAAGCGGTACTTTACTGAAGCAGAATGGAATTCGTTTCCCGATCAAGCGAAATGGGAACGTGGTCTTCCGGTTCATGAATCACGCAAAGGTGTCTTCCTCGAAGTGACTGGTAAACGTGCAATTGCCTTGGGGCTTGCGGAGTCTCAAGCGAACGAACTAGCACAAGTCAAACAAACCCTTAACATCGAGCAGATCGTACGACTGGAACATACGTGGGTCGATACGTTTGTAATGATCCTCAACTCACCTTTGATCACGATCTTGCTCATCGTTTGCGGCATTGCCGGGTTATTGATCGAACTGAGCGCTCCTGGGTTTGGTGTCGGTGGCGTCACCGCCCTAGTCTGTTTTGGACTTTTCTTCTGGAGCCGCTTCCTAGGTGGGACATCAGGCTGGCTTGAAGTGTGTTTATTGATTTTGGGTGCGATCCTTGTCGCTTGCGAAATTTTTGTTTTGCCCGGATTCGGTGTGGCTGGCATTCTCGGCATCGGCTTGATTCTCTTGTCGTTGTTCATGGCAATGCGCGAGACGCTGCTTCCACAGAGCGCTTACGACTTGCGTCAACTCGGCCAACAAGCCCTCACCCTGGGAGCATGTGTCGTAACGCTTTTGGTTGTTGCAATGCTGAGTGGTCGCTACATCGTTAACTTGCCGATGATCCGTCGCTTGACCTTGGCACCTCCACAGTATGAAGAAACCGTGGATGTCGGATCGACGGCGCTTCATGAAACCATCCCCCATCCTCCCAGACGCACGATCGAAGATCTCAAGATCGGTGAGCTCGGTAGTGCAGATTCTCCACTGCGACCAGGTGGCCGCGCCCGCTTTGGTGATCTCGTCATCGATGTGCTTACCGAAGGAGAATTTCTCGATCGCGATTCACCAGTTCAAGTGATTTCTCGATCCGGTCATCGCGTCATCGTACGGTCTGCGTAGAATGTGGAAGTGAAATCTCTTTCCTCAAACATTCGAGCACTTATGCGATTATGCGCTGCTGTTGCCGTTCTACTTTTGCAGCCTTACTGGTTGTGCGCCGAAGCCCCCGAATTAACGGCGGCTTCACAGAAACTCAAAGCGTATGTCAGCAACCCTGACGAAAGCTTTAAATGGGAGGTTCGCGAGCAAGGATCGATCGGTGCGTGCAGCTTCGCTCGACTGCATTTGCAAAGCCAGACCTGGCAAGGCATTCCATGGAAACATGTGCTGTACATCATCAAGCCGCAAGAAGTAGCTCCCGGCAATGATTCGGCAATCATGATGATCGGTGGCGGAAGTTGGAAAGCGGAATGGGGGGAGAACGGCCCAGCGACTTTGAAACAACCGGGTGAAGCGGCGTTATTGGCAACGCTCGCGACCGCCATTCGTTCTCCGACCGTAGTCTTGTTACAAGTTCCGAATCAACCTTTGTTTGAGAACCTCTACGAAGACGCGTTGATTGCCGATACGTTTCAAAAGTTCTTACGAAACCAAGGCGATCAATGGCCACTGTTAATGCCAATGGTCAAATCAGCGGCCAGTGCCATGACAGCCGTGCAAGAGTTCAGCCGACAACAGTGGCAGCTTGAATTAAAACGCTTCACCCTCACCGGCGCTTCGAAACGCGGTTGGACGACTTGGCTCACTTCAGCCGTTGATAAACGCGTCGATGCGCTCGCTCCGATGGTCATTGACATGCTGAATATGAGCGAACAGCTCAAACATCAAGTGAAGACTTGGGGTAATTACTCTGAGCAGATTCAAGACTACACACGATTGCAATTGCCTAGATTCATCGATTCGCCACGGGGCCAGGAGCTGCAGCGTGTCGTCGATCCGTACCAGTACCGACAAAACATATCGCAGCCCAAGCTGCTTATATTTGGTACCAATGATCGCTACTGGCCGCTCGATGCGTGCAGCCTTTACTGGAACGATCTAACAGGTCCCAAATACTTGTTGTACGTCCCCAATAACGGCCATGGCATCAAAGACTATACGCGAGTTGCCGCCTCGGTTGGTGCTTTACACTTAAGCCGCAACGGAGGAGATCCATTGCCTGACTTGAAGTGGGAATTCAAAGCCGGTGCTCAGGACAATCAAGTGCTTCAAATTCAATCGGATAAGAAACCATCGCAGGTGTTGCTATGGAAAGCCCAATCAGAAACGCGAGATTTTCGTGATGCCAAGTGGGTTTCCACGAATGTGATGCCTGCCGCAGATGGTCGGTTTGAGTGCGAGATTCCCAAACCCGATGCAGGATTCTCTGCCGTGTTCGCTGAAGTGGTATATCCGTATCAACCACTCCCTGCATCGTTTTGTACCAGCGTCAAGATCTTTGAATGATTCCAACCCGCTTGCGGTAGGGTCGGACGTCGTTCCCAAAAGCATAAAGTTTGCAAAGTCCCTGCCCAAACATATTCATTCGAAAGTATAGAAACAAACATGGATGAACATGATGTGCAGGATTTCGAAGATTTGGTCAGGCCCGTATTGGCCTGATAAAAACTTAGTTTCAAGTCCTGCTAGAAGGTTATCAACTAAGCGATTTCTATTGCGCTATGGCTGCACCGAACAATCAAGTCCATGAACACTGACTTTCAAGATCCTGTTTATCCTGCCCATCCATGTTCATTCGAAAGTATAGAAACAAACATGGATGAACATGATGTGCAGGATTTCGGAGATTTGGTCAGGTCCGTATTGGCCTGATAAAAACTTAGTTTCAAGTCCTGCTAGAAGGTTATCAACTAAGCGATTTCTATTGCGCTATGGCTGCACCGAACAATCAAGTCCATGAACACTGACTTTCAAGATCCTGTTTATCCTGCCCATCCATGTTCATTCGAAAGTATAGAAACGAACATGGATGAACATGATGTGCAGGATTTCGAAGATTTGGTCAGGTCCGTATTGGCCTGATAAAAACTTAGTTTCAAGTCCTGCTAGAAGGTTATCAACTAAGCGATTTCTATTGCGCTATGGCTGCACCGAACAATCAGGTCCATGAACACTGACTTTCAAGATCCTGTTCATCCTGCCCATCCATGTTCATTCGAAAGTATAGAAACAAACATGGATAAACACGATGTGCAGGATTTCGAAGATTTGGTCAAGTCCCTATTGGCCTGATAAAAACTTAGTTTCAAGTTCTGCTAGAAGGTTATCAACTAAACGATTTCTATTGCGCTATGGCTGCACCGAACAATCAGGTCCATGGAACACTGACTTTCAAGATCCTGTTCATCCTGCCCATCCATGTTCATTCGAAAGTATAGAAACAAACATGGATAAACACGATGTGCAGCATTTCGAAGATTTGGTCAGGTCCGTATTGGCCTGATAAAAACTTAGTTTCAAGTCCTGCTAGAAGGTTATCAACCAAGCGATTTCTATTGAGCTATGGCTGCACCGAACAATCAGGTCCATGGAACACTGACTTTCAAGATCCTGTTCATCCTGCCCATCCATGTTCATTCGAAAGTATAGAAACAAACATGGATAAACACGATGTGCAGGATTTCGAAGATTTGGTCAAGTCCCTATTGGCCTGATAAAAACTTAGTTTCAAGTCCTGCTAGAAGGTTATCAACTAAGCGATTTCTATTGCGCTATGGCTGCACCGAACAATCAGGTCCATGGAACACTGACTTTCAAGATCCTGTTCATCCTGCCCATCCATGTTAATCCATGTTCATTCGAAAGTATAAAAACGAACATGGATGAACACGATGTGCAGCATTTCGGATGCAGATTAACCCCGGGGGCCTCACTTTTTCGATACGCCGAGTTGAGCAAGTTGCTCGGCGATTTCTTTTGCAGCAGTATCGACCGTGACTTTATCATCAACGGCTGCGATCTTGCCGTCTTTTCCGATATAGAAAGTCACACGCGCGGCGGCGTTTCGTTCGGCATTGTAGATACCAAATTGCTTGGCAACCTCACCCGTCGGATCACTCAAAATCGGATAGTCTAAATCCAGGGACTTCGCAAACTCCGTGTTCTTCTCCACAGGATCACAGCTCGCGGTGAAGTAAGCAACGTCATAGGCCTTGATCAACGAACCATCCTGTCGCATCGATTTGCACTCTTTGGTGCATCCCCCAGTAAACGCGCGTGGGAACCAAGCGATTACAACCGGTTGTTTCGCAATCAATTCTTCCAATGCATAGGTTTTACCATCGCTCCCTTGAAGCTTGAACTTCGGCGCCGCATCGCCAACTTTCAAAGGCTTACCAGACTGCGCGGACGCGACTAAGGGAAACGCTAAACAAACGGCGAAAGCAGCAAGAACCCATTGCTTTGACAACATCTATGAAACTCCTAAAGGTAGGTGTATCGGGTGGGACGCGAGTGATTATATCACAGGGGGGCAAGCGTTTGCTCAAATTTGATCGGTTAGCGAGAACCTGCGGCAAACGTTTCCCTAAGGAAAGCAACGATTCGCTGGGCCAAAGTGCGCGAGTTAACACGAATACGCGCCCGACCGTACTCATGCTGGCTAACGATTTCCGATGTCGCTTCAATTTCAATACGAACCTCGTACAGCGGTTGCTCGGAAATCAACTTTCCCGAAGCATCGGCGCGGTAAGCAACCTCATGTCGCGTAAACAAGTCCTGGGGGATATCGGCAATTGGCCCGTTCGATACTTCGACAACTTGCCCACGCATGCGCCGTCCTGAAGCGAGCGCGGCACTGGCTTGAACCACTTGGCCTGGGGCAACAAGCGCCGCGTCTGCGGCTGTCATATATAACATCGCTTCCAAGTCCTTCGGATCTCCAACTTCGCAAATCAACGTTCCGCGATCTAACCACGCACCCATGTTGGACGGATGCAATGGGATACCTTGCCACGCAGTAAGCGATACGGCATGCACATCGGCATTTGCATGTCGCTCTCGTGGTGCCAAGACCACCCCGTCTCGGCCCGCGGTCAGCGTAAGCTGTTTTGCGTTGAGCTCGACACGCTCCAACTCCGCTTCGATTCCTTTGAGTTGCTCCCGCATTGCCGGAATTTTGTTCGATACAAATACGTCCGCACCTTGATACGCTTCAAGCTGTTCCAGTTCCGCCGACAGTTGATTGCGATGGCCTCGCAGTTGAGCAACTTGTCGCTCGGTGTCGACCGACGTTAGCCGCGCGATAACGTCTCCTTTGCGAACGACGGTTCCAATCTGCGAAGTGAATTCTAGCCGCCCGGGTACCGTTACATAGATAGGCTCGCTTTGTGCCATTCGATAAATGGCAGGCGCTGAGACATAGGTTGGCAACGGAATTGAGAAGGCTGTAACAAACGCTATGCCGATCACCCCGAGCGTCAACATTAAACGCGATTTATGGATTCGCTGCCGCAGCGGCTTACGCAACGTTTGAATGGTTCGTTGCGCCGGAGCAATCGTCGTTGCGCCGATCATTGCCCAGAGAAAAACAGTAGCCAAATTATCGAAGTGCCACTCGCGAAGACTTCGATAAATCAGCAGCACAATACTCACTAGCACTACAAGCCGATATGACCACGAGGCAAATCCGTAAGTTATCAAAGACGCATCATTCCAATGTTTTGGATGTGCCATCGTCGATTTCCAACCCAAACATAGCAATTGAATCTTGGATTTGATCAACTCCTGTGATACTTGCCAAAGATTTGGTTGATGAAAACAATCGCTTAGCATGAAGTAGCCATCGTAACGCAACAAAGGATTGGCATTGAAGAGAATCGTTCCGACACTGCACACGATCATGACGTTCATGCATAGTAGGTGAATCAATCCTGGTTGACTGAACCACCAAATCCAAAAGCATGCCGCAGCCAACACGGCTTCAACAAACATTCCTGCTGCGGCAACCGCCACCCGATGGCTTCGTCTGGGAATCATCCAGGCGTCTGAAACATTGCAATACAGGCACGGTGCAAAAACCAAAAACATAATTCCCATCTCATGGCACTCTCCGCCAAAATGCTTGCACGCCAAACCATGGGCTAGTTCGTGGATAACTTTGATGACAGAAAGGGTGAGCATCAGCCATAAAACATTCTGAGGCTGCTGTATCGCGCTGAGTTCGTCCCATTGATGCACGAAACGAGTGATGTGCATCACAATGCAGAGCAGCGCACTAAAGATCAATCCGATGCAAGCGACAATCCAGACCGGATGAAAAAGCCAACCGAGCCTGCCATGCATCCATGTCAGTAATCGTTCAGGGTTGATTCCACGAAACCTTACTGCGAGCGGATTGCTCCATTTTTCCCGCCACTGCTCGGCCGTTTGCTCATGACACTTGGCAAGTAACTGCGATCCGATTCCGGGTGTATCATTCGTGACCAAGCCATCTCGAGCAAACTGAGCCAATAAGAGTTGCAAACGCGGCAAGCTAAGCCGAGCCGGAGCGAATGTCGCTTCGAAATCGCGTTTGAGATCCATTGCCGAACGTTTGCCATCGAGCCAGCGAAGGATAGCAAACTCCTCAGGGAGCAATTGAAAATGCTTCAGCGTTACAGGATCTTTCAAGACAAACGCCGATTCATGTGGACCGGGAGGACGCACGACCAGGTCACCGCGAATACGGACCGCCAAGCGTCTCGATTTTCCCGCAGAGAAGTGGGTCATAAGCACCTTTGGGTCCGACACGCGAACGCCCAGACCGCTACAATCATTTCGCTACAATCAACCGCTTGATTCGACGCGGAGCACGATACCATGCCAATGGATAGTTTGAAATCCGATTTATTGCCACCGGCTCTCCTGGCGCGACTAGAGCGACTGGAGTTGGTCACCCGTAAAGTATTTCGCGGACGGATGAAAGGTGAACGCCGGAGCCGTCGAAAGGGTCAAAGCGTCGAATTTGCAGACTTTCGCAGCTACGTGCACGGGGATGATCCCCGGTTTATTGATTGGAATTTGTATGCGCGGCTGGATCGACTGTTTATCAAGCTGTTTCAAGAGGAAGAAGATCTTCACTTTTTCGCATTGATCGATTCCAGCGCCTCTATGGATTTTGGTGAACCCACCAAATTTTTCGCGGCCAAACAAATTGGTGCGGCACTTGGCTATGTGGGACTCTGTCGCGCAGACCGAGTCCAAGTCTCCGCGTTAGGTCCTGCTGGCAATGCTGCCCCGGTCCTTCGCGGCCGTGGGAATGTTTACGGGCTGCTGGAATATCTAAACGGAATCAAACCCGAACACAATGTTTCGCTCGCTGAGGGGGTGCGCAATTTTTGTTTACGCGCAACCGGCGCCGGGGTCGTCGTGCTGATTTCGGATCTGCTGGACAAGCAAGGGTATGAATCGGCCCTTCGCATGCTGATGTCACGGCGTATGGATATCTATGTCGTTCATGTCCTCGCGCCGGAAGATCTCGATCCTGACTTGGCCGGAGATTTACGCTTGGTCGATTGCGAAGACGGACATGAAACAGAAATCACGGTGAGCAAGCGACTGTTACAGAAGTACAAAGAGACCGTCGCGTTGTTTCAGGAACAAGTCAGAAATTTCTGTAGTCGTCGTAGTATCACTTACCTTCCGGTTCGGAGCGATCAACCCGTGGAACGATTGGTCACTGGTTACTTGCGTCAGCGAGGCTTAGTGCGATGAGTTTGCTACCCGCGATTGCGCCTTGGATGTGGGGAATCGTTGCAGCCATTCCGATTGGGATCGTATTGCTGTATTTCCTTAAGCTGCGGCGTCAGCCGGTTCGCGTCCCCAGCACCTATCTTTGGGCGCGAACGGTTGAGGATTTGCACGTCAACAGTTTGCTTCAACGCCTGAGACAAAACCTGCTGTTGTTCTTGCAGTTGCTCGGAGTTTTACTCGTTGCACTAGCGCTCTTGCGTCCCGGATGGCGAGATACGGCCTCGGGTGGTCGGCACATGATCTTTTTGCTTGACAACTCGGCGAGCATGCAAGCCAACGATATTCAGCCGACGAGGTTTGATGAAGCCAAGCGGCAGATTCGATTGATGATCGAGAACATGGCTTCCGATGATACGGCCATGTTGATTGCGTTTAGCGATCGAGCGGACGTGAGGCAAAGCTACACCAGCGACCGACGCCGATTGCTCGAAGCACTTGATCGCGTCGAACCAACGAGCCAACCCACGGATTTAGTCGAAGCACTCCGTGCAGCGGCGGGCCTCGCGAATCCAGGGCGCACGAGCCAAGCGGGAACGAATGATGTTCAAGTTGCGGAAGCAGTGCCAGCCACGATGTATATCTATAGTGATGGTGGTTTTCCGCCGGTGGTCGATTTTGCATTAGGCAATCTGACTCCTGAGTACGTTCGCATCGGTAAAGATGAAGTTGATAACCTTGGAGTGCTGACCCTTGCTGCGCAGCGCAATCCAGAGAAACTCGATCAAATTCAAACATTGGCAAGAATCAAGAACTTTGGCGATACGCGATCACAGGGAACCGTATCCCTGATGCGCGGCTCGGAACTTTTGGACGCGAGTCAGATTACGATCGAACCAGGGGACGAAGCGGCTTTGACCTTTGATTTGGATACGACTGATGCAAGCGAACTGCGCCTTGTGATCGATCGCAAAGATCAACTCGCCATTGATAACACGGCTTACGCTGTTTTCAGTCCGCCGAGACGTGTTAATGTTCTCTTGGTATCAGAAGGCAACCGTCCTCTCGAGGTTGCCTTACAGACGGATCAAGCAAAACGACTCTGCAAACTCGAGCAGCAGGCCGTTGCTTATCTTAAGGATCCAAAATTCGAAGCACGCGTACTTGCCAATGAATTTGATTTGGTGATCTTTGATCGATGCACTCCAGAAAATCCCCCGCCAGTCAATGCTTGGTGGATCGATGTCGTGCCACCGAAAAGTGATTGGAAGTTTTCCGATGCAAAAGGGTCAGTTTATATCGCAGATGTCGATCGCATTCATCCTTTAATGCGTTACTTGGAACTCTTCGAGCTTAAGATCGAGACGGGGCGCGAATTGATTATTCCACGGGGTGGTCGAGCTCTCATCTCTTCTGATATCGGACCATTACTTGGCGTGGCTCCGCGCGATGGCTATCAGGATCTCGTATTGGGTATGGCCATCATGACGCGTGATCAAGACGGTGATGTGGCTTACAACACCGATTGGCCGATACAACGAAGCTGGCCTGTCATGGTTTTAAATGTGCTTCAAAACTTGGCGGGTGCAGAGGATATCGCTGCGGGCATGTCTGTTCAGATTGGTTCTACAGTCACCTTACATCCCGGTCCCCAGATAGAGACGATAGATGTCATTCTGCCCAATGGCACCAAACGCAAAATGCAAGTGAATCCCGGTGGCATTGTTCCTTTTGCCGAAACATCCCAACCGGGTATATATCAAGTGAAATCGGACGATGCCCTCCTGCAAACGTTTGTCGTGAATCTGTTTTCACCACGAGAAAGCGATCTTAGAGCGACCGAAGGGATCGATTTAGGATATGTCGAAGTGGACGCAAGCGAATCGGGAGAAGCTCCCGTACGTCGCGAGCTTTGGCGTTGGCTGATCCTTTGCGCGATTGCAATCGTCGGCGCTGAATGGTTCATCTACACGCGCCGCGTCGGCATTTAACGCCTGAAACGGACGGCAGGATCGGTCAGGGGTTTAGAATGTGTGTTATTCTTATTTTTGAACAACATACCAGTTGCGTGTTTTTTTTGAGCCACCCTCCCGCTTGCGGGAGGGTCGGACGCCGTAGCGGCCGGGGAGGGTCTCACATAACCAATAAACAAAGCAGTCTATCGTGAGACAAAATCAATTGAAATCGACAACCGTTTCGATTCGCGTAGCGGTTTCGATTACGATTACGAGCACCATTTCATTGAGCACGAGCACGAAAATATTTCAAAACTCGCAACATCAAAAGCTAGGGGACGTGTGACGGCAGAATGCTTCGATGGCACGAAACAGCTTGCGGCTCGAAAAGAGCGTTGCCAACTGGATCATCCCTAGCTCGCCGCGATTCGCGTGCTTTGCAAACCGGCGGTTACACCGCCGGCTACAATCTGTCGCCACTACGTGGCTTTGATTGACATTCCTCAGGAACGGCCAAGTTCACGCAGCGCGGCGAATTAACATTAAGCCATAGCTTGCACCATAAGCCGTGCTTGTGTTCAATCGCTCGTTCACGTGGTTGTCCCGCCAGCGTCAATTGATCGGTTGAAGCGTTGACACTTCAAAGATCCTCAACTCCCCTCGCCCCGGTCTTCCGGGGAGAGGGGTCGGGGGTGAGGGGATGTTAACGCGTGTTCGATCGCTTGACGCACCCATTCCCAGTTCGTGTCAACTTCATAGGCGTTGAAGCGAAGAACTCGAATACCATGTGCTTTCATCCATTCATCGCGCGCAGCATCATGCGATTTTGCTTCATCTGTTCCGTGTGACGAACCATCAACTTCAATGGCGAGTTTCACTGCGGGACAAAAGAAATCGGCAAAGTACTTTCCCAATGGATGCTGCCGTCGAAATTTCATCCCCATCACATTGCGATTTCGTAGCATCGACCAAAGCGCAAGTTCGAACGTGTTCTTCTGCTGTCTTTGGTTGCGTGCAAACTCCAGAGGTTCCATGACGTTGCCCCTCACCCCCATCCCCTCTCCCCGGAAGACCGGGGCGAGGGGAGATGGGATTCATATTGGTGATTGCCTGAGTTATGAATGTAAGATCCTCAACAGGAACGATTAATTATTCCCGGGTCACCCATACTAGAAAGCATATTCGGTATGAACTCAATCATACCGAAACTGTATTCGGTCCAGAAATCTTCTCAATAATTGGTTTAGCTCCTTAGTGGGGTGAGGATTTGCATGCAATCGGGTGCTCGCACTCGACTGCGGCTTTGCGGTCTCTGCGGCCATGAGAGGGCGATTAAAAACCTGAGTAATATGAACCAATGCGAAGCTCAATCAATCGACCCGACACTGCAAACCATCTCTTGACCCGTTCAAGCACCCAAATCATGGTTGATCTTGCGGAAGCAATCCCCTAGAGCGAACTCTCAAAGATCAACTCAAACTGCCGCTGGGCTTCATGAACAAGCACTTAGATGCTGGCTGACTCTCGGCCGGCAGAACTTTCCAGCACCATTCGAGCTCTCAGTGCGCCTTCATCGATCGCTTAGCGACGCATCATCTAAGCCTAGATTTATTCGGCGATTAGCCCTTCGCGTAGATACGCACAGAAAATCGCCTCGGCCAAACTGTCATTTGTCGGCACTGACGCGATCGACGCATCGTACTCGATGTCGAGGGCACTGAGGTCAGTGTTACGAACCAGCGCCAACCTTCGACAACGTTCATGACGCTAAGCACACCATCCTCCCGGTAGTAATTCCAAGGCAAACTTCAAAACGTCTGCGGTTGAACTCATCCGATGTCGTTCGAGTGCCGCTAGAGTTTCAGCGGCGTGATCACCCGTAGAATTGTAAAGGAATTGATGTAGGCCACCGCTTGTGCATTCGGCATGCAGGCTCCAAAGAAGTACGTGATCACGCTCCTCAGGTAATAGGCCTTCAAATCCAAGTCGTCCCCATCGCTCGTGAAACAGCTTTCCAACGTGCAGCCTCAACGCGTCGTCCATGAAGTCCTCCTTGTCGCCGAACGGTACGATTCAAGGCTCGGTGAGTTCACATTGATCCGAAGCTTGCGCCATACGCCGTGCTTGCGTGCAATCGCTCGTTCCTGTGGTTGTCGCGCCGCTGTAGCTCGACCAAACCACAGGAGTTGATCATCTTGAAAAGATTAAGCAATTTTATATGACCGTGCAATCATTTTGTGATGGATTGAATTGAATCCCTCATCGCTGTGCACGCTGAATCAACAAATGTTGATGAAACAATCAGCTCGCCGATCTTTTCGTCTGAAGGTAAGGTTACGAACTAGCCACGTAGTGGCGACAGCGTGTAGCCATGGGCGTAAGCCCATGGAAAGCGTAGCCCATGCGACAAGAGTCGCGAAGCGACGGCAGAATCGGTCAGGGGTTTAGAAGAAGTTGCGTGTTTTTTTTGAGCCACCCTCCCGCTTGCGGGAGGGTCGGACGCCGTAGCGGCCGGGGAGGGTCTCACATAACCAATAAACAAAGCAGTCTATCGTGAGACAAAATCAATTGGAATCGACAACCGTTTCGATTCGCGTAGCGGTTTCGATTGCGATTACGAGCACCATTTCATTAAGCACGAGCACGAAAACAATTCAAAACGCGCAACATCAAAAGCTAGGGGACGTGTGACGCCAGAATGCTTCGATGGCACGAAATGACTTGCGGCTCGAAAAGAGCGTTACTAACTGGATCATCCCTAGCTCGCCGCGCTTCGCGTGCTTTGCTAACCGGCGGTTACACCGCCGGCTAACGATGTGCCAACCCTTCGGGCTTGAGAGACAGGGCCGATGTTGATGAATCGATTCCACAGGAACATAATGCGTCACCTCGCGACGGGAGTTGACGCTCCATTGCCGAAGCGACCTGGTGGTCGCTTAAGTGGACGCGATTGTTCCTGTGGTAGCGTCACTAACAGGGTATGACGCCACCGCACGATTCGATTGATTGATAGGCTAACCGTTCAAATTGGCCATCGCAATCATTTTCCAGCCTCGAAGGGACGAACTTAACCCAGCCCAGGGCAAGGAGAAGCGAGTCTTCGAGCGCCTCCGCAGCCCTGCGGTAAAAACCCGTCATAATCGCGGCGAGCGGAGGACTACCCAATGCATCCAAGTCGTTCGAAGCCGCAACAACGGGCCGGTCGCTGAAACCGCTGCCAAAGTACATGGGCAAAAAAAGATGGGGCAAAAAGATGCGGACGCACAACGGAATGTGACCGCGTTGGCCAGCCCCTGCAATGGCTTTGAAGACTGCTGTCATCGCTACGCGATGAATGTTGACCAAGTCATCCGCATACGGATCGCGAAGCGATTTTCAGCAATTAGCTTTGGGCGTAAGCCCAAACATGAAAGTCCCGCAGAGACCAAACAAGCCTCCTTTCGTCCCTCTGGGACTTTCATCTCACTTCGTTACATAAACCATGGGCTTACGCCCATGGCTACAAAATGTCGCCACTCTGTGGCTGGTTAGGTGATGCTGAAAACGGTAACGATGTGGGCATGACCCGAGGGTCGATGAAGTTACAACAAGGCTGTCAGATGATCCACAGGAACGATTAATTGTTCCCGGGTCACCCATACTTAAGCTCATGCCCGGCAAGCGGGCATGGGATAAATCATTCAGCCGTGACGTTTCGTCAGGCTAGTCGCGTTCTGGTAGCTTAAGGTTCAAACGCTCTTCCAAATCAACCAGCCAGCTGCTGCGAATCTCAGCAAGCGTCGAATCGGCAAGCGGCTGCGTCGCCACACGATCCGTCGGCTTCAAGAAGCTCTGACGCAATGATTCCGTATCAGGCGTCTTGCTTTCAACCTTGACGACGTAATAGACGGATTCGAGTTCATTGGGACCCACTCCCCAATCGCCACTACTCGTGTTGAACACGGCTTTCATGAACTCATGCCCGACGCGATCAAGCTTCGGAAGGTTTGAAACCATAGGGCGTTGTTGCATGCCCATTTGCTGCATCCAAGTAAATGGTCCAACGTTCTCTTGAATCAATGTTTGACGAGATTCAGGAACGAGTTCTGCAAGCGGCTTGTTACTCGAAGCAGCTTCTTCTTTGAACTTTTCTGCAGCAGCTTTCGCAAGCTCTCGAGCCTTCTCCAATCGCAACTCTGCGATCACATCCGGTCGCGCTTCTTCTAAACTCGGAATATAACCCTTGCGTGAATCCTTCTTCCAAAACACAAAACTTTCGCCGCTAAAGAAGTTGCTAACTTGTTGCGGTAAGTATTCTGGAGCATCCGGATTAAACGCGAGGCTAAGGAACGATTGCCCAGGAGACATAAAGTCCCCGGACATGGCTTGCGCGATAGAACGATCTTGAATGCCCAACACATCAATCATTCCGGTATGGTCATAACGCAAGCCGTTTGCTTCAGCAAACTTGGCCATATCAGGCGCTTCGGGTATTTCGACTTTCTTACCGCTCTTGATCGTCGCTTGTGCGGCCGAGTGCTTTGCAAAGAAAGTTGTCATTTCATCTGAAGCTTTCTTTAGCGCGGCGGCCCGTGCTTGTTCGGCAGGCTCACGCGCAAGGAACGTGATGATGTCTTCGCGCACCTCTTCGAGCGGACGAACTTTATCCGAGGCTCCACTCAATTTTTCTTCCGCTGGCTTTTCCGTCGCAGCAGGCTTCGATTCTGTCGCCGCAGGTTTGTCCGCAGGCTTATCTTCAGGTTTGTCCGCAGGCTTGTCCGCAGGTTTTTCTTCAGGTTTATCAGCCGGCTTATCCGCGTCTGGTTTCTGTTCAGCCTCTGGTTTATCAACAGGTTTGTCTTGATCCTGTGCAACGACGAACAGCTCGCCAGCCCGATTACGTTTCATCGCCTGGGGATTTTCCTCCGCCTTTGGCTCTTCTTTCTTTTCGGGTTCTGAAGTTGGTTCTGCGGGCTTATCCGCTGGCTTCTCCTTGTCTCCATCCGCAGGCTTATCTTCAGACTTCTTTTCTTCAGCGGGTTTATCCGCTGGCTTCTTTTCTTCGGTCTTTGTGTCCTCAGCAGGTTTCTCTTCGGGTTTCTTCTCTTCGGGTTTCTTTTCCTCAGATTTGTTTTCGTCTGCCTTCATCGCTTCAGCAGCCGGTTTATTTTCAGTTGCGGGAGGTGTTTCAGACTTCTCATCGCCTTTTGCTTTCTCATCGCCTTTCGCTGGCGACTCGGCCGCAGGAGTGTCTGATTTGGGTGGAACCGTTTCTTTGATGTTGTACATACCCATCGTCACGCGACGGTCATACTCTTGCTTGATCTGCTCTTCCGTCACCGAAGACTTGGCTTTCTCAATGAAGTCGC
The DNA here is from genome assembly GCA_037367405.1 of Ottelia alismoides. NCBI lineage: Eukaryota > Viridiplantae > Streptophyta > Magnoliopsida > Alismatales > Hydrocharitaceae > Ottelia > Ottelia alismoides. The sequence continues at coordinate 98,707 of JAZKJV010007521.1, read as the reverse complement.
TCAAGGGAGCATAGACGTATTCGAGATCTGCAGCAAAACGACGACGGAATCCTGGTTCTGGAGAGTCGTTCATTTTCAATTGATCTTTGGCCTTCTCATAAAGCGCCACGACTTTTGATTCAGGAAAATCTGTGGTGACATCTTTGAGATAGTCATCAACATAAATCGCATAGGTCGAAACCGTCGCGGATTGATTTAGCTTCAGATAGTTTTCCCAAGCAGCTGCCGGGGTCACGATGGCGGCGTTGTTTGCATAAATCCCACGCCCGGATGCACCCGCGTTTGATAAGCGCGTCATCAAGTCAGCGAGGAGTTCGGTTTTGAGCTGCGAGTAAAGCTGATTGCGTCCCAAACGTCCTTCAGCGACACCGCGCAAGATGTCGTTAATCTCTTTTTGTGAGACTTTGCCATCGGTGTAATCGACGATCCATTGCTCGATCGCAGAATCTTGAAGTTCAAAACCCATCCGGTTGGCCTCATGAGCCAAGAGCAATGTTTTGATCGCATGCGGCTCAGAGTCGCGCTCGTTAACTAGGTCAATTCCATAGCGGTAAACCGTGCCGCGGGAATCCGCAATGAATCCTGGGACCTTAGGCATCCCACCTCGCTCGATAACTTTTTGTGCGACCTGCGCCAAAAAATTTAGGACGCGATTATGGGTGTATTGAAAGTTTTGTAATTGCTCAGGGGCAACTTCGCCTCCATCGAACCGGACTAACCGTTTCGCATCATCCGCCGCACTACTCCCCTGTTGAGAATAGTACTGCTGAACCAAGGGGAGCACCACGAAGGACAACATGGCAATCACGCCCAAGATGGCCACCATGGCCTTCTGATAACGACGGAAAAAATCAAACATGACAGGCTATCTCTGAAAACTTTTAAGGGGCAGAACCACCGGACTCGGCTTGACACAGCCGCCGTTGCATCCAACCTTTGGTAACGCTTTATTGACGCTTACCGCCCTTCCTGGGTCGGGGTCGTCCATAAAGCACCGCTCTCGTCTCCGGGCAGTTCCGGTTACGATGGGCCGCGGGTAGAGGGCACTGCCGTCCTTATAAACGTATCACCCTGAGAAAAATAGGGTCAACCCGAGTCACACAACTTTGTCTCGTAAAGACCAAGTAACACAATGGCCAAAAGTCAAGGAAAGTCGCTGGTAATTGTCGAGTCCCCTGCAAAGGCTCGGACGATCGCAAAGTTTCTTGGCGCGGGTTACCAAGTCGAGGCCAGCATCGGCCACATCCGCGACCTCCCCAGCGGTGCCAAGGAAGTACCTGACCAATTTAGGTCGGAACCATGGGCCTATTTGGGGGTTAACGTCGAAGAGAATTTCGAGCCTGTCTACGTCATCCCCGCCGACAAAAAGAAACAAATTTCCAAATTAAAAGACGCTCTCAAAGAGGCCAAAGACCTCTACCTGGCGACGGACGAAGACCGCGAAGGAGAAGCCATCTCATGGCACCTCCATCAAGTACTCAAGCCTCGGGTTCCCGTACATCGGTTGGTGTTCCATGAGATCACGCGCGAAGCGATTCAGAACGCTTTGACATCAACTCGGGAGATCGATGAGGGGCTTGTTAGCGCTCAAGAAACGCGCCGAATTCTCGATCGACTTTACGGTTATGACGTCTCGCAACTTTTATGGAAAAAAGTTCGTCCGCAGTTGTCCGCAGGTCGCGTTCAAAGTGTTGCTGTGCGATTGATCGTTGAGCGCGAACGCGAACGGATGAAGTTCCACGAAGCCTCATGGTGGGATCTCGAAGCGGTCTTTGTGACAGAAAACCAGGGTCGTCTCCCAGCCACGATCGTTTCGGTCGAAGGCCGTCGACTGCCGCTCGGCAAAGATTTTGATTCGACAACCGGTCAACTCAAAGACAAGTCTTTGATGTTGCTGGACGAAGCGTCGGCAACGGCACTCGCCAACCGCTTGCGCAACGCCACTTTTAAAGTGACGCAAATCGAGCTCAAGCCGTTTGTTGAACGCCCCAAAGCTCCGTTCACAACGAGCACCTTGCAACAAGAAGCCAACCGCAAATTAGGCTTCACCGCAAAACGCACCATGGATGCGGCACAGCGTTTGTATGAAAACGGTTACATCACTTACATGCGTACCGATTCGACAATCCTCGCTCAAGTCGCAATCGATGCAGCGCGCGATTTGGTTCAAACCGAATACGGCAAACAATTCCTTTCCCCCGAACCGCGCCAATACCAAAGCAAAGTTAAGAACGCGCAGGAAGCTCACGAAGCGATTCGCCCGGCGGGTCATCCGTTCCGTAAACCTCAAGAACTCCGATCAGAGCTCGGAGTTGATGAGTATCGATTGTTTGAATTGATCTGGAAACGCACCATTGCAAGCCAGATGGCCGATGCGCGCAAACGTCGCGTGATCGTAACGATCGAAGGTGGCGGAGCCATTTTCCAAGCAACCGGTACCGTGATTGAATTCGAAGGCTTCTTACGTGCTTACGTAGAAGGTTCTGATGATCCCGAAGCCGAATTAGCGGATAAGGAAACCATTTTGCCCGATGTGCAGAAAGGGCAACCGGTCCAACCCGAGAAGCTCGATCCAAAAGGCCATACAACTCAAGCGCCGGCTCGCTATAGCGAAGCCGCTTTGACGCGTGCGCTGGAAGAACTCGGCATTGGTCGACCAAGTACTTATGCTTCGATCATCGAAACGATTCAAAATGAAAAACGTGGCTATGTCTTTAAGAAAGGCAATGCGCTCGTTCCCACGTGGACCGCGTTCTGCGTGACGCGATTGCTCGAAGAACATTTCCATTCGCTTGTCGATTACGCATTCACGGCGCAAATGGAAGACTTGTTAGATTCCATTAGCCGCAAAGAAGCTGGTGCACGCGATTACCTGCAACAGTTCTATTTCGGTGATGAAAAAACAACAGGTCTCAAGCCACGCGTTAAAGCGAAAGAGCAAGAAATTGATCCGCGAGAGATGGCGAAGTTTTCTTTGGGTCTGCCGGAAGGTGGACGCCCAGAAAGCGACGAAGTGTTTGTCCGCGTTGGTCGCTATGGTCCTTTCCTCGAACAAGGTGAACGTCGAGCAAGTATTCCCGATCAAACTCCCCCCGATGAACTCACTTTGGAAAAGGGGCTCGAGTTACTCAATTCGGCGATCCAAACCGAAGAGCCGATGGGTATCGAACCAGAATCGGGTAAGCCAATCTATCTCAAGCAAGGTCGCTTCGGTACCTACATTCAGCTCGGTGAAAACGACGACAAAAAGAAACGCAATGCCTCGTTGCTGCGTGGTATGGATGCGAGTTCTTTAGACTTGGCCACTGCCATTCGCTTACTCTCTTTGCCACGCACCCTTGGTGATCATCCTGAGTTGAATGAACCGATCATTGCGAAAGCGGGTCGATTTGGACCCTATATCGAATGCGGTAGCGAAACACGTAGTCTGCCGGCTGACCTTTCTCCACTCGATGTCTCGTTTGAACAAGCCATTGAATTGCTCCAGCAACCAAAGACAATTGGTCGCCGCGCTGCCGCACCGAAAGAACCACTCAAGCAGTTCGCCAATAGCCCTGTCACTGGCGAAGTGGTCAAGTTGCTGGATGGTCGTTATGGCCCCTATCTAACGGACGGCGAAACCAACGCGTCGCTTCCCAAAGGAACCGATCCCCAAACGTTGACTTTCGAAGCCGCATTGCAGTTATTGGCTGATCGCGCTGCCATGGGAGGCGGTAAAAAGAAATCGAAAAAGAAAGCTTCAAAGAAGAGCTCGAAGAAAACCGCGAAAGCTGACAAGGCGGACAAAGAGCCAGTCAAAAAAGGCGTGGCCCAAAAACGGTCCGCTAAGAAAAAGAGTTCATAAAGCGATGCACCTGTCACCCTTCCGCTTCGGAAGGGTCGGGCACCACGCCGCTCTATATCCCGGCACTCATCAAGTACGCAAACAAATCGCGAACCTCTTCGGCTTTCAGATTCTGAAGTAGTCCATCGGGCATCGCCGATAACGTGGACTGCTTAACATCTTCGATATCCGCTTGATTCAACGTAAGCAGTTCCGTCGCCGTGCGCAGAACGAGGGTTTGATCATTGCGGCTCACGACAAGCCCATTAAGGACGCGACCATCGACGGTCGTAATGACGGACATGCGATAATCCTTACTTACGACGGCGCTGGGATCCACAATGTTCTCTAACAAGTACTCCAAACTCGATCGCTGTGCTCCGGTCAATTCCGGACCGACTCTCTGACCTTGCCCGAATAACACATGACATTGCGAACATGTTTTATTAAACAGCGCGCGTCCTGACGTTAGATCGGCTTGGCGACGTACCTCCGGCGTGAGTTCTCGCTTGAGTTTTTCGATCAGCGCTCGGCGTTCGGATGATGACTCTCTGAGCTCACCCCAAACTTCCGATAGCCGTTTCGATAATGCTTCATCATTCAAACTCAAAATTTGACGCGCATGGGATGCGGTAACATCGCTGAGAGGTATTTGACTCTTGCCACTTGCAAGTTCATCCAAGAGAGGTTTCACAAAGTTTCTTCGAGACACTAATAGTTCCAAGACCTGAGCTCGATGGTCTGGTTGAAATCGACGGTACTTTCGCACGAGCAATTGCCCGACTGCGGGTTCATCGAACAGGGCTAGCCCTTTGGCAGCCGTCGCATTGAGATATCGCGTGTCCATTAACGACTCGCAGGTTGCGCGCAGCCCATCGGTTCTCGCATCGATCAACGCTGCGAGCGCATCCTGTCGCATCTTCATTTCGGCCCGTGAGTCGAGCGCTATCTTCTGAAGCTCTTCGACGGCGCGACCATCTCCGAACAATCGATTGAGCTCACGCACCGCCTCTTCCGATTTACGGATGCTCGGAAGTGCAACAAAAGCTTCCCAATGTTTCGGCATCTCTGCTTTGCGCCAACCCTTCAGACCTTTCTTGATCCCATCCAAGACCTGATCCTGAGATACCGACGACAATGAAGCGGTTCGCACTAAAAACTGATCAAAGGCGACGGGCTGTTTAAACATGTTGGAACTCAAATACCTTGCCATGAACCCATGGAGGGTCGGCCAACGACTGTCGCTTGCCAGTGATACCAATTCATCCGGGAATTGTTGTCCAACAGGGATTAATCCAAACCAAACAAGCATCGCAAGATCACGATCGGTTGCGAATGCTTCGCGAGAAATCAATGCTCTCGCCAGCAATGCACGATGTTCGACAGGCAGACGTTGCAAGGTAGATGCAAGCACGCGATGCATTAACCCCGATTCATCTTCTTGTGCCAGTTCTTGCAATCGTTTTCTTGTCTGGGGTTCATCCGGATACTTCGCTTGCGGATTCGGTCCAGTAACCCAATCCAATGGCCAGTGGTCGGTTAACAGACGCACGCCCCACACTCGAACATGTTCATCCTTGTCATGCGTTAACTCCAACAACGCTTCGTGACTCAATCGATTCGCTTGATAGTCTTTCCATACCTGAGGCAGTTTTCCAGAACCAGCCAAACAAGCCGGTTTCGTCAATTGAAGATCTTTCGTGGGCTTATCGCCATCATAAATGACTTTGTAGATACGGCCGCTTTCTCGGTGCACTCCGGTGCTTTCATGACATTCGCCTGTGTCACTCCAATCCAAGACATACACTTGGCCATCTGGACCTATTGACAACTCCATGCCGCGAAAGAAAGGATCTTCAGCGAGCATGAAATCCGGTTCATGTCGACCAACAAATCCAGAACCCGTTTGCTCCAAACGTTCAACGTTAACACGTCGCCCATGCAAATTGAGCGTCATGAGTTTGCCACGATAGGCATCAGGCCAAGCGTTTCCTTGATAGATAAGCATTCCGATATGAGCATGTCCTCCTCCCAAGCTATTCGCTTTACCATCACGACTCTCGGTCCAATTGCCTTTGGTATCGAAGTGGTAATGGTCGGCAATCATATCCATGCGTTCATAAACACCGGGATTACTGCTTTCACCGAATGATTCTTTGAAGTGTGCTCCGGGAGTCATATGCCACAAGTGGCCAATCACGGTATTGATGAAGAACAACTCGCCATTGGCATCCCAATCATGTCCCCAAGGATTCGTCGTGCCATGGCATAGAGCTTCGAAAGTTCCCAACGTCGGTGAATACCGCCAGACACCTCCATCGAGTGGAACACGCGATTCGGAGGGCGTACCGGGTTTCCCAACACGTCCCGGGCAGGAATGGCCGCAGCGACCGTATAACCAACCATCGGGTCCCCAACGTAAACCATTCGCGAAGTTGTGGTAGTTATCTTGCGCGACATCAAAGCCATCCAGCACCACTTCGGCGGGTCCATCTGCTACGTCATCTTGATTGGCATCGGGGATAAACAACAACTGCGGTGGACACATCAGCCAAACGCCCCCCCGCCCCAGTTCGACGCTCGTTAGCATCTGCACGTTGTCAGTAAAAACTTTACGTGACTCGGCGCGACCATCTCCGTCTCGATCTTCGAGGATCAGGACACGATCCCTGAGAGACAAATCGAAACGTTGTACTCGGTCTGAATACGTGTAGTTCTCTGCAACCCACATCCGCCCTCGTTCATCCCAAGCCATGGCGATGGGGTTTTGTACTTCCGGTTCTGCCGCAAACACGGTAGCCCGAAACCCAACCGGTAACTGCATGGTTTTAGCCGCTTGATTCGCGGGCATCGGTTGCACGTTTGCTTCGGAAGGGCTGTTTCTCGGTGGGGGAAAATCATCCGCAGCCAACAACCAACCTTGGTTGCCAGAACACCAAATCAAGTTGAAGCACGAAATCAAGATGCCAAGGATTAAAGCAATGTTACGCATGGGAAAAGTCAGGATAACAGGTGAGAGTTTACTAGCCCGTAAACTTTGCCGCGTGTCTGGGAACCAACCCTTTACGAGGCCGTTTGATGATTCTAATCAAGTCTCCGCTTTGCCGTGTGCACGACCAGAAAGCGCTGCGTTTTATCTCTGGCTGACTTTGCCGCTTGGCTAAGTTTTTCCACCCTAACTCCATCGCCCTCTCCTTGATCTGGGGAGTGCGTTAAAGTCAACCTGTGTTTTCTGAAAGGCTCAATTCCTACAAGGCGTCGGAGAATTGTTAAGAATGGCTCAAAGTCTGGTTAGGTTTCTGCTTCTCCCCAGGTGAGGCTTCATTTTTTCCGATTCCTTGTGTGCTGATTGAAACGCATTTTTGGTTTGGATTGATGACATTACCATCACCGCGGAAATGACTTATGCCGTCTTTGAAGAATGCTACGCATATCGCCTTCAAACGATCGTTACCAAAGGGTTTCATGTATCGCTTAAGTCTCATTTGCGCGGTTGATTTTGCCTTGGTCACCAGTTGTGCCTTGGGTCAGGAACCTTTGATGGATCCTTGGCAAATGCCGCAACCGAGAAGCGCTGAGCCAATGCTGATAGGCCATCGGCCGGAATCGTATATTACCGCGAAGGTCCCGCAAGATTCAGGTGACAAGCCTTCCGTCGGGGATGCGGTCGAACCTATTACGCCTGGGAAGAAACCTGCGTCATCGGCAAAGGAGGCTCTGTCAGAAGAAGACGTCGAAAAGATCGTTGCCGATTACTGGAAGAAGAAAGCCGACGAAGCGAAAGAGAAGGCGGACAAGGAGAAAGAAAAAGTGGAGAAGGAAAAGGCAGAGAAAGAGAAAGCAGAGAAGAAGAAAGAAAAGAAGTGGTATGAGAAGCTTTCGTTTCGAGGCTATACCCAGGTTCGTTTTAACCAAGAGATTGATGAGTCAGAAGGATCGGCCCCAGCGCAGTACGTCGGCGATCGCTCTATTTCGGAGGACCAGAGTTTCTTGATTCGTCGTGCGCGCCTCATTCTCTTTGGCGATGTCAACGATTATCTCTATCTCTACTTTCAACCCGACTTTGCCAACAACGTTACAGGTGTTTCCGATCAAAACCACTTCGTACAGATCCGCGACCTTTACGCAGATGTCTACCTCGACAAGACCAAAGAGTTTCGCTTTCGTGTCGGTCAATCGAAGATGCCCTATGGTTGGGAAAACCTTCAGTCCAGTCAGAACCGCGTACCGTTAGACCGTGCCGATGCGCTCAATAGCGCGGTGCGAAACGAACGCGATCTTGGTGTGGTCTTTTATTATACTCCTAAGTACGCACAGCACTTCTTCAAGACCGTCACCGATGAAGGGCTTAAAGGCTCGGGTAACTACGGTCTGTTTGCCATCGGTGGCTACAACGGTCAGGGTGGTTCGTTGCAAGAAACGAATGATCGCCTGCACTTTATCTCTCGAATCACTTTGCCTTACAAACTTGCCAGCGGCCAATATGTCGAAGCGGCTTTGCAAGGATACGTTGGCGAATACACAGTCTTGTCTTCACCGATTCGTCGCCTTGGCGGAGCCGACAATACCTTTCGTCCCGACGAGGCTGTGATTTTTTTAGCTTGAGACAGCGGAGTTCCTTTCTGAAAGGGCGTTTTATGATTTTTTGTTGAGTGCTTAGCCGAAGTGATGCCTAACTGATGTAAAGGATAGATTGATCGTCGTTGAAAAGCCTCATCGGAAGCCCTTATCATTGTCGAACTTGCAGTTGCAAGCGTCTCAGTTTGCCATAATCACCTCCAAATAGCTTAAGCCTCGCTGCTCGCAACGCAGATTCCGTAACCTCAAAAAGTTAAATGCCAGTACGTGCCACAGCGTTTGTGCTTTAGTCTTGACTAAACCTCGAACTCGATATTGATGCAGTCCCCGGTTGCGACAGTCGGCATTCGGAAACTCGGCGATGGCGCTGCGACGTTGGTATATTTCTTTAGCCTCGGGCGTTCCCATACGTGTTCGGTGAGCGGTCATTTCTTGGCTTTCACCCTTACGCGGAGCATAGGGGTCTTCGCCCTTGTCAAGTTGTTTGTCTTCGTTATACAGCGGAGCGTAGACCTTCGTTCCGTTCTTCTCGAGTTCGGTGATGTCATCTTTCTTCGAGAAACCGCCATCAACCAAATAACTCCGCGGAACCACGTCGTAACGTTTGCGAACCTCATCATACATGGGTGCCATCAAACCGCTGTCGCTACCTTGGTTAGTCACATTCGCTGAGATCACTAATTGCGTATCGCCATCACTGGCAAATTGAACATTCATTGCCGGACGAAATCCGTTGTCTCCCATTTTCATACGACGCGATTCCGGATCGGTCATTGAAGCACGCGGCTGGCTACGCTTCACACTGCTGGTGCGCGCTTCATACTTTTGCCTGATGTCTTGTATCTCGCGCTGAGCGTGCTCAACGCGCTTTTGTCTTTCTTTTGCGGCTCTTTCCTTGGCTGCGATCACGCGACGCGAGTTTGCGTCAGGATCATCCGAATTTTTGTTCAATTCGTCGATATATTCTTGAGCTTTTTGGCGCGCTTTCTCCAATCCCTCTTCGGTTCGAAACGAGCCACTGCCTGCGGAAGCTCTCACTCGCATCCCGTCCTGGGCAATCGTATCGAGCGTGATCAACTCTTGATGCAACAATACCGCGATGGAGTCGGTCACAATACGATCCAGTAAGTCGCCATGTGCCACGCGGAAATCACTGAGCCGGTGATAGTTGACCGAAACGTGTCCGCAAATCCACATGTAGGCAATATCACGGCGGGTCAGTTCGTCAATTTTGCGTGCGCTGGTAACTCCTTCCAGCGTCGCAAAGAGCCAGAGGGCAAAGAGTATTCGTGGATCGATCGCATCACGGCCGACGTTCCCCGAAGTTGCTTTGATGGGATCATACAACTCGCTTAGATCAAGCGATTCAACATATTGCCAAACGATTCTGACGCGATGCTCGGAATCGAGCCATTGGTCAAGGGAAATGAACTGCATTTCCACTTGGCTCCGTTCGGGGCGTTTTGTACGAGCATTACCACGTTGGGCGCTGGATGATTTGTTCATTCGCACAGTTTAGCGCCAAGCGAAAAATCAAAAAGGCCGCAATAAAAAAATCACAGCCTCGAAGGGACGAATTTATCGAAGCCCAGGGCAAGGAAAGCGAGTCTTCGAGGGTTCCGCAGCCCTGGGTTGCAATCCCGATCGAAGATCATTAGCCACAACGTGGCGGCACTATCGTTTTCTTGCGGCCTAATGATGCATGGTGCACCCTCAGCCAACACAGTCGCCTGATACACAACGAATGAAAGAAACGAAGAACCCGGAATGAAGATGGGCTCCAGTGTTTGCACCCGAGAACCAGCCTTTTCAACCAACTAAAGTTGGAACACCAGCGCAGGCCCGAAGGTGCCGACACAACCTCTGCCGGTGGCGTAGCCACCGGTAAACAAGTAACAAGATGTGCGGCAAGCGATGGATTTGCCAAGGCAATAAAGTTGTTCGAAGCCGCAATGAATTAACGGTCGGTGGAAGTGTGTTGTCGAAAAGCTTCGACTGAACGAAACGGATTGCGGCTCGACAATAGCGTTGCCAACTGGATCATCCCTAGCTCGCCGCGATTCGCTTGCTCTTCTGACCGGCGGTTGCACCGCCGGCTACAATTTGTCGCCACTACGTGGCTTTGATTGACATTCCCCAGGAGCGCTACGATTCACGCAGCGCGGCGATTTAATATTAAGCCATAGCTGCGCCATAAGCCGTGCTTGTGTTCAATCGCTCGTTCACGTGGTTGTCCCGACAGCATCACTTGATCGGTAGAAGCGTTGACACTTCAAAGATCCTCAACTCCCCTCGCCCCGGTCTTCCGGGGAGAGGGGTCGGGGGTGAGGGGATGTTCACGCGTGTTCGATCGCTTGACGCACCCATTCCCAGTTCGTGTCAACTTCATAGGCGTTGAAGCGAAGAACTCGAATACCATGTGCTTTCATCCATTCATCGCGCGCAGCATCATGCGATTTTGCTTCATCTGTTCCGTGTGACGAACCATCAACTTCAATGGCGAGTTTCACTGCGGGACAAAAGAAATCGGCAAAGTACTTTCCCAATGGATGCTGCCGCCGAAATTTCATCCCCATCACATTGCGATTTCGTAGCATCGACCAAAGCGCAAGTTCGAACGTGTTCTTCTGCTGTCTTTGGTTGCGTGCAAACTCCAGAGGTACCATGATGTTGCCCCCTCACCCCCATCCCCTCTCCCCGGAAGACCGGGGCGAGGGGAGATGGGATTCATAGTGGTGATTGCCCGAGTTATGAATGTAATATCCTCAACAGGAACGGTTGAAATCACCGCGGCCGCCGGGTTTGATTTTCCATCATGCTTGACCCGGCCGGCGGCTCCGGTGGATTTCTTTGTTCTGGCATTTCTTCGTACTCGTACTCAGCATCGCGGTACTCGTACTCGTCCTAAAATAAGCATCTGCCAATTAAGTTTTTTCGTGATTTTCTAGGCGCAGGCTCAACCCTGCGCCGAATGGCGTTGCGATGTTTTCGGTTGGTCGTCACGTCATCTCTTGTCGGTTGCCCTGTGGGCGGTTTGGCGCTGGCGGTGGTACCGAGACATCCAGATCTCGGCTTCAAAGACTTCATGTCACTTCAGAGCAACGGTCAAGAACTGGTTGAATATGTGGCTGCATGGATTTATAGACGTCAGACGAACAATTAATTTTCGGCCCGTACGTATAACCAGCGCCGGGAGCCGAATGAATTGCTCTACGAAGGTTCTGTGCTCCATTCGCAAGAGATGTTTTTTCTCTTCTTTAATCTTCCTGACTGACTCTTTAGTGGCTTGAGTGGTAGCACGCTTAGTTGCCTTACGAGTATTTTCGATTGACTCTTCCGAAATGCTCAAGGCGATCCAAGCTTTGAGCGTCCAACTCAGCGAGGCCATGACCATATATGCCCAATTGGATGCCAGTTCGTCAACTGGAGCGTGCAAGGCGCGGGCTTCATACAACTGAGCGATCACGTTCTCCTGATTACATCGCTTGTTGCTTTCGTAGATTACCTCTAGTCCAGTGTATTGAGCAGGCTCGAGATTGCTGATGTAGAAGAAATACACATCGTCTTCGAAGAGTACGCCTTGCTCGGTAACGTCTTGCTTTTTGCGAACGATGATCAAGCGATAAGTCTTGTCACACTTGTAAGGCTTATATGGCACCTCGACATAAACCTCTTCCTTCAGCCTGCGATTCCTGTACCCGCGAGCCTCGATAATTTCACGTTTGACTTTGTCCGGCCGAGCGCGATTGCGTGTGGAGGGGTCGTAACTCGGCTCGCGAGGGACTGGTTGCCATTGATCCACCGCAATTTCATCGATTTTCGCCATCAAGTTCGCGTGTTTCGCAATCCCAAAAACGAATTCTACATTGTCGTCATCCCAACGATCGAGATGATCCGTTTGCGTGAATGCGGTATCTCCGCGAAGCAGAATCCGCTCAAAGCCGGCTTTCTGACAAAGATCAATAATTTTGTCAGCATCCTTGAAAGCATTGTGGCCACTCTGCGCGTTGCCTCCACGGTTAGTCAGTCGTAGAACTTCGCCCGTCTCCGCTAAGGTGAACAAAAGAGGATGGTATCCCCAAATATTTTTGTAGCTGATATCCATACCTTGTTTGCACTCACCATCGGTTTCCACAATCGTGGCATCCATGTCGATCGTGGCCAATTTTTTAAAACTCTTCGCTTGTGCATTCCAGACATCTAGTCGTACTTCGTCAATTGCATCTTGAAGTACACCGATAGCAGCAGAGTCCATGCGACGACAGAAGTCACCCGTCGTCGTTGGGTCAGGGATGCGTTCAGCCCCTAGAGAGTTCAGATAGTGCTCGTCATTACGGCGCAACTCAATCTCTTGCAACGATCTCGCACCGCACATGGCATTGTAAGCCACGTTGAGTACATGATCCGATTCATAGTAAGGGCAACGCTTCTTGAATACGGTCAGCCGTCGATTGATCTGTGTATCAAGCCCAATTCGTCTGACGAAAGCGTGAACCGCAGCCATTCCACCAAAACCCGTTCCACCAACTTTGCTCGAGACTTCATAGTGAACGTTACCACTCTGAGTCATCGGCTGGCCACGGTCCACGGCGCTAGATTCCGACAATCGCTTAGCGATTCGCCCTTGTCTTCGAGCAATCTCACGCTGAGCAACTTGACGCTTGCGGCGGGCGACCTTTTTTGTTTCAATCCTACTCACTCGAAATCTCCTTTGGTGAAAATCGGTCTCGTCGGGAGCAGGCAAAAACTACCGACGATTCCTTGGTGATTTCGAGTTTTTTTATCGACTCATCGAAAAAGTGGAAAGGGCACGTACTTATTTGAGGACTCGTACTCGATCGAACCCTCCGACACGGTCTCGGTCCGCTGGATCAATCTCGTGAGCATCGACACAATTCGTTTCAGATCGGATTTGCCAAGACAGGTCGATTCTACATTTATTGCATCACAGACGAAAAGCACATCGTGGATCGATGCACATTCCAGTGCCGATCCTCGTGCAATTTCAAAGAAGCGACTCTTGTCTTTGAGGCTTTGCTTACCATTGCCTTCTGCGATGTTCAGTGGAATCGATTGGGCAGCCCGCAACCATTGATCGCGAGCAGGTCGATTCATGCCGGAAAGAGTTCTGGCAATGCGGTAAGAAAACGCTACGTATTCAATCGAGAGACGATAAACGTCGAGTCTTTCATGATCGAAAATTGCTTCGTTCATCAAAGTCCTTTCGAGTACGAGTACGAGTACCGTTCCACTGAGTACGAGTACGATGAAGACAGGAATGCTTTAATGCCAGAACTACTTATTATCCCAGAAGCCTCTGGGATAACTGGAAAAACGCAATTATACCCGATCAGGGATGATGGATTATCTAGTAATTATCCCCGATCCGCTCATAACTGTTCTCCCAGATCTGCGTGGCACAGTCAAGAAACAGGGGGTTGCTAGCCTCTGTACGATAGGGGGGCACAGCAAAGGCTAGTCAAGCAAAGGCTAGCCTGATCGATTGCAATTTGCACCAATTGCGCGTGTAGGTCGGCAATGCAGTGCTGCATTCGGTCACGAAACTCGTACCAAGTGCGGCGCGATGGAGTGTAGCCGTAACCCAGCCACTGACTGCAAAGGTGATGCAATGCCTTTGCGCAAGAAATAAAGCGTGATCGAAAGCAGCGCCACAGGATCGTATGCGGCGCGACCCACATTCGCATAAGCATCGTAGAGCGGTTTTGTATCCCGCTGAGCAAGCTGACGCCGCACAATCCTCGCGTGATCGTGTGGCGTTCGAGAGTTAATAGGTCGCTCATTCTGGGCGAATCGACAAGCCACACGAAGGTCATTTTTTTTACATTGACAGCAAATCAAACTAAAAACCGCACGACCTCTTTACCAGAGGCTTGCTAAGCGTCCGTTACTGAACGACGCTGTGCGACTATCGCATAGCCGCCGCGTGAAGTTCGACCGATGAGTAGTGTTACCGGTGGCGCTTCAGGAATTCGCAATAGCTTGCGCAAACTTTCTGGAGTGCGATCAACACCACGTACTTTTATTTCTTGCACATCGACATGAAGTTGCTGGCAGCGTGCTCTGAGTTTACGTTCATCGAGCGCTAACGTATCCAAGGCAAGAAATGCTTGTCCTAATGGAACGTTTATGTAAGACGCAGCGGTGAAGAAACCCGCTGGGCCACCGAGCGCTTTGAGTTGATGATGATTTGCCCAACACGCAGACAATCCGCTCGCACGGATCGCTGGGTCAGCGTCGTAAATCCATGCTTCCGGGATCTCGGTTAAGTCGCATGTCGTGTTCGGTGTCCCGGCGAAAACAACCGCTTCTTGGTCTTGCTTGAGATGAACCGCGCGGTGACTGTGAGTTTGATCATGACCAAACCAAAGGACCTGTTGACGGCAAGTGGACCCAACGCTGATCCACTCGCGAAGTGCATGATTCCATTGTTTGGGGATTGCAGCTGCCGGAGCGAGTTTAATGCATGCTCCCGAAGCGGCACGGATCGCGCGGTCGAGTATCTCAAACGATGGGCTTGAATATTCTATTTGGCTTGTGCGCTGCGTTTCCGATCGGCGATCGGGGTCGGCATGCAAAAAGGCGCTTGCGGGAGGAAGATGATCCGAGACATCGGCGCATCGAACATCCGCCTCCGGCGCGTTGAACTTCGCGGCGATCGAGAGCGCTTGATCGCGATCAATACCCACGCAGGGATGGTGTTCTGAGAAAGCACGCAAGTCGCCTCCCATGCCGTGACACCAATCCCAAACCGAGTGGTTGGTGGGAATCAACGCGGCTTTGTATTCCGCGCTGAGGGCGTCAGACGCTTGTTGCAATGAGCGTTCGGTTGCGAGTAAATCAGCGGTTCCGAATTTTGTGAGAAGCCCTTTGGTCAATTGATGTTGTTCGATGAGGGCTGAAGCGAATCTCTGCCCCCATTGCTTGCGAAGTCTTTGGATGTCCGATGCAGAGATCGTGGGCGAAGTGCGAAGTCGTTGGAGGGCGGCACGTCCCTCCGCAGACGCGACAAATCGCATTCCTTCGACACGATCATCAGAATCCGACATGGTGCATAGGTGGCTGAAGTTGGGATAGATCAACTGAATCATTCGTAGCGTTGGTCGCGGAAACTA
This sequence comes from Ottelia alismoides, assembly GCA_037367405.1. Classification (NCBI taxonomy): domain Eukaryota; kingdom Viridiplantae; phylum Streptophyta; class Magnoliopsida; order Alismatales; family Hydrocharitaceae; genus Ottelia; species Ottelia alismoides. Next base: position 83,173 of record JAZKJV010007521.1, on the reverse strand, counting down.
GTGTAGCCAAACGCTGATGAATTGATGAAGTCCCAGGGCGTGAGAGTCCGAAGCTTGCAGATGGATTCGTTTTGAGTGCCTTAATGGATTGGGCACCATCTGCCAGGGAAGGTTTCGCAGGCTTGATGCGAACGGATTGATTCCCATGTTCTTGGCAAAACGTCGTAATCTCGTTGCTCTCTTGGTTGCTGCTGCTGGGGGACCTTACTTCGTCAATGAAACGAATGTAGGCCGCAAGGTGTGGAGCACGGGGACGCAGCTTGTCTCTTCGGTATCGCAAGGTTCGGCGGGAGTCAGTGGGAACGGCAACCCGCTGTATGAGACCGAGCAGTTATGGAAACGAAGTTTACCACCGGACGTCACTGCGCAAACTCCGGTGATGACTTCTTTGGTAGGAGGACCGGTGAATGACCTGCGCGACGTGTTGCGTTTCGATGTGACGCCAGAGTGGGTCTTTCAGCATTTTTCACGCGTGACAACCGTGTTGGCGGAAATGCATTTAGATGGTTTGCGCATCCCAATCGTCACTGGAACACAGCCGGATGATGTCGCTGGCACATTGACTTACTACTTTGACCGTCAACACCATGTTCAACGCGTTACCCTGCATGGCTTCACCGGAGATCCGACCCGTCTGACGGAACTGATGCAAAAGCATTATCAGATGCAGCCACAGCCAAGTTTAGGAGCCGGTACCTACGTGATACGTTGGAACGGTCAACCGACGAGTATCATGCAGTTGACGCATGCGCCAGTGGTTCATGCGGCAGCGAACCACACCAAGTACACGGTATTCTTGGAACTCAATCAGCCATCGATGCCGTACGGCTTGAGCGAAGCTGCGAATCGACTGGTCTCCGCCGACAAAAGCACCTTCCGCTGGTAGGAAAGCTTTTGAAGTTTCAGAATTCTTCGCTCCCTTCTCCCCGGTATACGTTCGCCATTGCGAATAAATAAATTTCCGGGGAGAAGGGTTGGGGATGAGGGGAAACAAGTTCATAAGGCATCCATTGCCGAGAGAGATGGCTATATCGCGTCGCCGACGTCGAGTGTTGATGCGTGCGATAATGATCGAACCAAGTTTTCCGCCGATTCACGCTTTCTCCCCTCATCCCCAACCCTTCTCCCCGGAAAAAGTTTTTGCGGTTCGTTCGGTAGCGTATACCGGGTGAGAAGGGAGCGAAGTGTCAAGGTAAGTACCTACCTCTGATCCCAGTTCGCTTCGACCCAACTGCCGAATTGATTGACTAGGTCATTGCTGCCATCCTGTTGAAAGATGCGAATTGGTTTCTTTTCACTAGTGCGAACCAACCCAAAGCATCGCATAACGCAACCTTTTCGAAAAAAACAAACAACTAATCTAAATACATAATGCCGCCATCCTTTGCGGCTTGCGCTTTCCAACCACGATCACGTAACGTCGCTGCTAAGAACTCGCACGATTCCGTTTCGCCATGCACCGTAGCCGTCTCAAGCGGCGGCCGATTCAGCTTGCTCAACCATCGCAACAACTCGTCGTGATCGGCATGCGCTGAGAATCCATCCATGCGAACGATCTTCGCGTTCACTTCAATATCCTGGCCATGAATACGAATCATTTCGGCACCATCTTCAAGCAATCGACCTCGCGTCCCTGCCGCTTGAAAACCCGCCAAGATGACCACATTGCGCGCATCCGGTAATCGATGTTTCAAGTGATGCACGATGCGTCCCCCGGTCGCCATGCCGCTGGCGGAGATAATCACGGCAGGTCCTTGGATGCGATTCAATGCTTTCGAAGCTTCCGGTGAGTTGACATACTGAAAGTGATGGCTCGTTAATGGGCAGCCTTCACTCGCCATGAGTTGTTGAGATGCTAAATCGTGTTCTTCTGGATGCTGGCAATAGATTAACGAAGCATCTGTGGCCATCGGACTATCGATATACACAGGTAACTTCGGAATGCGTCCGCTATCTTCAAGCGATCGGAGATGCCACATCACATCCTGCGTACGCCCGATCGCGAATGCCGGGACAAGTATCACTCCTTCGCTGGCAACCGCTTGATGCACGACCGACTGAAGCGTTTCCATGACCGCTTCCTCGGGATGCTTTCGTCCCGCATAGGTTGATTCAATGATTAGATAATCCGCATGCTCGATCGGTACCGGATCGAGAATGATCGGCTGGTTCCAACGACCCACATCTCCTGAAAACACCAGTGACCTAGGTTGAGCTAAATCCAATTGCAACTCGATGCTGGCTGCGCCTAAAACATGTCCGGCATGACGAAGCACTCCTTGAACATCGCGATCTACAACAAATGGCTCTTCATAGCGACGTGATTCAATGAGCTTTAATGTCGCTTTAACGTCCCGCTCCGTGTAAAGCGGTTGGGCCGGTTTGTGACGCGAGTAACCAGCCCGATTTGCAAACTCCGCTTCTTCTTCCTGTAACCGTGCCGAGTCCAGCAATACAAGCCGTGCCAGGGAAGCGGTCGCTGCCGTGCAATACACCGGCCCTCGAAACCCCCGCCGTACCAACAGCGGAAGGTATCCACAGTGATCAATGTGCGCGTGGCTGAGGATGACTGCGTCGATATCCGACGGACGAAATGGGGGCTCGTTCCAGTTGCGCAGTCGCAAACTTTTCAGCCCCTGAAACAGCCCGCAATCCAACAAGATCTGGCGGCCGCGATGCCGTACCAAATGTTTTGAACCCGTAACCGTTCCAGCGGCACCATAAAATTGAACACTCGATCGCTGATTCTGACCCATGTGGGTTCTCCGTCGCGATAAGATCGATCCGTAGCCATCGTCGCCAGACGGTGGAAGATTCTTTGTCAGATAAAAACTTCTATGCTGCAGTCATTAAAGGCGTTGACTCCTTGACTTCGCGATCTTAGCGGCTTCGCGCGAGCATAGACCCTCCCCGGCCGCTACGGCGTCCGACCCTCCCGCAAGCGGGCGGGTGGCATTGCCGCATTTTTTTATGTCCGTTCACCCTATTCCACAAGCCGTTGGTTTAAAATCAATGTTCACCGTTTGACTGGGCATCGTTCCCCGAGGTTGCCATGATCCGATTCGTTTTAACCATTGTTGTCGCTGTTGCACTTCCGTGCATCGACGTATCAACATCTTACTCACAGAATAAAGGCAACAAAGGGAACAACAATGCTGCAAAAGCAGCCCAGGAACGCAAAGATGATGCGCGCATCAAAGATGCTCGTGAAGAGATCGACCAAACCAATGACAAGATCAAAGCGATCGCTGGTGATATAAAAGAAGCGGAAAAAGTTGTCGCCACGAAACTCTCGGATGTTCAAATCACGCGACAAAGCTTCGAGCAAGCAAAAGACCGGACCGCAGAAGCGGAATCGAAACGCCAAGGGATCGATCGAACTTTATCGGAGCTCAAAGACGCTCAAACCGATTTTGATCATGCCGCTGCTCCCATCCTAGAGAAACTTAATGCGAGCGCTGAGTATCAACAACTTCTCAAAGATGCCAGCTTGGCTGACGCTTCCTTGCTCCAACTCAATCAACGAACCGACCTCAATGGCGCTGAAAAATCGAAACAAGCGGAAGCTCTCACAGCGCGGATCAAAGCTCCCAGCGTCATGAAGCAAAAAGCGATCGATGCTGTTGCGGCTCTCACGCCACTTAAAGATCGCGTCACCGCTTTGCAAACAAAGTTGAATCAACAACGAGATGCGGTTCGCAAAGCTGTCGAAAACTCGACCGAAGCACGTAAAGCGGAGCAAGCTTGGGATAACGCCAAACGCGAACATGTTACCGCACAATCGAAAGTCGAAGCACTGCGACGACAACTCGCTGCCCAGCAACAGAGTTTGGTCAGCGATAAAGCGCAACTTCAAAAGGCCATGATTCAAGATAAACAGAACGATCAGAAGAACAACAATAACAATAAGAACAACAACAGGAACAACAACAACAAAGGAAAGAAGTAAGGCCGTTTGCCTAATCGCTTCCTTTGCTCTCTTTATCAATGGGACAACGGGCCACCATCGGTTTTGTAGGCTCCCAATCCTCCTTGTGGACGTCCATGCGTCCAGTTCAACCAAACGAATTTTGGTTTGAACAGCGCGTAATCCAATCCCCATGTCCCTTCATCACTGCAGCGGCCACGTCCAAAGAAAGGCGTGCCTCCACCAACATACCAAGCGCTGTAGTGGTCGTTCGTTGAACACTTTGCCCATGCTGCGACGCAATTGAAGGCCCCTGCCCTTTCGCATTCGGGTAAGCAATATCGATGCGGCGGATTCTTGCCGCGATTAATATCCCCCGGCTTCTTGATTTTTGGTTTCGCCGGATGTCCAGGGTGTTTGCAAACTCCCGGACAATTGCATCCCGAGAACTCCGAATCAAGCGTTTCTTCCGTCAGATGAAAGCTCTCGGTTCCCTCCATGTTGGGATCACGGAGGTTCGATCGCTCAAACTCGGCGGGAGCAATCGGTTCGCTCGATACCACCGGGGATGGATCGCGCGGTGATTCTGCCACACGCACGCGCAAGCTTTCGCCCCAAGCGACCGGACTAAAGACCGTTGAACATAGGGGCGCTGAAACAAAGGCTGTTGCAAGCAACATGCTGAGACGGAACGGGATTTTTCCAAACATCGAAACGACTCCTTGGCCGGCAACCGCCCATGCGATTGGGAACAAAGGTAAAATCGTCAAACTGAGTACAACTGAATGAAACGGAGGCGTCTAGGCAGAGGGGATTCGCTGACCAGCACAGTTTGGTGGTGCGAGCGCTACAACCGGTACAGATTATCAGCCGCGAGGATCAATGCTGCGGCCGTCTCAGCGGATAGGCAATCTCCAGGCCTTTCGGTATTTTGTGGGGCATGACCGTCTTAGCTCTCTTGCTGGTTTATTCGATGTTGATCCTCCTGGCCTCGCTGCTCGGAGGGAGCCTCTCATCGTTGATCCGCATGACCCATTTGCGCACCCAACTGCTGATGAGCGGTGTGGGTGGTTTAATGTTGGGCATCGCCATGCTTCACTTGCTCCCCCATGGGACCGATTTACTCGGATCGGCTGCCAATGCGGGGACCGGGGCTCTGATTGGTTTGACGGTCATGTTCTTGTTGATTCGATTGTTTCATACCCATGACCATAGTGTTACGAGCGATCCAAACGAACCGTGCCAACATGATCACCATGAACATCATGAGCATGTTCATCAGATCCAATTCGAACCTACGCGCGGTCACCATCATGATCACGCACACGATCATCACAAACATGCGCATCACGAACATGCGCATGACCATCATCATTCGCACCATCACAGCAAAGGCATAAGCTGGACGGGGCTTTTCTTTGGGCTCTTGTTGCACACGCTCGTCGATGGTGTCGCGCTTGCGGCGAGCGTGATGGCCGAAGGGGAACATGGTGCGTGGCTTGGACTTGGTGGTCTAGGAACATTCCTTGCAGTCGCGTTGCACAAGCCGCTCGACACCTTTGCGATCACAAGCGTCATGCGTCGCCAGCGATGGTCGTTGCGAAGCCAATGGATTGCCAGCACTGCATTCTCGTTAGCTTGCCCCGCCGGTGCGCTCGCGTTTTACTTTGGTACGAGCAGTCTCGTTACGGCGCCCAATGTATTAGGGTGGGGCTTAGCGGCATCCGCTGGTTTTTTTATTGGTATCGCTTTAGCGGATTTGCTGCCGGAAGTTGCCTTTCATGATCACGATCGCGGGAAGCTGACGGCGGTCTTTTTGTTAGGCATATGTCTAGCGGTTTGCATCGAGCACCTTCCCGGGCACAAGCATCCCGCGCTCAATTTCAACACTCCCGCGCTGGTGTTCCAGCTTTAGAGACTGGCCTGCTTAGTCCCGAAGCCGAGCAGAATGAATCAAAGAGATTTTGGGACCTAAGGGGCCGCGTGAATTCCTAACCCTGAGCATTGAAGAGAGTAAAACACAGAGACACTGAGGATACGGAGGACACGAAGACATGATTCTCTCCTCTCTCTGCGCCCTCCGTGACTCTGTGTTTCACATTCTTTTATTTTTAAGCAGGACCATCTCTTCAGCTTGTCCGGGAATAGATAAGAGGGCGCCTAAAGGCTTCACTCCAGCGCTGCGGGAATAGATAAGAGGGCGCCTAAAGGCTTCACTCCAGCGCTGCGGGAAAAGATAAGAGGGCGCCTAAAGGCTTCACTCCAGCGCTGCGGGAAAAGATAAGAGGGCGCCTAAAGGCTTCGCTCCAGCGCTGCGGGAAAAGATAAGAGGGCGCCTAAAGGCTTCGCTCCAGCGCTGCGGGAAAAGATAAGAGGGCGCCTAAAGGCTTCACTCCAGCGCTGCGGGAAAAGATAAGAGGGCGCCTAAAGGCTTCGCTCCAGCGCTGCGGGAAAAGATAAGAGGGCGCCTAAAGGCTTCGCTCCAGCGCTGCGGGAATAGATAAGAGGGCGCCTAAAGGCTTCACTCCAGCGCTGCGGGAAAAGATAAGAGGGCGCCTAAAGGCTTCACTCCAGCGCTGCGGGAATAGATAAGAGGGCGCCTAAAGGCTTCACTCCAGCGCTGCGGGAAAAGATAAGAGGGCGCCTAAAGGCTTCACTCCAGCGCTGCGGGAATAGATAAGAGGGCGCCTAAAGGCTTCGCTCCAGCGCTGCGGGAAAAGATAAGAGGGCGCCTAAAGGCTTCACTCCAGCGCTGCGGGAAAAGATAAGAGGGCGCCTAAAGGCTTCACTCCAGCGCTGCGGGAAAAGATAAGAGGGCGCCTAAAGGCTTCACTCCAGCGCTGCGGGAATAGATAAGAGGGCGCCTAAAGGCTTCGCTCCAGCGCTGCGGGAAAAGATAAGAGGGCGCCTAAAGGCTTCACTCCAGCGCTGCGGGAAAAGATAAGAGGGCGCCTAAAGGCTTCACTCCAGCGCTGCGGGAAAAGATAAGAGGGCGCCTAAAGGCTTCACTCCAGCGCTGCGGGAATAGATAAGAGGGCGCCTAAAGGCTTCACTCCAGCGATGTAGGAGATGCCCCCACACCCCCCGCCAAAAAAGGATTATTTGACAAATACAACCGTGACAGCGGGTAGTGGTCCCTCTAGACTGGCGAGGTCCTTCGGAGTTCCGTATATGAAATCGCGTTCTCGTACTCGTTCACGTTCTTTACCTTCGCTTACGCGCGCTCGCCGCCGCCAGCTTGTCGCGGGGCTCGAAAAGCTCGAACGGCGGGACCTCTTCGCCCTCAGCTTCCAATTCAATTTCAACGATGGAACCAACTTTGGTTTCAATACCACCGATACCCAATTACGGGCCCAGCGTCGCGATGCACTGCAAGCCGCTGCGACGGAATTTGGCTCATGGTTTAACGATACGGCCACCATTACCGTTTTTGTTCATAATGAGAACGTCGGACCGCTTCATGCAAAGGGGGAAGGGGCATTTCCCGACCAATTTCCCAACAGTGGTTTTGATCCGCGCGTCCCACAATCGAAAGCGTTAACCGGCGAAGACCGAAATGGACTGACCTCCGACGGTAAATTATTTGTTAATTGGGAAGACAATAACCCCACAGCAGGTTTCACTTGGGAATATGGGGACGACGTTGAAAGTCCAAACGAAGTCGACTTCAAGACGGCGATGATCCATGAGTTAACTCACATCATGGGTTTCTTATCGGGCATCCAGCAGGATGGTACCGACACGTCGGAAATTCCGAGATCCCCGGGCCAACCGGGTGTCTGGGATGTCTTCGATCAATTCGTTGCGGATAGCTCCGGTCGACTGATTAATGCAACAGGCCACCAGCTCGATGGAGCTCGATGGAATGTTGCGTCGGTTGGTGGTACGACCAACTCAACGGGTCTCTTCTTCGATGGTCCGAATGCCAAAGTGGCTAACGGCGGTAATCCGGTTCCGTTGCATTCACCTGCGGTGTTTGAACCCGGCAGCAGCGTGAGCCACTTGCGCATTATTGCTCCCGACGTCACCGGTGCGACGCATGTCATGATCCCCACGAAACTCGATGGCAAAGTCGCGCGGCGGTTGCATCCGGTCGAAGTCGCCATCATGAAGGACTTGGGCTATAGCATGACGCTCCCGACCCCGGAGATCGTGCTGAGTCAGACCGGACCTGTCATCGTTCGCGAGGGGAGTTTTAACTTTGGCAAAGTAGGTGTCAAGCTTTCAGCGCGCCCGCCGACGAACGTGATGATTTCCGTCGTACCAGAAGATCAAACCGAAGTGGCGTTTGTCACAGGTTCCCTATTTTTTACACCGACCAATTGGGACCAGCCTCAATTCGTACTCGTCGAAGCGGCTGATGATCAAGATCAAGATGGGAACATTCTTTCGAATGTGAACTTAACGGTTCTGAGCGCCTTGTCAGATCCGCTATATAACAACGTCAGCAAGTCGTTTTCCGTTCGTACGATGGACAATGACACTCCCGCGTCGATCATCGTGGGAAGCAATAACGGAACGCAGGGACTGGTGAGTGTCTATCAAGGGGGCCAGAAAAAATTCACCTTCGACGCGTTTCCGGAAGGAGTTATCAATGGAGTACGTGTCGCGGCGGGAGATGTGAACGGCGACGGGCAAGACGATATCGTGGTGGGTGCGATCAGAGCGGGAATTGGGGCAGTCAAGGTTTTCAGTGGTCTCGATGGAAATTTGATTTTCGGCGCGGTTCTTGGCAATCTGAGTAAACTGCGGCTTGCGGCATCCGACTTAAACAACGATGGATTTGCTGAAGTCATTGTCACCGATGGAAGCAAGGCAAGCATATTCGATCTTAAGCTCAATATCATCACTAACTTGACAGGCCCCTTTTTTGAAGTTGCCGCTGGCGATACGAACGGCGATGGGAAACCTGATTTAATCTTTGGCACAGAGTCAACTAGCGAGATAACAATCCTTAGCAATCCTCCTGTATTATTCCCTACACCCACATCAAAAACCTCTATCGCCGCCGCTGATTTTAACTCAGATGGATTAGCCGATATCGTTGTGGGAGGCAGTGGCGATCCGGCTGTGTCTGTCCTGTCGGGTGTTGATCAGACACCGCTTTTTACAGTAACACGCAGCGCTACTGACATCCAAGGAAGTATCGAGCTTGCTGCAGGATACATCGACAGCGATGGACAAGCGGACTTGGTTGTCGCATCATCAACGGGCAATTCATTGGCGGTACTTACAAATCAATCTAATAATAATTTCCAACGCGCCCCAATAATTGATAACACCTTTGCCGGATCGAATGTTGCGATCGCGCAAGGAAACCTGAATCCCGATCGCTCAACCAAACTCACTTTGACTAGTATCCCTTCTGGACCTCTAGTTATAGGGAATTCTGTAACGGTCGAAGCTAAGCTGAGTCACACATTAATTGGGACGCCGAGTGGTTCCGTCGAGTTTGATATTGCCGGCGACAAGATAACGGGAACAGTGTTCGATGGCGTTGCCACGCTCACGCTCACACCCACTTCTGTTGCCGACTTTTCGATTTCTGCAAAGTTCATTCCCACTAACACAGAATATCTTGGAAGCGTTGCAATTCCGATTGCCGTGAATGTAATCAAAGCGAATGCAAGCTTCGCTTTGACCTCTTCCAAAAACCCGAGTCTTGCGAATGAATCGATTACGTTTACCGCGACCGAGACGGTATCCAATACTCCATTACAACGTAATGGGAATGTCACGTTTAAAAACAATGGTTTATCAATCGGCACGGTTCCACTCGTCAATGGTGTTGCAACCTTAACGGTCCCTACGTTGACGGCCGGAACTCACCCGATCACCGCTGAATACAATGGCGATTTAAATTTTAATACTTCCTCCACTGCTCCCCTTGTGCAAACCGTTAATCCCGGTGATACGACAGGACCAATACCGAGGTTATCATCGTCCATCACGGGTGCGACGAATGCCGTATTAATTCCGGTAACGATCGACTTTGATGAACCTGTCACCGGTTTTGAAATCAATGACTTGAATGTCACCAACGGAACCGCTTCGATTCTTCAAGCATCGGGAGCGATTGTCCAGGTACTTGTTCAGCCTCAAAACGATGGAAATGTTGTCGTAAGCCTTCCTGCGGCCAGAGTGTTCGATGCTGCGGGGAATGGTAACAGTTCGGCTTCCTTAACCTTGGTTTCGGATCGTACGAGCCCCTCCGTGACGCTCTCGACGGTGAACAATCCCGCCCCCAGTGGTCAGTTCTTCGTCAACATTACATTCAACGAAAAAGTCGGTTTACCACCCGCCACTGAATTTCTCATCAATTCAATTCAAGTCGGTAATGGAACCGCTTCTGACTTGGTGACCACCGACAATACCGTCTACACCGTTAAGATTACCGCCACGGATGACACCCAGCCGGTGACGATTGATGTTCCCGAATTTAGAACCGATGACTTGGCCGGGAATGCAAATACGGCCGCGCAACGATTGACGGTAACGATCGATACGAGTTCACCGACCGTGACGATCTCTTCACTTGCGAGCAGTCCCACGAAATCGAACATCATTACGGTATTTGTGGAGTTTTCAGAAGTCGTTACAGGATTTGAACTCAGTGATTTGACTTTGAGCAATGCGGTAGCACATAACTTATCAAATCTTGATGGTAGGAATTACTTTTTCGACGTTTCTCCAAATTTCGACGGAGAGGTTAAGGTCGGGGTACCTGCAAACATCGCTGTCGATGCTTCGAACAAAGGTAATCTCGCTGCGCCGACTGATTTATCCATCACGGTGGACCGCGTACGTCCTACGGTAACGCTCACAACGGCCAATAATCCCGCATCCAGCACAACGTTTCCCGTCTCAATCAACTTCAGTGAGATCGTCAAGGCAACATCGTTCGCTATTGGAGATCTTACAGTTAACAATGGCACTGCGGCTAATTTAACGACGACGGATAACCGTAATTTTACGGTCTCGATCACTTCCACCAATGATCAACCTGTGATCATTGCACTCCCCGCTTCCGTTACCGAAGACTTGGCGGGGAATACCAACACCGCCGCGACAAGCTTGACGGTAACGGTCGATACGAGTTCACCGACTGTGACGATCTCTTCAACTGAGAGCAGTCCCACGAAATCGAGCTCCATTCCGGTATCGGTGGTGTTTTCAGAAGTCGTTACAGGTTTCGCGCTCAGTGATTTGACGTTGATCAATGCGACGGCAATTGACTTACAAACGAGTGCTGATGGTAGGACTTACCATTTCAATGTGACGCCAGCCAATGATGGCTTGGTGACCGTTGGTGTACCTGCAAACATCGCTGTGGATACTTCTAACAAAGGCAATCTCGCTGCGCAGAATAACTTGTCCATCACCGTCGACCGCGTGCGACCAACGGTTACGCTTGCTACTCCCAGCAATCCAACCGTCAACAAAACCTTTCCCGTTACGATCACTTTTAGTGAGACCGTGATCTCGCCCCCCTTCCCGATTGATATGATCACGGTGACCAATGGTACGGCGTCTAACTTAACGACAAGCGATAATCGCACCTTCACTGTGACCGTGACATCGACGAACGATCAACCCGTAACGATTGCATTTCCTGAATTCGTGACCGATGACCTTGCCGGAAATGCAAACACCCTAGCGACTCCATTGACGGTCAATGTCGACACCTCGCGACCCACTGCCACGGTTACTTCAACTGTACCTAGTGTCACCAACGCAATCACGATTCCGGTGACCGTGACGTTTAGTGAGCTCGTTACGGGTTTTGTGTTGAATGACGTGGTCGTCGAAAATGGAAGTAAGGGCAGTTTCCAAGCGAGTGCTGATGGCAGGACTTATTCGTTCAATGTAACTCCAACCAATGATGGCACGCTCACCATTGATGTTCCGGCAGATGTTGCGCAGAACTCGGCACAAAGAGGCAATCTGGCGGCCACACGCTTATCGATTTTGGTCGACCGAGCGGTCCCCACCGTCGCATTGTCTACCACATCTCCAAGTCGTACCAAAGACAATACTTTTCCTGTAACGTTGACATTCAGCGAGCCGGTTTCGGGATTATTTCCTGCCGAGATCACGGTAATCAATGGGATTCCGAGCGACCTGCAAAGCTCCGCAGACTCTCGTACGTTTACCGTAACGGTTGCGGCGACCAATGACGGAGACGTCACCGTAAGTGTTCCGGCGAACGCCGCGCAAGACGCTGCCGGAAATGGCAATTCGGCTTCACAAACTTTAACCGTGAATGTGGATCGAACGGGGCCTAAGCCGACGGTGACTCCGACTTCTACGGACTCCAGACTCTTAAACATACCGTTCCTGATCAACTTTGGCGAAGCGGTGTCGGGATTGGATGTTAATGATCTATCCAAAATCGAAGTCAGCGGTGGAACTGCGTCCTCACTTACGCCAACGACTCAGCCCAGTACTTTCGTGCTGATTGTTCGGACCGGCGGTCCAGGGACGATTAATGTGAAGGTCTTGGCAGCTGCCGCGCAAGATGCAACAGGTAATCCGAGCCGCGAATCTGATCCGGCGACGTTTGTCAGTAATCCGCGGCCGAATGTTTCGATGGTCCTCATTGAACGTCCTAGGACATTTAGTCCTGGAAGTACCGTTACTTTTCGAGTTAGCATCACCAATACGGGTGCCGCCCCAGCGACGGGTGTTCGCGCCAGAATTGGTGTTCAAACGCCACGAGGATTAACTTTTAGTCAGCCAAATTCCAGTTCTGACGCCTCTTTCGTCAATGGGATACTTTCCTTCAATATTGGAAATGTGGAAGCCGGTGCAAACTTTGTACGCACAGTTTCGTTCCGGGTGAATAGAGTTACCCCACCTGCTACTCCCGGCGGCGCGTCAGTGCTTGTTTCCGCAAACAATGAGATCAACAACCTGACAGCGGAATTCAGCGTTGAATCGGATAGTGAAGACGAAGATATCACCGATCAAAACTTGAGCGTGACGGTGCCGGAAGTTCCGGAAGCCGATCTATCGGTCACGACGTTACAGGACACGAATATCACGCTGACCCCTGGCGGGTTCTTTGGTCAAGTATGGAGCGTTAAAAACAATGGACCCGCTGATGTGTCGGACGCAGTGCTTTCGATTACGCTCGATCCACGCTTGCAGTTGAGCACAGGTCTATCTTCGCCGGGGTTCAGCCAAACGGGTCAGGTTGTCACCTTTAACATCGGTGCCCTCGCCGTCGGAGCGACGCAGTTAAGACTAGTCACCACTTCGGTTGCAACGACTGCTACCGGGGACGCACCGATCATCGTTTCCGGGGTCGTGACCAGTGGGATTTCGGATCCCAAGGTGTCCGATAATACGTTTGTACTTGAAACCGATTTTGAACCTCATCCGACTTCGACCAAACCGCTTGTCGCCAATGGCAATGGTTCCTCTGGCGGTGTTAACCAGCCGCAAGTCATTCCGCTTGATGACCTCGGGATCGATGATGTGAATCCCGCCGATTTTGTCGAAATCGGCCAACCTAAGAATGGAACGATTGATTTTGACCCAGCGACGAAATCGGTTCGGTATATCCCTGCTCCGAATTTCCAAGGACCGGATTCCTTTAGCTACACCATCGAGCGAGCCATCTCGGATTCACTTGTTTTGGCGATCACTAATCCCGATGGAACTATCGATTATCTCGGTTTGCACTCGGCGGGCTGGTTAACCAGCGGTAGTGCAGGAGGATCGTTTCAATTCCAGGCCAGTTTGTCCGAAGCCAGTCCGGCCGTCATTTCCGCGTTAACGCATCGTACGGTATTGCCTCGAGTGGCTTTGATTAGCCGGGACGAAGTCCAAGGCCAGAATCGAACCAAGGAAACGCTCCGATGGACGATGCACAACGTGTCGTTCGACAACTATGGATACGCTTACGACGATCAAGACTCGCGTCCTCGCGAGTCTTTTTCAGCGAAGTTTGGTTTGATTGAATTCAATGTGGCCGATGCGGATCAAAGGATCACAAGTCGTTACCACGCAGGGTTTGATTTTGAATCGGCAATTCCGTTTGATTCCAAAACCTTTGTGGTGGCAGCAAATCCATTGCCCCTCACGCCAAGTTTAATCGCGCAAGTTCGCGGGGAGGGGAATTATCTCCAAATTGGCAATGTAGGAGGCGTTGAGATCGCAGATTTTAGTGGCGCTTTGGACCGCAGAGGGAACATCACCGCCATGAGTGAAATCACCGTCAGGATGCCAGGAGGGGTGAATTCGGATCGCGCGGCTACTTTCTTATTGCAAAAGAACTTTACAGGTGAAAGCCTTCCTGCAGTGACGTTAACGCGCGGGTTTGGAACGGATAAGCAGCGCGACGCGGCGACCACCTGGAAGCTTTCCAATGTCAAAGTCAAGAGCTTCGGTACGGAACTCGTCAATGACGACACCAGTTACATCTTCAGCTTGTCGTTTGCTAGTCTCGAAGCGACTCAGCAAGTTCCGCAAGACGATGGATCTCTATCTCCCACGACGGTGAAAATCGAATCGTCAGGAACGGTGACGGGAGGCACCAATTTCGGAAATGTCAACTTGAATGCAGGTGAACCCGTTCAAAGCGGAGAACAGGTGCTCAAGTCGGCCTCGGGTAGTTTCAAGCTCAACAACATTCAATTCGCGGTCACACGCAATCCAAGCAATTTTGATGCACGGACGATTGTGATTACCAAGACATCGGATGTGGCAACCCCTGGTTTGATAGCTGCTGTAGCTCGAGGCGCTTCGATTGGAGATCTCACTTACTTTGGTAGAACAAGTCGAGGTTCTGAGGGACCGACCTTCTTAGAATGGCAACTCAATAATGTGGTCGTCACGGGGTATCAATATTCCAGCGAGAATCTTGGAACGGAAACCATCTTCCTAACGGCAGATTCCATTCAAGAAAAAGTCGATTTGAGCCCCACCGGACCGGGAGAAGGTCCTACGGTGACGGTGAATACCCAAACTCAAGCCGTCACGCCGCGCAGCGTGGAGTTTTTGAGGCGAACTGGCTTTAAGAATGATGCCGATGTTTACTTGAAGATCAATGAAGCGGAGATTCAACTGGTAGATCTTCAGTGGGATGGACGGGGAGCCATGTCGGCGTCACTCCCAATCAACGTCTACTCTTCTGAAATCTTGGCAGCGACCGCTTCCGGCCAGACATTCGCAACAGCAACAATTTTCCGGGTTAAGTCCCCTGAAGGCAGTAGCAATAGACCGATCGAGTTGCAGAAGTATGAGCTAAAGAATTTTAAGTTCAACACCTTTAGCCAAGGAGATAAAGTAGATCAGAGCCCAGTTGAATTGGTGAGTTTCAGTTTTAGCGAATTGACGTTCACGGTGCAGGACGTTGAGCGGAGGGTTTCGAAAACGGTCACCCATAACTTCACGACCTCCGGCACAACGGGCGAACCTGCGAAATTCGAAAATGCAACCGAACGCGTACCCGACGGTTTGTCCATTGCAGGGGACAATATCGGGATGAATCGGGTGAACTCAATTGCGGCATCGATTCTGCCGTTTGATGTCGGCCGATCGAGTATCTCTTTGAGCCTCACAGGTCAAAACGTGGCTTCGCTATTCTGGGATGCGAAGGTTCGAGGGACAACGATCCCGAGGTTGTCCGTCGTGAACGCGAACAACGGTGACGTTCTCACCGAGTTTCTGTTCCGCAATGTGCGTGTGCTGGGATTCAACTTCAACATCACCGCTGAGGATCCGACGCTGGATGTGACCCTCGACTTTGATCGACTCGATGTGTCGCAAGCGGGGAAGGATTTTGCGGGTTCTGATCTTCCTCTGAAGACCGCCATGATTGACCAAACGAGCAAACGGGCCACGGGGATGGGCGATTTCGGTAGCGTAACTCGGAATGATCTCGCTGGAGAAACAAACCTGCGTCTGGGACCTGCGAACAGCAAAAAAATTGGAGTGGATTCGATCGGTTTTAACATGTTCACCGATTCAAACAAAATCCAGAGCGCGGGTTTCCAGTTTGCTTTTTCTGGAATGAATCAATCGGTTCCTGGTTTGATTGCAAGCGCCGCGGCCGGGTTGGAAATAGTCTCGCCACAAATATCGCAATTCCGCGCTACCACCAACTCTTCTCGAACGAATCACGCTTATGCAACATTTGACTTGGGTAGCAAAGCGAAAATTGGGAATGTCTTGATTGGGATAACGGATGGCCAAGATGGTACTGTGTCGTTTGGTTTAAAGCCGGACGCGGTGACCCAAAAGTTGAAATTGCCGGATGCCAGAGAGCGGCTTGTTGATCTACCTCCCACCAGCTTCAGCTTCGTAACTCAAATCCCGAGTGATAAGATTCCGTTCGTCGATTTGCAACTTGCACCGATCGCAAGGGCCATCGTTTCACTCTCGGTACGCGCGGGTTTTGCCGATGGCGACAACGATCGTGTCGATGATGGTTTAGAAACGGGTGCACCGAACAACGGTGATGGCAATCGCGATGGCGTTAAAGATAGTCAACAGAGAAATGTGACATCAGTACCGCATCCAGTCACCAATCAATACGTGACAGTTGCTGCACCGAATGGGCAAACGCTCAATGCAGTGACGATTGTGTCGCCTCAGGTTGGGGCACCAAACGATCTGGATTTCAGAGTTGGTTTGCTTCAGTATGATCTGACCGGCGTTGCACCCAACGCGGAAACGGTCATTACCATCTTTGTGTCAGGCACAACGAATTTTAACTCGTTCTATAAATACGGACCGACGCCGACGAACCCGATCCCGCACTACTATCGCTTCCTTTATGATGGTCGCACCGGAGCCAAGCTCTTCAGCGATCGAATTGAATTGCATCTAATCGATGGTGAACGTGGTGATGATGATATCACCGTCAACGGCCGGATCGTCGATCCAGGTGCTCCCGTGATCAACAACGCTCAGTTCTTCTACTTGAACCCGATTCTCACCGCAGATGTCAACGACGACGGCTTAGTCCAACCCCTCGATGCATTGTTGATTATCAACGATATCAACCTTAACGGTGTCCGAAACCTCGCACCACCGACAGCGTTCCCCATCCTCGAATACTCCTTTATCGATGTCAGTGCAGACAACGTCGTGTCCTCCCTCGATGCATTGATCGTGATCAATGAACTGAATCGAGCGTTGGGCGAGCCGAGTGATGTCGGCGGCCTGCGCGCTTCGAGTGAACCGATCGACGTGAGTCCGTTCCTCTTGTTGCCCCCACCAACGTATCCCGCGTTTAACTTCGGCTCCGACGAAGACGAAGAGTCGACGCAGTCTCAGTACGTTGATGATGTCTTCAGCGAATGGCAGTAGTGGAAGTGTGAAGTGAGAAGTGAGAAGTTTGAAAGAGTGAGCTCCTAACTTTTCAAACTTCAAACTTCAAACTTCTCACTTCAAACTTCTCACTTCAAACTTCTCACTTCAAACTTCTCACTTCAAACTTCAAACTTCAAACTTCAAACTTCAAACTTCAAACTTCAAACTTCCCTCCTCTCTTGACAGCGGATCGTTTACATTTGTAATCTGTCGGGCGAAGGAGGCTTTCCATGCAGATTTCGGATGCGGAATGGATGGTGATGAATCTTGTTTGGGGTTCGTCGCCGATCGAAGCGGCCGAGGTGATTGAGAAACTGGCGGCTGCGAACGGCTGGAGTGCGGCGACGGTGAAAACCATGCTGCATCGCTTAGTCAAGAAAGGTGCGCTTGCAACGGAACAAGTTGGCAAGAAATACCTTTACAAACCCAAAGTCCGACGTGAAGTCTGCGTGCGGCAAGCGAGTCGATCATTCCTTGATCGCGTGTTCGGCGGCGAAACGGCACCGGCACTCATTCATTTTGTGAAGACGACCAAGCTCTCGCCCCAGGATGTAGCGGAGATCCGCGCGATCCTCGAAGAAAAACAAAATCAGAAGGAAGGAGACAAGCCATGATGGTTTCAGGGATGGACCGATTTGTTGAACTTTCAAGCGATTGGTTATCGTTGTTGGTTTTGGCAGCATGGAAAGCGCTGCCGCTGATCGTTATCGCGATCGGCGTCGGATTGGCATTGCGCAATCGACTATCACCGAAAGTTCAAACAACCCTATGGATGATCGTGATCGTTCGATTGCTACTGCCCGTCTCCATCGATAGCCCATTCAGTTTGCATGGCGCGATTGACAAGTTGGTTGAGCGCGATGGCAAAACGATAGAAGCTCAGCTTCAAACTTCTGCAACCGACCCCAGTCAGTCCAATGAGGTCGTACGTCAGTGGGTACCCCAAGCGTCACCGGCTTACCAAGTGCAAAACGAGCGGCGCGTTGAATGGGACTTGCTCGCCACTGTCGCTTGCTTCACCGCGATCTTAGGTATCTCATGTTTGCTAATCCTTCGAGGGATTTTTTCGCACGTTCGATTCAGTCGACAGTTGCGAGCTTGTCGCAAACTAGAGAGTATTGCAATTACTCAGTGCTTGGATGAGGGTTGCAATGCGCTCCAGGTCCAGCGACGGCCGATGATTATCGAAGTTCCAAAGCTGGCGCATCCCGCCGTGTTTGGTTTTATCCGCCCGGCGATATGCCTGCCGTTGGATTTTGCAAGTCAAGTGACCGAGCAAGAGTTGGGTTGGGTATTTCGACATGAGCTCGCGCATATCAAACGACGTGATACGGTGATGATGGTGATTGCGTCGTTGGCTCAAGCGTTGCATTGGTTCAATCCCTTGGTTTGGTTGAGCACTTCAAGGCTTCGACGCGCCATGGAGTCAGCGGCGGATGACATGGCGGTGGGCACGTCATCGACGGCGGATTCGGTCGCTTATGGAAAGTTGTTATTGCGCTTGGCCCAAGCTCAAAGCGATCCTTCCGTTGGGCCGATTCTGGGATTGTTGCCCTTTGCATCATCGAAACAGCTCAAGTATCGGGTTGAAAGGATTGTGCAAACGAGACCGCTTCGCAGCCGTCGCTATCAAGTGTTAACGGGAGTCTGTGTACTCGTTCTCGCTGTGATCGGATTGACGGATGCGGCGGATAACGCGATCAAGGATAAACCGGATTTACATTTGCTTGATCTTCCCCAAGCCGACGTGCGAATAACGCTCGATACTTGGAACGCCGAAGAAGACGATGGTGTCAAGGTATCGCGAACCTATTCGGTGGGAACGTTGATCAACTCGATGCATTCCGAAATGCCCTCGGAAGGTTTGGAGTTGAAGGAACAGTTATGTCGTTGGGTTCCCGGCTTGACTGCGATACGCGATAGCATCGAAGTCAATCAAGAGTCTCTCGTGGCGAGTTTAACCGAGACGCAGCACGATCGATTGAAGCGAACGCTGGAGATTTGGGAGCATGGTGAACCGAAGCAGATTTCGATCGAGACACGGTTCATACGAACGAGCTTGGAGAAGGCGAGTTCGATCGATTGGATCGCAGGTCAAATTCCGACGGCGAGTGTAGCGGGGAGTGGTCCAGCGATGGCTTCGCTCATCTCCGAGGAAACGTTAGCCAAGCTGATCCGTAGTTTCAATTCTGATCGCAGTGTCAACATTCTGTTTGCGCCAAAGCTTACAACGTTTGAAGGTCAGACAGCGGTGTTGGCGAACGAAACTCAACATCCTTTCGTTACGGGTATCAGCGCAAAGGGCAATGGTAAGTTCGAACCTCAAGTCACGGTGATTGGGGAAGGGTATCGCCTTGCCACGACGGCATGTTTGCGCGAAACGGGTTCTATCTCGCTCGATATCAATGTCAAAGCGTCTAAGGTTCAAAGCGTTTCGTATGCCAATTTACCAGTGAGGCATCCCGATCAGACGCAACCTTATGTGACCGTTCAAGTGCCAAGCGTTAACACAAATGTCGTCAACATGCGAGTTGAGCTTAAGCCGGGCGAATCGGCGATCATTGTGATTCCCGAGCACTTTCAGTTGGATTCAGATCAAACGAGCGCCGGCACCACAATGCTTGTGACGATCACCCCTCGATTGCTAGAATCTGAGTGACCGCGCTGGAGTTCAAGCTTTAGCTTGTCGGGCGCTGGAGTTCAAGCTTTAGCTTGTCGGGCGCTGGAGTTCAAGCTTTAGCTTGTCGGGCGCTGGAGTTCAAGCTTTAGCTTGTCGGGAAAAAGAAGAGGGCGCCTAAAGGCTTCACACCAGCGCGGAGGGCGCCTAAAGGCTTCACACCAGCGCGGAGGGCGCCTAAAGGCTTCACACCAGCGCGGAGGGCGCCTAAAGGCTTCACACCAGCGCGGAGGGCGCCTAAAGGCTTCACACCAGCGCGGAGGGCGCCTAAAGGCTTCACACCAGCGCGGAGGGCGCCTAAAGGCTTCACACCAGCGCGGAGATCGCCTAAAGGCTTCACACCAGCGCGGAGAAAACATGAAGATCTGGATCGACGCAGATGCAGCTCCCCGAGCGGTCAAAGAACTTATTTTTCGAGCTTCCGCGCGGTTGAATATCGCCGTCATACAAGTCGCTAACCAATCGATTTGGACACCTTCGGAAAACTCGCTCGTGTCCAGTGTTACCGTGCGCGAAGGGGCGAACGTCGCCGACCAATACATCGTTGCCAACGCAATCGCAGGAGATGTCGTAATCACTGCCGATATTCCACTTGCCGCTCAATTAGTCGAGAAGCGGGTTTATGTGATCGAGCCCCGAGGGGAAGAATTGACCGATCGAAATGTATTCTCACGGTTGGCAGCTCGTGATTTCTTCGATGCTGCGCGCGGAGCGGGCATGGAGATTTCGGGGCCTGCCCCTTACACGGCCAAAGATCGCACCGCTTTCGCTTCGACGCTCGACCGAGTTCTCACACGCGCGCTGGCGCGGGAGTCAAAGCCATAGCTTGCGCTGGTGTTCCAGCGCTGGTGTTCCAGCTTTAGCTGGCGCATTTTTTAATTTAAGCGAAGAGATCGCCTAAAGGCGCTGGTGTTCCAGCTTTAGCTGGCGCATTTTTTTAATTAAGAGATCGCCTAAAGGCTCCACACCAGCGCGAAAATCTTATATAATTGCGCCGGGCAATAATCTTCTAAAAGGGGGCGAAGCTATGCCGCAAGATTCTTGTACGATGTATCGTTGGCGCACTTGGACTGACGCGCAGCGCCAAACGATTCTTGAAGAACGCAAACAGCGCAATCATCCCTACCATTCACCTGCGCATATCACAAGCGATCAAACAACACGGTATCTCATCACAGCCGCATGTTATGAACATCGTCCCATCATCGGTGCCCCCGAAAAACGGCTTGCTGAGTTTAGTTTGCAGTTGACGGAGCTGTGTTATCAGTATTGCCGCGCTTTGTTCGCTTGGGTCGTTCTGCCAAACCATTATCATTTCCTGGCAGATATTCCTGTCCTGGATGGTTTGTTTCAGTCCTTAGGGCAGTTGCATGGTCGAAGTTCATTTCAATGGAATAGGGAAGACGACTCGCGCGGGCGTAAAGTTTGGTGCAAAGCGGCTGAGACCGCGATGAAGTCAGAAGGGCACTTTTACGCAACCGTTAACTATGTGTTGAATAACCCTGTGCATCATGGGTACTGTGCCAAGTGGACTGACTGGCCGTTCAGCAGCGCAGTTGAGTATCTGGAGAATGTAGGTCGCGAGCGCGCGGCAACGCTTTGGCTTGCTTATCCGCTCTATGGTTATGGCAAAGATTGGGATCCACCCGAATTGTAATCGCTGGTGCTGCGCTGGTGTTCCAGCTTTAGCTGGCGCGTTTAATTTAAACGCGGAGATCGCCTGCTTGCGCTGGTGTTCCAGCTTTAGCTGGCGCATTTAATTTAAACGCGGAGATCGCCTGCTTGCGCTGGTGTTCCAGCTTTAGCTGGCGCATTTAATTTAAACGCGGAGATCGCCTGCTTGCGCTGGTGTTCCAGCTTTAGCTGGCGCGTTTAATTTAAACGCGGAGATCGCCTGCTTGCGCTGGTGTTCCAGCTTTAGCTGGCGCATTTAATTTAAACGCGGAGATCGCCTGCTTGCGCTGGTGTTCCAGCTTTAGCTGGCGCATTTAATTTAAACGCGGAGATCGCCTAAAGGCTCCACACCAGCGCGGAGATCGCCTAAAGGCTCCACACCAGCGCGGAGATCGCCTGAAGGCTCCACACCAGCGCGAAGATTTTTGATTATGCTGTGAAGCCACTCCCGATCACATCCTTTGGAATGTCAGTATGTTTAACGCGACGAAATACTTCAAACACACCACCTTAGCGCTAGGCTTCCTGCTTTTAACGATGATCACGATGCATTCCGCATCCGCGCAGTATACCGAACAACCGGGAACTGAAGGGAATGGAAACTTCGTCATCGGTCCTGACTACAAAATTGATCCCGATCTCCAGGATCAAGGGAACCCGAAGGGAAAAGCGTTCGAGTTTTCCATGCGGCTTGCGGACAGCAAGATCTTCCGTGGCGATGACAAAACGCTTGACCCTAGAAAAGAGGTTCGCGCAGAACGCAAGATTTATGTTTATGTCCCCGCCGCTTACAAAGATGGAACGAAAGCCCCTGTCTTGGTGGCTCATGACGGTCCAAGCAACATGAACTTGCTTCGCAACGCCTTGGATAACTTGACCATCTCCAAGAACCCCGAAAGAAAGTTGCCTGCCTTCATCGTGATCTCCGTTCAAAATGGTGGCAACGACGGCAAGGGAAGCCAGAGAGGTCTCGAGTACGATACGATGTCGGATCGTTTGGCTCGATTCATTAATGACGAAGTGATGCCAGCGGTGCTTAAGCATCCTGAGATTCGTGCCGCTTACCCCAACATCGCTTTCACGGATAACCCTTGGGGCCGCGCCGCAATGGGGTGCAGCTCCGGAGGCGCGGCCGCGCTTTCAATGGGTTGGTTTCGACCCGACCTGTTTCGCCGATTGATCACGTACTCCGGCACGTTTGTTGATCAGCAAGATGATGATGCTGCCGAAGAAGCCAAGTTTCCCTTGGGAGCTTGGGAGTATCATTCAAGCATGAAACTCATTGAAACGACTGAAAAGAAACCGCTTCGTATCTTCACGCATGTCTCCGAGTTCGATAATCGCGCAAATGATCCGGAAGAAACGTATCACAATTGGGTGATGGCCAATGAGCGCACGGCAGCTGCGCTGAAGGCAAAGGGGTATGATTACCGTTACGTCTTTAGCAAGAATACCAAGCACTGCGATGGCAAAGTGTTTCAGCAAACGCTCGCAGATACGCTTCTTTGGATGTGGCGCGGTTATCAAGGCGAATGAACCGCCGCTTCCGCGTTCACTGCGATATGTTCCAGCACGCGACGATGGATCGCGTGCAATACGGGATCCGCTAGTGACTTCCAATAAAGACGTGGTCGCACATCGATTTGGTACCAAGTCGTACCATGTAATCGAGTCTGGCCACTGTTGAGTCGTTCTAAGTAGAACTCACCCCGTTTGCTCACAAACCCACTATCCAAATGCGGTGGATGCAAATGCGAAAAAGGTGTCCATTCTTTCATTGGCGGTGGTTGGCTGACTACATCGAATGACAATCTTTCGGGTTCGTTCCAAGCGGTGATCGGTTCCACAAAGGGACCTGTCGTGAACTCACAATGACGCACTGCCCCGACTCCGACTCCCGAGATGGTTGCATGCACGGGAGCTGCGATACCTAACTGAAAGTACCACGCCATTGGGGTTTTAATCTCTGGAAACGAAATCACATGTTGCCAGACGACTTCAGGGGGCGCGGCAATGTCAACGCTGGTCGTAACCGAGTGAATGGGTGCGTTCTTATCGAGTGGTTCAAGCAATAAGCAAAACGGTAGGAAGCACATCATCCCGATCATGCCTTTGCGTTCATCGACACCGGGTCGAATCTTTGAAACTGCTAGAGCTCCGCCGATCAAACTACCACAGATACTCAAAACACCGAGCAGCGGATAAGCCATGATCAAACAAATCGCGCCGTCAATACCGACTGCGAGCATCACGCCAAACGACATGATGTTCATGAAAACCGTCCAGCCGATGGTTCCCAGTGCTCTTCGGTCGGTACGTTGATAGTTGTAGACGAATCCGGTTACGGAACCCGCAACAACGGGAGCCATGAAGAACAGAATGAAGCCATACGTTTGAAACATCCATACGCTGACCATGCCAACAACCGTTTGGGTCAAACAGCCTAAACCAACGGCCAGAGAAATCGCTCCTAGAGACGACGTTTGTTGGCTGGGCATTACAATGGGCGTGTCGTCGGTCATGGGGGGCGCTTGATAGGCCGCAGCGAGTTGAGCGCGCTCGCGTTCTTGTTCGGCAAGCCGTTCGGGAGAATACCGAAGTAGATTCGAAGGGAGCAATCCAAGAATCAACATGGCGACAAGATTGAGCAACGGGGCCAAGATCAAAAAACCAACCCAAGGTGTCATGCCAACGTCCGCGGCGCGTCGCACACTCATCGCAATCGCGATCCAAACAAATGGGATCGTGAACATCAGCCAGAGGATGCCTGCCCCAGGAACATCCACGAGAAACGGAGCCTTGGTGCTGAGCCATGGATTAACGAAATCAATGGGGCTAAAGAG
Organism: Ottelia alismoides; assembly: GCA_037367405.1. Lineage (NCBI taxonomy): Eukaryota > Viridiplantae > Streptophyta > Magnoliopsida > Alismatales > Hydrocharitaceae > Ottelia > Ottelia alismoides. Next base: position 58,749 of record JAZKJV010007521.1, on the reverse strand, counting down.
ATGTCCTGTCAAGAAGTAGATGACTGAGAACTCAATCGCATACTTGAGGATCGCAAGGCCGAAACCGACGGTTACGTACTCTCGTTGCTTGACGGGACCGTTCAGGGAAAACCAAGACCACGGCGCACTGGGATCGCGTGGTGCCGCCGGAGGCGAAACAGATGCGGTACTCATAATTGGTCTCAATAAGACGTATGACCGCCCTATCTTACCGTTTTATAAGTGGGGTCGTAACAACTTTAGGCTTGGATAATCCGTCGCTAAGCGAAGAGTTGTTTGGGTCTCCGTAACTCAAACTGCCCCGCAGCGGCTGATCTTACATTCATATCTCGGGCAATCACCACTATGAATCCCATCTCCCCTCTCCCCGGAAGACCGGGGCGAGGGGATGGGGGTGAGGGGAAACGTCAAAGACAGCAGAAGAACACGTTCGAACTTGCGCTTTGGTCGATGCTACGAAATCGCAATGTGATGGGGATGAAATTTCGACGGCAGCATCCATTGGGAAAGTACTTTGCCGATTTCTTTTGTCCCGGAGTGAAACTCGCCATTGAAGTTGATGGTTCGTCACACGGATCAGATGAAGCAAAATCGCATGATGCAGCGCGCGATGAATGGATGAAAGCACATGGTATTCGAGTTCTTCGCTTCAGCGCCTATGACGTTGACACGAACTGGGAATGGGTGCGTCAAGCGATCGAACACGCGTTAACATCCCCTCACCCCCGACCCCTCTCCCCGGAAGACCGGGGCGAGGGGAGTTGATGATCTTTGAAGGGACAACCACGTGAACGAGCGATTGAACTCCAGCACGGCTTATGGCGCAAGCTACGGCTCAATGTTAATTCGCCGCGCTGCGTGAATCGTGACGTTCCTGTGGAATGTCAATCAAAGCCACGTAGTGGCGACATCATGTGGTCACAGGACGAGGAACATTTGCCCAATGCCCCCGGACATCTTTGCCACGAACATAAACACCTTTCTCGTTCCAGCTGAGGGCTGCATGTACATCCGCAGCGCAGTAGCGCAGCGTCAAAGCGCAGCGACGACGAGTAGATAAATTCGCTTCGGAACCATGTAACAGTAAGTCCGAATGAATCGAAGCCCAGCCGGCTGGCAATGGATTGCAAACGACTTCGCCATATTGTTCCGGACTATCAATCGTTTGGTTGAGCACGTTGTGATCTGCAGCAGAACTCGGTCGATAGGTCATGTGCCCGAAGTGATGACTTCCGGCAATGAAGTTCATGCAAGCGTTTTCGACATCGGCATCATCGATCGCAAGCCAAACGGTAACCGCTTTAGAAGGCGACAGTGGCCAATAACTTGCATCCTGATGCCAGGCAACCGCTTTGCCATCGCCGGGCAGTTTGCAGAAAAAGTGGGACCCCCAACCGATCACATTCTCGCCTAGTAGATCGCTGACGTAATCGACGATTTTTGGATTGGTAAGGATATCGTGTACCGGTCCATACTTGAGATGCGCCGAACTAATCGAGTAGCTATCACCTCCAGCTTTGACCACGCGCGCCAGTAAATCATCGAAATAGTTTCGAATCCCCAGAATCTCTTCAGGAGAATAAACCGGCAGTGGTGTCACATACCCGCGTCGATTGAAGTTCTCAATCTGTGCGGGAGTCAAAACACGTGGTGTTGAATTCTCAGTGGGGTAGAAATGAAGGTCACGGTCAAGTGCTTGCAATTCCGCTTCGGTAGGAGTAATCGCGAAGGATTTCATGAGATTCACCGATCAGTGGGTTTACTTAGTTAGTGAGGAAGGAGCATCGATCGCGCTGCCGCGCGACCAGTACAGGGAAGTTCTTGCAATATGTCGACTCATCGCTTTGGCCGCTGCGATACGATCCCGTTTCAATAACGCTTGCGCAATCTCCACATGCTCTTTGGCTTCTTCTGCTAGACGCTCGCAGTCATCTCGCGAAAGTGCATCGGCCCAAGCGGCATCGCGAAACGAGCGAAACAATCGGGATAGTCGCAATAACTCGCGTCGTAAAAAACTATTGCCGCAGTAATCACGGATCATGTCATGGAGCCTTGAATCCAACTCTCGCGCGGTGCGAATTTGTTTCTGCGTGCGGACTGGCGAGCGCGATAACGCTTTGAACTGTTGCAATAACCCTTTGAGTTGGCTTGGCGGAATCCGTCCCACTGCACCACGTATGGCTTCGCATTCCAAAGCCCTGCGGACCCGAGACACTTCTTGGATTTCGCGCGTCGAAAAGCTGTGGATGGTCGCGCCACGGTTGGGGAGGAGATCGACAACACCAATTCCCGCTAGTTCCGCCAGAGCTTCGCGAACGGGGGTCAAGCTTACGTTGAGCGACTGCGCGAGTTCTTGGGTTACCAATCGATCGCCAGCGCGATAAGTTCCGGCCACGATCCCATCGAGGATCGCTGAAACGACATACTCGCGTTTCTCGCCATGTGGCTGTGGTTTCGTAGGCATCGGCTCTCGACAAATATATGGTACAGGCATGATTATATATAATCGAAGACGCCGTGCAAGTAGCTACCGCTGCCAAGCGGTAGAAGGATTGAAAAAGAGGCTGTCCACCGTCTGGCGACGATGGTTACGGATCCACCGTCTGGCGACGATGGCTACGTAGCTACCGCTGCCAAGCGGTAGAGGGATTAAGGAAGAGGCTGTCCACCGTCTGGCGACGATGGCTACGGATCCACCGTCTGGCGACGGTGGGTACGGATCCGCAGACGGCGACAATGGCGAGCAATGCGATCGTTGTCGGTTCGGGGACTGCGGCCGCAGTGGAGGTGAAAGCTAACGCGGTGATTGGCAATCCGAGGTTGCCCCCAATCGTGCTCACAGCGCCGGTCTGTAAATCGATCCGCTGGAGAAACGCGGTTTGGAATAGAGGATTGAATGGATCGCTCAAGTCATAATTGCGTTGAATCGTAAACGCTTCGTTGATTCCATTCATCGCTAAAACGTCACTGGGAAAAACATCCAAGCCACTGATTGCGTCGGTCAGTCGTACCACATGTGTCTTGTTTGCCGTCGGCGGATCGAGTGCGTAGATCTCGCTATGGTATTCAAACGATCCATTGCCAAGATCAATTCCATCGACTCCCTTGATCAAAAGCCGTCCATTGGAGTCGAAGCTCAAGCCGTTGTCGAACATCAATAGATCCGAACTTCCTCGAATCGTCGCTTGCCCCGTGCTCAAATCGAACTGGACGAGTTCATCTATGATCGAATTAGAGAAATGCAGGCCATCATGAAACACCATCCATCCATATAGATTGCCTTGACCATCGAATGCCAAGTCATCGGCGCTTAAATGGGTAGGTCCGAGGAGTGTTGTCGTAAGTGTTTGAAGATCAAAACGGTGCAATAGCCCGGCGTCCGTCGGTAAGACGTTCTGATGCAAATATAGCTGCCCGGTAATGGGATGGAGTGCCATCCCACCTACGTTTGATAAATGAGTCGATCCTATTTGACGAATGACCGCGCCCGTGGTTGGATCAAGCTCATAAATGACAGACTCCACTCCGTCTCCACCGGTGATACCGATTAAGCCTGCGTGTGCAGTTGAAGCCCACGGTAAAAGAATGAGTGCATACAGCCCCCATGCGACGCTCCTTCGTACCCATGCCATTTCCAGCCTTCCTTGTTGTGATTCACAGCGGACGCTGATTATCCGAATTCGGCGAAAGCTGAGAAGGCAGGATCGATGATTAGTGATTCCCTGCTTGAGAAAGAGACTGTCCACTCAAACGATAGAGGAAGTCGACACATTCAGCACGCGTTAGTGGGTGTTTTGCCGATTGGGTATCGAAAAGTGCTGGAAAAACGGACCATCCCCCCTCGCGCATGAGCTCACCAAATTGTTTCCATGTGACCGGCTCTTCTCCAGAGTGATCGTCCGAAACTTGGACTGCTTTCCCCTGATTGGTTTCAGGGAATCGCTGACAAAGTCGGTAGAGCGATTCCTGAAGCTCTTTGCGTCGTACGGTTTGGTTGGGTTTGAATGTGACACTATCTGCATCGGCGCGCCATACGCCTTGAAGGGTCAACATATTAGCCGCTTCAAAATAGGAAGCGTTGGGATGCACGTCATGCCAAGGCCAGATCAAAAGACCATAGCCACCCCCGGCCCCGCGTACGAGTGCTTTCTGAATCTGTTCGACAAGCTTCGCGTCGTTCGCAAGCTCACTCGGATTCAGTTGCCGGTCCAAACATACGCTCGCGACGGTTCCAACTGCCGTCCCTACATGCATCATTTGCCCATGCAGTCGTAGTGAAGACTGCACCATGCTCGTAACCCCGATGTTCTTCGAGCAACCCAAGAGGCCTTTCATTTTGACAGGAATCAGTCCGCGCAGTGGAAACATGGCTCGATCCGTGTGGGCATTCCAGTTCCTCGCTCCAAAGAACTTTGGTTGCCAAGCTTGAGTGGTATCGTCGTTAACAAATTGTCGACGCGTCGGATGAAAGTCCATGTTGAACTGATAACCAAAAACACCGTCGGGCACCATGGTCTTTGCCCATAGCGGTTGATCGGATTCAGTACGCACATCATGCTCACGCAAGATCGTCATCGCATCGAGTCGTAGTCCTTCACGAATGTAAGGTTTGGGAGGCAGATGATCTGGCGTGCCGAAATCATCGACGAGCCGTAGCCCTCGAAACAGTTTGGCCGCATGCGCCTGTTGTTTGGGTGCATCGGCTTGCAGCCAATAAACAAACTCCAATGCTCGCTGCTTGGCATCTGCAAAGATCAGATCACGTTGCTTGGATGTCATATCCACGATGTTCTTCTGAGACGCACCCGGCTCGTCCTTTTCTAATGCATCGATGACATGTTGAGGCAGGGTACTGAGCGGATAGTCTTGTGCGGGCCAGTTCAATACGATGGTTTCACTCCCCGGTGCAAAATGAAAATGCATTCGATCGATCAATCGTCGATGGGTGTATACAGACCAGCCTGCGAAATTATAGATTCCTCCGCTCCCGTCCCAATCGACCCATAAACGGGCTTTGGCCACATCGGCAAACGATCGCGCATCGTAACGCACCGGTTTATCGATGACTTGCTCGCCTTCAGCTTCGCGCATTACGGGACACCAGCTAATCGGATTCATCTCTTGATGGCCGCCGGGATCCAGTGATTCGGGGGCGCTGGGTTCATTGAACTTTGATTTGAGGTCTGGACCTGCCATATAGCTGGCGCCGCTCAATCGAATCACGTCACCCCAGTCGCTTGAATCCACCGTTAATCTGGCCCGCACGGTAAGTTGCTTTTCTGAGTGCTCGCGATGCCGGAAATTGACGCCTAGCACTTGATGGTCTGCCGTCAGCACAGCGGTTGGCTCATAGTTTCGATGAACTTGAATTTGCTCGCGATAAGGTTGCAACCAAGTATCAAAGATCGCCGCCGCGGCTTTGGGTTCAATCGTATGGCTTCCGCACCAACCATTTCCTGGATGAGCAATGCCATAAGTTTTGTGATTGTGTTTTCGAATCTGCTCCAGGATTTCAAGGAACGCGCCGCTCGCGGGAAACTCCGTCCGTTTTCCTTCGACGATGGTCCATTCATCGATCGGTCCGATACCTTGCGTTGCGAACTGTCCACCCAGCCAATCGATATCGCTGACGAGGGTAATTCGGCGCACTCCCATTCTTGCCGCTTGAACGGCGCACGCGCAAGCGGATTCATCGCCACCCACGATCAATAGATCCGTTTCGATCTCGGATGCTAATGCCGATCGTGTTGCGAATGTCGCACTGAACAAAAGAGTGAAAATGTAGAGGTATCGTATCAACATAGATTTCAATGATGAATTGCGTCATCGAATCCGTAGCCATCGTCGCCAGACGATGGAGGGTTTCTTCTTTAAACCATCTTTCGTGCTCGTGCTCAATGAAATGGTGCTCGTAATCGTAATCGAAACGCTTTGTTTAGCGGTTAACAAAGACCCTCCCCGGCCGCTACGGCGTCCGACCCTCCCGCAAGCGGGCGGGTGGCTTAAGTGCTCGTGCTCAATGAAATGGTGCTCGTAATCGAAACGCTTTGTTTAGTGGTTAACAAAGACCCTCCCCGGCCGCTACGGCGTCCGACCCTCCCGCAAGCGGGCGGGTGGCTTAAGTGCTCGTGCTCAATGAAATGGTGCTCGTAATCGTAATCGAAACCGATAAGACCCTCGAGCAAGCGGGCGGGTGGCCAGTGGAGGGTTTCATAGGCCGAGTTGTAGGGCGGTCCGGTACGTTTTTCAAATGGTTTTGTCTAAAATGCGCAGAGCGTTGTAGCAACCATTTTCACCTTCAAGGGTTTCATTATGCGTTTGGCTTGTTTGTTTCTCGTGTCGCTCGTGATGTTGCCATCGGCATGGGCCGAAGTGACAACCAAAGAGATTCAGTACAAAGATGGTGATGTTACGCTCAAAGGTTACTTGGCTCTGGATCCAGCCAAAGTTGGCAAGTCAGCACCAGGGGTCCTCGTGGTTCATCAATGGATGGGGGTGACGGACTATGAAAAGAGTCGTTGTCAGCAACTTGCTTCGCTAGGCTATGTCGCGTTTGCTCTTGATATCTACGGTGAAGGTGTGCGACCAGCATCACCTCAGGAAGCTGGCAAAGTTGCTTCGACTTATAAGAACGATCGAGCGTTGTATCGTCGCAGACTTCAGTTGGGACTCGAGCAGCTAAAGTCGCAATCCAGCGCCGATCCAAAGCGGCTTGCGGCCATCGGTTATTGCTTTGGAGGTACCGGCGTCTTGGAACTGGCTCGCAGTGGTGCAAACATTCAAGGCGTTGTCAGTTTTCATGGTGGACTCGATTCTCCCGCGCCGGAAGATGCTAAGAACGTGAAAGCGAAGATTCTCGTTTGTCATGGGGCTGATGACCCATTTGTACCCGCCAAAGATATCGAAGCGTTCAAGGCGGAACTGACGTCGGCGAAAGTCGATTGGCAGATGATTTATTATGCGAATGCAGTTCACTCATTCACGCAACCGATGGCTGGCAACGACAACAGTCGGGGCGCGGCTTACAACGAAAAAGCAGATCAGCGATCATGGGTCGCCATGAAGGATTTCTTCAAAGAGATCTTCAACGAAAAGTAATCGCGACTCCGTTGACTAAACGGAATCTAGTGAAGGGACATCTGCGTCGCGTTTTTCAGCGCGACGCATGAATGGCATTTCGAACTTTAAAGTAGATCGTCTATGAGTTTTACTCGATGTCATGGTTTGGTTTTCGTCGTCGCTTCTTTGTTGCTCGTTGGTTGCGGAGATAAAACGACTACTGTCCCACCACCAACAACGCCAGCGACTGCGAAGGTAACGATGGAGAGTGAACTCCATGACCCTGCAAGGGTCGAAAGTCATGAAACGCCTGCGGAATCGAATGCAATCGCAGTTCCAGCGATAACGGCAGCGAATACTGAGCAACCTTCTCCCCGTGATCCATCCGCTTTAGCAGCGAACAAGACTTCGCCAGACACGAACAAGCAGTCGGCGGTTAAACAAGACGTCATCGCCAAGGAACCTGAGCTCGCAGCGATACCTCCGCCAACACCGGAACAGCTGGCGGCATGGAAGTTTCCGTCGAAAAACAAACTCAAGTTATTGCGATGCGTCGATTCTGATCAACTGACTTTTGCGACGAAGCTCGCTGCGTCCCCCGATGGACGAAGCGCATTTGTTGGCGGGGTTAAGCTGGTTTCGTGGCCGATTGATGCCGATCATCCCGAGCACACGTTTGTTGACTTCAGCAATGACGAAAAGCGTTTTATCAGTGCGCTTGCCGTCTCGCCTGACGGAGCGTTGCTGATAGCAGGGGACTCCGAAGGCTGGGTGTATATTTGGAATATCAAGGATCGCAAAGAAATCGCACGAGAACGCGTTTTCCAGAACGATGTCGTGTCACTGACCGTTTCACCCGATCAATCGCGTTTGGCTGTTTTGAGCCATGGGAAGGAAATCAAGGTGTGTCAGCTGGGCGATTTGAAATCAGTAAAATCGTTCGACGTGTCTTCGCCAGGTTTGAAACGCATTCAATACCTCAGCGCGAATCAAATTCTTTGTGCGTCGCAAGCTTTAGAACTCTGGAATTCCGACTCGGGATCACTTGAGAAAACGATTAGCCAGGATCGTTATCAATTCACGATGAGTTTGGTCCCCGGCAAATCAGCCTTCGCTTACGCAACCAAGGATGGATTACAGTTCGCAAACGTCAGTGACCAGACGCCTCTGGCATTGCTTCCGATTCAGGGGTTGAGTGATGCGCTGTTAAGTTTTCAAGCGAAGGGTTCTGGCCTGGCATGTTCTTCAGGGAGAGGCTTTCAAGTTTATGATCAAGGATTCGCTCAACCGCTTCAGATCGAAGAAGGTTATGGGTCAACTATCGTTGGCTTGAGCTGGTTACCTGAAACAAACTTGTTGGTTACGGTAAACGAAATCGGGCGCTTGAGGGTTTGGGGTGCTATTGAGGAGGGCAAGCCACTTAACTTATCGCCCCTGCACGAACAAGTCGCGGTTTCCAAGCCCGCGAGTTCCATACAGGCGATCGAAGTCTTGGATCTGCGAACATTACCGTTGATGCCAGATTGTGTGGCGCAGCTTTCGGACGCTTCTCAGATTAGTTATGTCGGACGCTTTAGCGCTGACGAAGCGACAGCCTTTTACAATTATTGGCTGAGCAAGCAGGGTTGGTCACGGGTTGCCAATGCGATGCCGATACCAGGGCAGTCGACGTATGAAAAAGACGGTTTTACGGCGAATGTAATGACTTCTGCGGAACCCGATCAAACTCGTGTCATGATCAGTTACTCAAGCAACGTCGACCTGCGTAACCTTGGGTTGATAAAGAGCCTCCCGGCGGCTCCAAGCTATGCGAACGCGGCAATCGTGATGTGTGATATCGAAGGGACTCTGCTCGAGTGGGAAGTCAAGGTGCTTAAGCAAATGCATGCCGATGGCTGGACGGCGTATGCCCGATTGAATTCATCACATAAGGAGCTACCGGACCAGCGCATGTTGCAGTTTGTGAAAGACGGCACGCTCGTTTTGATCGACTTAAGTAGCAAAGCCGATCAAGAGGGAAAGTGGTTATTGCGCATTACCAAGTTTTCGAGTCCACACTCGATACCTGTCCCCGCTGACGCTGGTTTCGTCGAGTTTGACGGGTCGACACAACCACTGCTCGTTGCAAACACGAGCTTGCGACCCGAAGCGGCACGGGAGTTTTATGACGAAGCCATGCGTTCGCAGGGGTGGCTTGTTCGCCAGCGTGGTCGCGTGGAGAACGAAGGTCGGGTATGGGGGAGTTATTCGTATGGAGAGCGCGATGTCATGATTGGATTCCTCCCCAAACCCGATGGCAAGACACTCGTGGTCACAGGTAAAGATGTAACCCGAAGCTCATGGCAGCTTCGGCCTGCTGAAGAAAACAAGCCTCGTGATGCTAACGCCGGATCAGCAGGTATCGAAGCGGCTGATTTCCCCAAAGCGAACGAGCAAGCCAAGATTGAATACGACGCAGAAGGAAAGACCATCACCATCACGCAGTCGTTTGAAGACCTGATTGCCATCGGTGCTGCGTATCAGGCATTGCTAGAAAAACAAAATTGGAAACCGACGCGTGAAGGGATCAAGAGTTCGGATTATGTCTTCTTAACGTTCGGTCAAGGAAAGCAAGAGATTAACCTCAGAGCGCGCAAGCAAGAAGCGAACGCGATCATTCAATTCGAAGGGAGCGGAATTGTTTGGAGCAAACCCTTGCCCGTGGCGCCGCAGCGAATCTCGTATGAGGCTTGGCTGCGGCAGCATCGTTATCCAACAGGCTTGGATCTGCTGCCGAAATATGAGGACGAAATGCAAAAGATCGCGATTATTCGGTGACTTCCATACCGTTCCGCGAACCCATCCCTTTCCAAATATCTCGCGCGATGCTTTCTGTGATGGACCGTGTTGAACCGTCCATGCGTAAACAATGAACCAGGCCACGATGGTAGCTGCGCGAAGTGATGATGCCGTAGGTGATATCGGTTTGGTTGCGTCCTTCGCGACTGCTTGTGACATCGATATCGTAATCGGCACCGCTCAGGTTGTAGAGGACTTTCGTTTGTGGAGTGAAAGTGGTCGTGAACCCAATGTGGATAGCGCGACCGCATACCCATTCGGTATGCCCATTGAACTGGCTCCAAGCACCACCAGCGAGATAAGGTCCGGTTACTTCTGCGGGAGTTTGAGGTTCTGTGGCTGGCATCCCCACCACGTCATGGAAACGCGGAGTAAACGCTTTCACTTCAGACATTGCAATCGTATTGCTTAAGCCATCAAGAAAGTCTCGAGATGAGAGCATGCGATTGGGACCGAACGCTCCGAAACCGTCTTGCTGGGTAACGGGGTTGTAGACCAAGTAGTTACCCATGTTTAACGCATAACTAAGTGGATAATGCTCTGCCGCTCCGGAGCTATCCATGCGCGGACGGTCTTCAACGTCGCTGGGGCACAGCAGCGTGGGTACACGTGTTGCGGCAACGCCATTCGGTGGCAATAAGTTTTTGTTCGATGCGTGATGGTAGCCAACTGAAAAGTTGATTTTTTCATAGATGCCGTAGCCTTCGACATACGGAAGCAAGAATGCTTGCGCCGACCATGGCTGACTAGCGCTACCACCTTGTGAGTAGGTCGAAGGGGGAAAGTTATTGAACGCGGCGTGATAGTTATGCAGCGCGAGGCCTAACTGCTTGAGATTATTGCTGCAGCTCATCCGCCTTGCCGCTTCACGCGCCGCTTGAACGGCCGGCAAGAGCAAACCGACGAGGATGCCGATAACGGCGATCACAACGAGCAGTTCAACAAGGGTGAAACCAAAGCGAGATTTTGTCATCGCAGGGGAAGTGGCGCGTAACATTTGGCAGCTCCAGGCGGCGGGAAAGTCGATCAACTGACGTTGCACTGGCTCGACTTGGCTGGCTGCTCGTACGGCTTGGAAAAGCCGGAGACTGGCTGGCTACGGAATCCATGTGTCTGCTGAGTACTGAGACTCAGTCTCAAATAGTGTGGCTATTGAGACCTGATTGTGCAATACCTAACGGGTGAGGAAAGCGAAAAAACTTCTGTTTCTCAGGCTTTTGCGCGAGATTCGCTTCGCAAAATGTCGGAGATTAATTTTTCTACGGAGTCATTCGGATCCACTTCCCTAGTCCCTTTGGGAGGGTCCTGGGTGGCTTGCCAGATCCGGTGGAGGCGTAAGAAACCGTCTTTGCCCCGCGCGATTTGTTCGAGCTCTTTTCTGCGAAGTTTTTCGTTCATGGTTTGAGTTCCTGCGCAATCCTACGCAACAACCAACGTCCCGGCCACCTCCTGGGCATGCTCTGTAAACCGCGCAACCTGCGGCTCCAGTTAGAATGTTGCTTTCATCCGTCCCCTCTCCCCAATGGATTCATCGAGGCCTTTCGATGTGTAGATTTCTCATTCTGTCCGTTTTGGTGACGTTCGCTTATCAAGGAAATTTGCTTGCTCAAGAGAAACCGAACGCAGGCAAATCGAATGCTGCTTCGACTCAAGAAAAGAAGCCAGCTCCGGCTGCAGCGCGTCGAGCACCCAATCCGGCGCTGGCACAAATCGACGATGCGCCGGGATTGCCACGCGTGCTATTGATTGGTGACTCGATCTCCATGGGTTATACACTTGATGTACGCGAACAGCTCAAAGGCGTTGCCAACGTGCATCGACCACCGACCAATTGCGGTCCCACAACCAATGGGCTTGCTAATCTCGACAAGTGGCTTGGAGAGAAACGTTGGGACGTTATTCATTTCAACTGGGGCCTTCATGATTTGAAGTACATGGATGACAAAGGGGCTTTAGTGGATCCGAAAGCTCCTCAAGCGAAGCAGCAAGTTCCGCCGGAACAATATGAAAAGAACTTACGCGAACTCGTCAGCAAGTTGAAAAAGACGGGGGCAACTTTGATCTGGTGTGCCACGACGCCTGTACCTGAAGGTTCCAATGGTCGCGTTGCTGATGACTCCGTTCGTTACAACGAGATTGCGGCAAGAGTGATGAAAGACAACAACGTGGCAACCGATGATCTCCACGCATTCGCTTCATCACGTTTAAAGGAGATTCAGTTGCCGGCCAATGTCCATTTTTCCCCCGCAGGTTCAAAGGTACTTGCAAAGCAAGTATCGGAATCGATTGCTGCAGCACTCAAAGAACGCAAGTAGCTACCGCTGCCGTAGCTACCGCTGCCAAGCGGTAGATGGTTTAAGGAAGGGGCTGTCCACCGTCTGGCGACGATGGCTACGTATCGGTAGATCTCTTTGACTTCGCGATCTTAGCGGCTTCGCGCGAGGATTATGAAAGACCCTCCCCGGCCGCTACGGCGTCCGACCCTCCCGCAAGCGGGCGGGTGGCTAAAAAAATCTGGCGACGATGGCTACCTTACGCTCGATGCGCCTAATGTTTGACCGTCCTTGGATGGTCGTTGCAAGCTCGTCGGAAGCTTCATTTTGTTGTACATGCCCAAGTCTGGGCTGCTACCCGCTTCGGCGAGCTGCTGTGCAAGCGTTTTGTTACCGCTCGTGAAGACCACAAACGGAATGTTGGAGCTCCAACGTTGCCAAATCGGTTTTCCTTCAAACATGATTTCCATGCCCGATTTGAACTCGTTGACTTGATGGCTTCCCGCGCCGAAGTAGTGAACCGTTTCTGATTTCGGACCTGTGATGGTTGCTACGAGTTTTAATGGAGCACCTGGACGGCTACGGCACTGAATGCGCTGCACTTGTTCTTCAAGACTCGATCGAACTTGCGCTTGATACTGTCCTGGCACTTTGCTGACATCAATATCGACATCGACCCCCGCGCGCAAGATAAATAAGTCGGGTTGCTTCTTGGCTCTCGCCAAAGTTTGTATCGCATCATCATGTGGCAAGTCGGTGAGGAAGAGTTTGCCACCTTTCTTATCAACACTGGCAACGAGATTCTTCCCCATGCAGTTCTCAATGCCTGAGATACCGCTGTACTTCCAAACTTTGATCCCTGTTTCGAATTCAAACAACAACTCGTTGGCGATGAGGATGAAGTTATCATCGACAAAGCAAAAGTTGCCAGTCTTCGCCTCTGAGACTTCACCATCAAACAGCACTTCTCCCTGGTTCAAATCCCAAATCATCACTTTAGAACCGGCGACCGCGGCAAAGCGTTGTCCCGAAGGGCTTAGTCCGGTGCGCACACCCGTTTGCAGCCCTGGGGCTTGACGTGCCAAAGGCTGAGCGCGTGAGTCAAGCGGTAATAAGCCAAACAACTGATTGCCGCATAATGCTAAGAACTTGCGGTCATGACTCATCGATGGCCAACACTCAGAGCCGACTTTGAAACGGTAAAGCGGTTTGAATGAATCAAAGTCCCACACGCATCCATCACCAGCTTGGCAAATGGTGACTAACTTGTTGTCGTTGCCGAATGCGGAGTACTTCCAATTGCGTTCATCATCCGTTCCTTTTCTGGTTGCAAAGGGACTCCATAAGTTAACTGCGGAGGCCTCGTTCGAGGTGATTCGAATCGTCCCTCCTTGTCCTTTGCCATTTAGATTGGCGACGACGATCTGTTCTCCATCATCATGAATGGCGCGCGCGGCCCAAGTGCCAGGACCCTCGAAGATACCGATCAGATCTCCGGTTTCGAGATTCATCAACGGAATGCGCGTCGTTCCGCTTTGCCCACCACGAGACTTATTTTGATAAGTCATCGCGGCCCGCTTGGCTCTTTCATTCACGATCAGTCCCGAGGCGGTTTCCCCATCCCGAACCGGCGGGAGCTGCATGTTGCGAATGTTATAGCTGGCAGGAGGCAATGGATTTAACGAGATCTTCCATTCACGTCCCGGTTCAAACTCAATCACATCGTTCGTTTGTTTAAAGTCGACGCCGACTTCACGCGGTGGTCCCGCGGGCGTTTTCGGTTTCGATGTGCTGCTTGGCCGTGGAGTGCTCGATGGCTCAGGTGTCATCGCTTCAAAGGGATTCGCATCCGCTTTGGACATATTCGACTTCACGTAAGCTTGATCGGCCGCAGAAAGCTTGTTGAGTGGAATCCGTTGTTTATCACCCGCAGGTCGTTCAAGCACAACGAAGTCACCATCGAGTTGCAAAAAGCGGGCTTCGATAGAGAACTTACCCGTTGCGTCGGTCCACGTGCGCAGATCTTCGGCGAACACCAATCCGGTAGAGAAGAGGCAAGAGGTAAGGAGTGAAAAAAGTCGCAATCGCATAGACCGCCAACCTACGATCGAATAGGACCTGAATCAAACGAGATCATAACATAGTCAAAAACAAATGTCACGACAATTGTAGCGTCCCGCGCTGGTGTTCCAACTTTAGTTGGTCTTGACAGGAACCGAAATTCGAAAAGGCTGTCGATTTTCATACTCCAAGATACGGTTCCAACGCTCTGCCTTTTCGTTTTCAGGGGCATTTTCCCAAGCGATTTTGGCGAATTTTAGTGCCTGTTCAAAATCACCCTGTTCCGCGTACGCGGCAGCAAGAACGCTGGATGTCACCCAAATATCTGCGTCTTTGCGTTGATACATCAGCAGGGCATTCTCGACGGCTTTCGATCCATTACGGAAAGCGGGATCGGGACAACCGCCTTGGATACGCGCCAGCGAAACTCCCGCAGAGGTGAGACTCGCATCGAGCGTATAGGCGAGGTTGAAATCGTTCATTGCGTTTTGCCAATCACCGAAAGTCTCATGAAGCTTGCCGCGATAGTAAGCTGTCATGGCGTCATCTTTTAACTTGCATTCAACGTGCATCAAATCCTGCAATGATTCAGAATAGTTGCCTAACGCCATGTAATTCATGCCGCGATGGAAACGGCTCATCTGGTCTGTTCCATCTAGATCAATTGCCTTGTTGAGATCGTCCGCAGCCCGTTGGTAATCGCCCATGAGATAAAGCGTTGCGCCTCGGTTTGCCCAAAGTGTGGCAAGGCGTTTGTTCAATTCAAGGGCTCGTGTAAACACATCGTAAGCCAACGGATGCTCTTCACGTCGATATAACTCGACGCCGTATTCAGCGAGGGCATGTACCGTCAATTCGCGTCCACAGGTGAATCGCAAGATCCCAAGCAACCCACGCTGATAAAGAAACGGCGTCACTGCGATCGCAGCAGCATGTCGCAACTGCAACGCGCCATAGACAACAAGGCCGGTCACCGTGAATGCAATAAAGACCGCCAAAGCGATACCAAGATTATTGGTTGCTGCTAAAACTGCGACAACTGCAGTGAGAATGAACAGTGGAAACAAGGAAATACGAAGCGCGTTCATCTTAAATTCACCGAGTAGTTTCGACGCGATGTGCCTAATTCGCTTTTAACACATCGATCGACGGGGCGGGAACCAAATTCACTAAACGGTCGGCTCTCGATTGGACGTCTTCAGGGCTACCGACAACAAAGATGAGTGTCTGTGAAAGCGAAGCGTTGTCGGGCCAGCTTGTTTCAACGCCGGGCAACAAGATGTTTAAGTTGTGTCCAGGTAAGTCCAGCTTGTTATAGACCGCGGTTGTTTGATAGGGAGAGTTCGGATCCGTTTGTTCTCCAAAAACGGTGGCTAATGCGAGTTGGTCTCCGTAAGCCATTGCCCAGCCACCGACTTCTTGCGGCTTCCAAAACTTATAACCATCGTCATCGAACTTTCCCTTCGCATGACGCTGGTGCGGTAATGTCGTTCTACGCAGCGGTGTCCAGCCTTCAAAGTAAGAAGTCATCGAACGCGGCCATAGGTGATCGGCTACCATGATCGTTTCACTGGCCATGGTTTCTTGCCATTGCTTGCCATCCCATGATTTAACGAGCACGTTTCGCAGGTTCCAAGGTCGACGAAGTACTGCGCGAGTTAGCTTTAAACTGCCATCTTCAAGCACATCGTATTGGGAGAGGGTTTCAAAATCCGGTGTGCCATGTCGGTCGAGTTCCGAATAAAACCAATGCTTGATCTGTGAACGAAACACCAGCGAATTCGTTTTACCGGATCGAGGTGACTCCAAAACATCGCAGGTATACTTGCCGTGAAAGCAACCTTCCATCGTGACATTCGCGCGGCGATCTTTATCTCCTGAAGTATGCTCTGATCCGTTGTATCGCATGTTCCAATAGGTCCATTGAATCACGCGATCCGTGGTTTCGCCTTGAAATGAGTCCCCGATAAGGTTGGTATCGGGGGCGAGATCGAGGTCATAGATTTGAGCGATTGCACCACCCTTATTAAAAACAAACTTGAAATGCCTGTTGCTTGAACTCTCGACGGTGAGGGTGCGATGTTCGGCTTCGTAAGTGCCACGCAACTCTGCCGCTTCGATGCTCGCTGAGCACGCGATGTTTAACGCGAATGCCAGGAAATATTGGATGAATAGCGGGTAGTGTTTCATGGCTTGAGGATCCACCATTGCAGAGATTCAAACGCCAAAACAGACGGGTGACTGGCATGTCGATGAGCGAAGCGTTTAAACTACTGCTTCCTACCGCCCACTTCAATTATGCCTTTTCGGGGATTTATCATGTCGATCCAATCTGCAAATCGTCGGCAGTTTCTTGCCACCACGGCTGCTGCGCTGCCTTTGATTGTGTCTGCCAAAGCGTTAGGTAAAGACGGAGCTACGGCAGCCAACGAACGGATCAATCTCGGTGTCATCGGCATTGGCCCTCGATGCACATATGATTTGAAAGCGATGTTGCAATTCAAAGATGTGCATTGTGTTGCGATCGCAGATGCACAAGCGTCGCGTCGAGATGCGGGGAAAGAACTCGTCGACAAACACTATGGCAATCAAGACTGCAAACTCTATCGCGATTTTCGTGAGTTGCTCGATCGAAAAGACATTGATGCGGTGATCGTGGCCACGGGGGATCGTTGGCACGCTGCCGCTTCGATGCTAGCTGCCAAAGCAGGTAAGGATGTTTATAGCGAAAAGCCTTGTGGGATCTCCATTGAACTTTGTCAACGACTCGCTTCAACCATTCAATCCACGGGGCGAGTCTTCCAAGCGGGGACACAGCGGCGGAGCGTGCCAAATTTTCAACAAGCCGTACGTATCGCGCACTCTGGCAAACTTGGCAAACTCAAAACGCTTTATGCTTCGGTATACATGCCTGTGCTCGATAACACTTGGTTGCCAGGTGAACCGACACCGGGACGCGACGTTGTTGATTGGAATCTTTGGCTCGGACCCGCCCCCTGGCGACCTTACAACAAAGCCTACGTCAGTGGCAAATGGCGCGGTTACTACGACTTCGACTCGGGTGCAAAGTTGCTCGACTGGGGCGCGCATACGGTCGACCTCTGCCAATGGGCAAACAAAGCCGACGATACTCTGCCGATCACCTACGAACCGAGTGAAAAAGGAATCACTTGCACCTATGCCAACGGTGTAAAGCTTTATCTCGATTTCTTGGCGACACCGTTTGGTGATCGCGGCCCCAATTGGAACACCAAGCTTGGTACTTGTCCCGTGAAGTTCGAAGGGGAAGAAGGTTGGATTGCAACGGGGGACAGTGGAGGCACCGATGTCTCCAGCGATTCGCTGAAAAAGGAACTTGAACCAACGGCTGACAAAGTCGTCGGACTCGATGTTTCTGCGCATGCAAGAAACTTCTTTGATTCAATAAAGACGCGACAACCGACCGTTGCCAATGCCGAAGTCATGCGAAACTCACATGTCGCTTGCCACGCTGCCGCTTTATCGTGGATCCTTCAACGCAAACTGACGATCGACCCGGCGAAGCAAATGTTTGTCAACGATGATGAAGCGAACGGATTAAGATCGCGTGCCGAACGCCAGTGGAGTTGAACGCGTACAAGCACTTCATGTGGACGCGGTAGAGGAACCGGGGCTTCAATACATTCGAGAACTCCAGGACCGCCCGGTTCCCGAATGACGACCTGCCGCATCAGACGAGGAAGTGACATGATTAGGGATTAGCTGGCTGCAATGTCACTTCGAGCTCAATGCGTTCTTGATCCCGTAAGACGGTGATCTTATGCGGCATGTCCGTGGAGAGACGTTCAACGGTTTGACGAACATCACCGTGTTGTCGAATCACTTGGCCAGCCAGTTCAACGATTAAGTCGCCAGTCTTAATACCTGCTTTCGCAGCTGCCGATCCATTTGCCACATTGACCACTAAAGCACCTTCAGTACCGGGTTTGAATCCTGCTTGAGGGCTTGGAGGTGCAACTCCCGCGCCGAGCAAAGCGCGGCGTACTTTGCCAAAGGAACGAAGTTCGCTGGCGATCCATGATGCATGTTCCGAAGGGACAGCGAATCCGATCCCTTCGTAGCCCCCGCCGAGCGTAGCGATGGCCGTATTGATGCCGATGACTTTGCCTTCGAGGTCGATCAATGGGCCTCCGGAATTACCTGGGTTGATCGCAGCATCGGTTTGTAAAAGCAACGCGCGCCGCACGCGTGGCAAGCTGCGACCTTTCGCGCTGATGATTCCTGCGCTCACACTTGATTGCAATTGAAAAGGGCTGCCGATCGCGAGCACCCAATCGCCGATATCCAAGTTATCCGATAGACCGAACTCTGCAGCAGGCAACGGTGAGTCTGATTTCACACGCACTACGGCGATATCGCTATCGCGATCGGAGAACGACTCGACGACTTCGAACTTAAGGCCTAGATTCGTTTCGACTTCAATCTTCTTTGCGTCATCGATGACATGATGATTGGTAAGAATCCAACCATCCGTGCTAATGATTACGCCACTGCCGAGTTCTGTGGGGCGATCGAATCGTTGATTCGCAGAGGGGTTGGCGCTAGGGTCTTCGTTGTTACTCCCTGGCACAGCGTTGTTATTGTTTGGGCTGTTGTTAGTTGGGCCAGGGCGTTGATTCGAGTTTTGATTGTTGCCACCCGCTGGGCGCGGCGTGGGGCCGTAGACAGTGAGCGTGACCACCGACGGCATAACTTGTTTTGCAGCTTCGCGAAACGCTTTGGAAAGTGCCCGCGCGTGAGTGACATCGTCCTCCGCGCGGGATAGTGTTGGAACCAGTCCAAATACCATGGCACAACACCATGCTGACCAAATCGGAAAACGGTTCGATGAGCATGGTCGATGTGGCTTCATGATGAACGGGTCCTTGTCGAAAGATTACTTACCAAGCTTCAAGATGGCTGCATCTAACTCAGCGGCTTGAACACTATGACGTACTACCTTACCAGAGCTATCGATGATGATCATCATTGGCAAGGTCTGTACGCCGAGCTGTGTTGCAAGGCCGCTGTCCAAGCCACCTGCTTCATGTAACTGAGGCCAAGAAATCTGATTTTCCTTGACAAAACGCTGTGCTTTTTCCGTTGAGTCATCGATGTTCACGCCGACGATAGTCAACTTCTTGTCACTGTATCGGCTCATCAATTGAGCGAGCAGACGCATGTCTTGTTTGCATGGTTCGCACCAAGTCGCCCAGTATTGAACGATCACGGGCTTGCCTTGCAAAGAACGTAAATCGAAGTTCTTGCCGTCGAGTGTTTGGCCTTTGAGATCCAGATTACGACCAACGGAATCGAGTCTTCGCACGGCGCCGCTAGAAATCTTTCCGGCTTCTGTTTGTGGGAACTTGGTCGCCGCTTCGCGATACCATTTCAATGCTTCGGCTTCATCGCTTTCGATCTCTTTATTGAAACCGAGTTGACGCAAAGCTTCGGCGGATTGGGGATCGGTCGGGAACTCGCGTACGAAGGTATCGAGTTGATCGAGCCACCACTGTTGAATCTTTGCCAAGTCAGGTTTGGGTTCACCTTGTCGAGCTAGATACTCGGTGAAGATCGCATGGTACTTGGTATAACCTTGCAAGCTTGGTTGGAGTTTCGCCATGCGATCGGCGAGTCGATTGAGTTGAGTGCGCCCTTCGGGAAACTCACCATTGGAAGCAGCCGAAGAAAGGGTTTCAACAAGCTGACGAACCCAGACTTCGCGATCATTACCACTGGCTGCTTCCGCGATCTTTTCAAGCGTTGCAGCGCGTTTTGCATGCAGCGCCGCAAGTTCAGCGGGCTTTTGCGATGCGAGTGCCATCTGCTGATCGATTTTTTCGAGATCAGCGACCAAGGCATCGGGCTGACCGGCACCGCGAGGATTTGGTTCATTGAGGTTTTGGGTCTTGCCAGTAAAGAAGACCCCTGCAACATCGGTTAACGGTTGGTTCTCAGCCAGTGGAATCGGTAGTTCAACCATACGCCATCCGCTGTTGGTTTGAACGAGCGTACCAACGAAGACTTGAGCATTCTTCCCTTCGGCTTCAAGCATTGCGACAACGCCTTCATAGACGGTTATGTCATCTTTGGAGCCATTGGTACCACTGGGAATGACGCCGGGAGTACCGGCGGCGAAGTAAGTCCATTTGGCGTTGTTCGCAACAACTTTCTGAGATGAAACGAGTTCACCAGCTTCTTTGCGAGCGCGTTCCAGACGATCGGTGACTTTGCGTTCGAAGTCACTGCCGAGACCCAAGGTCTTCATTTCATTTGCGGCGAGCAATAAGCGACGCAGTCGATCGGTGTCGCGTTGGGCGAGAGCCGCGACGACTTCCGAAGAGACTTCTTGTGCTGAGATTTGTTTCCAGCGATCGATTTTGAAATCTTCGTTGTCATCGATCGCCCAGCGCGAGCCAGCGGTACCGAGCCAGCGATACTGATCGGCTTTGCCATTGAAATCCGAATCGATATCTCGATAGATCTCAACGCCGTTGGCGAAGTAAGACCAGACATCGAGTTTACGATCATCATTGGTATCGACGAAGCGACGAAGGAGAACGCCCGTGGGCGAGTAGACTTCGTAACCGGCTTGTTGATCGGTATCAATTTTTTCGAGGCGGCATTTTTCCTGATCGGCATCAGGCACCACATCCATGTTGACTTCGTTGCGTTGAACGGGGGCCAGTGAAAGTGCTTCGCGAGCACTTGCTGCCAGGAGGGAGGAGGGTGTTGCGATAGCGAGCAAGCACCCGGTGAAGAAAGCAGAACGCATGACGATCGATCTCCGTAACCACAAAAAATCGTAGGACCACAGCGATGGACTGCAAATGGGCAGTCTAGCCGGTATTGGCAGATTGTGGCGAACCGTGCGGGTTGTTGGAATGTCGATTGATGAAGGTGGGCGGGGAATGCCGAAAAAAAATCCTCTCGGGAACGGGGTTTGACAGCGGGCGAGCGATTCGTAAACTGCTGCATCTGCGAGCGATCGCGGAAGAGCGCGTGTAGCTCAGTTGGTTAGAGCGCGTCGCTGATAACGACGAGGTCCCAAGTTCGACTCTTGGCACGCGCACTGAAAGGTATTTGGGGACGTAGCTCAATTGGGAGAGCACCTGCTTTGCAAGCAGGGGGTTGTCGGTTCGATCCCGATCGTCTCCACTGGGTTGGATCTGGAAAATCGAAGGGTTTTCTGGGTGCCGGAAAGAGTTTTTGAAAAAGGGCTCGGTTCCGGTTGACAAGAAGCCGCCGAGACGGCTTAATGTGCGACCCACGAGGATGACCTGAAGACAGTCGAGATGACCTTGAGTGGTCAGCCGACACGAGTCAGAAAGGTGATCCTTTGGGAGGTCAAAAAGTGGTTTTGAAAAGTTCTCGAAACTTTCAAAATTGCGGTTGACCGGATCGGAGGTGAGCCGCTAAATTACGCGACTCACCACTGGTGATAAGCGTCGCCGAGAGATACATCGGCAACGTAACCTGAAAACGACGTAAGTCCTTTCAGGAACTGATATTTGGCAAATTGGTTGTTTGGTAGTAAAGCATCTTGAAGCACCACGTGTGATTCGAGCTTTGAGTCGGGTTCGGCTTCAAAGCAAAGATCAGCACGAGGGTTTCATCGAGAGCGTCGAAAGCCTCTTCCTTCTGCGAAGAAGGAGGTTGGTTTTAGTAAAGAAATGAGCTTGCGAGGATTCTCCGCTACCGAGAGCTTTGGCGTGGCGAAAGCCGTGCTGGGGTGTTGAGGTGGTGAGTGATTTTATCGTTGGTAGTAACTTACCGAAGCGAAGCGTGATTGGCTGGAAAGGTGATGCCTTAAAAGTCGAGAGTGTGGGGTTTCGGTGGTCAAGCTACTAAGGGCACATGGGGGATGTCTTGGCGCTAAGAAACGAAGAAGGGCGTGGAAGTCTGCGAAAAACCTGGGGGAGCTGACAAACAAGTTATGATCCCGGGGTTCCCGAATGACTCATGCTGAATCCATAGGCATGTTGTCGGCAACCCGGTGAACTGAAACATCTAAGTAACCGGTGGAAAAGAAAGAAAAATCGATTCCGTCAGTAGCGGCGAGCGAAAGCGGAAGAGCCCAAACCGAGAGGGTTTCCCTCTCGGGGTTGTAGGGCCTTTCATATGGGAGTTACCAAGTAATCGGCTAGCGGAACAGTCAGGAAAGTCTGACCATAGAGGGTGATAGTCCCGTACGCGAAAGCTGTGTTGCCTCCCGAAGGGTACCTGAGTAGGTCGAGCCACGTGGAATCTCGACTGAATCTACGGGGACCATCCCGTAAGGCTAAATACTCCTTAGCGACCGATAGTTGACCAGTAAGGCGACTGAAAGATGAGAAGAACCCCGGCAAGGGGAGGAATGTGAACCTGAAACCATGTGCTTACATGCGGTCGGAGCACCATGTAGCTTGCTACGGTGTGACGGCGTGCCTTTTGCATGATGATCCGGCGAGTTACCGTTTGCGGCTTGGTTAAGGCTTTATGGGCCGTAGCCAAAGGGAAACCGAGTCTGAATAGGGCGTAATGGGTCGCGGGCGGTAGGCGCGAAACTGCGTGATCTACCCATGAGCAGGTTGAAGCGCGGGTTAAACTGCGTGGAGGACCGAACCCACTTGGGTTGAAAACCGAGGGGATGACTTGTGGGGAGGAGTGAAAGTCTAATCAAACGCAGAGATAGCTCGTTCTCTCCGAAATATCTTGAGGGATAGCCTCGAGCAACTATGTCACGGGGGTAGAGAGACTGAATCGGATGAGGGCCCTTTCCAGGGTACCTCACCGAACCAAACTCCGAATACCGTGATAACTATCTCGGGAGTCAGTCCATGGGGGATAAGCTCCATGGTCAAAAGGGAAACAACCCAGACCGTCGGCTAAGGTCCCGAAGTTTTACTTAGTCATAAAGGAAGTTGAAATGCTGAGACAGCCGGGATGTTGGCTTAGAAGCAGCCACCATTTAAAAAGTGCGTAACAGCTTACCGGTCGAGCATTTCTGCGCCGATAATGAACGGGAGTAAGTAAGACACCGAAGCCGCGGATTCTAGCTTTGCTAGAGTGGTAGGAGAGCGCTCCAGGTCAGATACAAGCGGTACTGTAAAGAGCCGTGTCGGGGCCTGGAGGTGATTATGCCGGAATGAGTAACGATAAAGCAGGTGAGAATCCTGCTCGCCGAAAGCCTAAGGTTTCCTGGGGAAGGTAATTCCGCCCAGGGTTAGCCGGTACCTTAGTCGAGGCCGAAAGGCGTAGACGATGGAGAGCAGGTCAATATTCCTGCGCCAGGTACGTGGAGTGATGGAGGGACGGCGTCCGGAAAGTGAGCGGTACGACTAGAAATGTCCGTGGAGGTTACTGAGGCGCTTGGTTGGTAAATCCGCCAGGCACAAACCAAGGTAATTGACCGAGAGCACTTAAGTTCTCGAAGTCATTGGAAGGACGTCCAAGAAAAGCTTCTAAACTTCGAAGCGTAACTGACCGTACTAAAACTGACACAGGTAGGCGAGACGAGTAGTCTCAGGCGCTCGGGAGAATGGCCGTTAAGGAACTCTGCAAATTGGCCCCGTAAGTTCGCGATAAGGGGCGCCTCCGGAGGTTTACGCTTCTGGGGGCCACAGAAAATCGGCTCTAGCGACTGTTTATCAAAAACACAGGACGATGCGAACACGCAAGTGGATGTATATCGTCTGACGCCTGCCCGGTGCCGGTAGGTTAAGGAAGAGGGTTAGCCGAAAGGCGAAGCTCGCGACCGAAGCCCCGGTAAACGGCGGCCCTAACTATGAGGGTCCTAAGGTAGCGAAGTTCCTTGTCGGGTAAGTTCCGACCTGCATGAAAGGCGTAACGACTGGAGCACTGTCTCAACGGCCAACCCGGTGAAATTGTAAATGTGGTGAAGATGCCACGAACCCGCGGTTAGACGGAAAGACCCCGTGAACCTTTACTGCAAGCTGATATTGGGTTGAGGTGTAATTTGTGTAGGATAGCTGGGAGGCTTTGAAGCGGTGGCGCTAGCCATCGTGGAGCCAACGTTGAAATACCAGCCTGGTTATACTTTAATTCTAACTCCGACCCGTGAAACCGGGCGGAGGACATTGTCAGCTGGGCAGTTTGACTGGGGCGGTCTCCTCCTAAAGAGTAACGGAGGAGTGCAAAGGTACTCTCAGCCTGGTTGGCAATCAGGCGTCGAGCGTAAAGGTAGAAGAGTGCTTAACTGCGAGACCCATGAGTCGAGCAGATGCGAAAGCAGGCCTTAGTGATCCGGTGATTCCGTATGGAAGGGTCATCGCTCATCAGATAAAAGGTACTCCGGGGATAACAGGCTTATCGCCACCGAGCGTCCACAGCGGCGTGGCGGTTTGGCACCTCGATGTCGGCTCATCGCATCCTGGGGGTGCAGAAGCTCCCAAGGGTTTGGCTGTTCGCCAATGAAAGCGGTACGTGAGCTGGGTTCAGACCGTCGTGAGACAGGTCGGTCCCTATCTGCCGTGGGCGTACGAAACTTGAGGGGATTCAACTTTAGTACGAGAGGATTTAGTTGGACGTAGCTCTGGTGTCCCAGTTGTCGCGCTAGCGGCACGGCTGGATAGCTAACTACGGAACGGATAAACGCTGAAAGCATCTAAGCGTGAAGCCTGCCCCAAGATTAGGTTTCGTTGTCATTTATGACGTGAGTCCCCAGGAAGATTACCTGGTTGATAGGCTGGACGTGTAAGCACCGTAAGGTGTTTAGCTTACCAGTACTAACGGACGAATGCTTGGCCATCGATACCTCGCTCTCTCACACTTTCCAATCGATAGCGATTCGCTATCCCTCGCTCTCAATGCAATACTACCAAACAACTTTGGCCGGTCGGTGTGAAATACCGCCCTCCGGTCTCTTCCGGTGAACATATCGGAAAGGTCACACCTGTTCCCATCCCGAACACAGAAGTTAAGCTTTCCGAGCCGATGATAGTGCCAAAAGCGTGAAAGTAGGTACCGCCGGATTTTATAAAAAAGCCTGCTTGAGGTTACTCAAGCAGGCTTTTTTTGTTTTCCATGCGTCCTTCCCGCTCCACTGCCGTGTCCCCGCTCCGCTCTCTCTTTGCGAGCTTTCCACTTTTGGGTGACACTCAAGGAACGGAATACACTCGCGAAGCCGCAAAGATCGCGAAAAAAAAGGGAGCATGCAGAGGAAGGTTTCGCGTCCTTCGTGTCTTCGCGCGCATTTCTCTGATGTAGTTCATTGTCTAAGGCTGTGTCCCCGCTCTCTACCGACCCCTCTTTGCGAGCTTTCCGCTTTTGGGTGACACTCAGGGAACGAATTGTTGCAAAATTTCTGAGTTATCGCCCGTCTATCTTCCACGAGTTAGCGCCGGCCAGCATTCCGCTTCCGCGAACCGTACAATGCGCTGGGTACTTGAGACTTGGGGTAACTTGTATGAGTTTGATCCGAAATTCAATGCGGTTCGGTTTGATTCTCGTTTGCTGGTTCGTTCCGTCGGGCGTTGCGTTGTATTTTTCCAACGCTGCTTGGAAATTGCACTCGGATTTTTATCAGTGGATTGAAGCTCGGCCGATGCAGGCGAGCGTCGATTTTTCTAAGCCGGGAGTTTATTCCGTACCATTCAAACAGACTTGTAGCTCGGCACATGGTGAATCTCTTTGGGTCGTGGTCGATGATCCGCATGTAGAGCCGGACAGGGATGGTAGCTACTTTCAGGGCCTGACTGGAAAAATGACGATTCGTGGCCTCGCCGGCGAAGAACTATTTTCGAGTCCATTTCAAGGTTACTACCCACGCAGATGGAGTGGAGAGGTTCAACTCCTTTCACTTCATCCTTTTAGGACGGGTGAGTATACGGCTGAACTCGAAATTTTGACCGGATCTCACGGCTTGGAGGGAAAGGCCCTACCTGTTTTTGCGAAGTATGATCTGTGCGGCCTCGAATACATGCCCGTCTATGTCTTCGTTGGAATCGCTTTGGTCGCTGGGATCATTTCCATGATTTCCGGGGTCTATTTGTTGCGACGTTTCAAACCGACGAGCAACCCATTTGGGTAACTGATTTGCTGGAGTTCAAACTTTAGTTTGGCGGTTGACGATCCAGTTCTTTGCATTATTCCGTCGAAACGTTACCTGAGTTCGTCTTCTTTATTCTTTTTCGAGGAAGCCCAATGTTGATTTGGGAACTGATGCGACTAAGAAAAAATTTTCTTGCTTCGAACGCTTGGTGGTCCTTAATGTCAGCCAATGGTCCTTCTGACCTTATTGTTTTTCGCACTGACTGCCTGCGATGCCATCAATGTGGCGAGAGCATGATACATCTGCGATGTGCGTTACTGACTGCGTCGGAATATTCGGTGGTCGTCGTCATCGCGGTGAGTGGAACGGCTATCACACAACTTGCTCCAACAAACAAAGCACGAGTGCTTCGCGGTTTGGTAACCCCGCATAGGTTTTCGATTGCGGTCCACCACCAATAACGGCTTCACAGTGCAGCTTCGCATCGGTGAACGCATTGATAACTGCGGGGTGGATATATGATTTCCTGCAAACCGCTTTCGTTTTCCCCAACACATCCGCAACCTGAGCTACGACTTTTCCGATAGCTCGTTTCGCCGCATGCGTTGAGGCGGCCGGGGGACAATGACGAAATGCTTCGGCAGCGGCCACGGTTCCCGCCCAAGTGCGAAAGTCTTTCGCGGTGACGTTGTTTTTGGAGATGCTGCGCAAGTACTCGTTCACATCCTGTGCGGTGACATCCCGGTACTCCCCTGCCCCGATTTCATATTTGAAGAGCTCTTTGCCACGAATTCGCTGACAAGCGGCAACGATTTTTGCCAGCGTCGCGCTTTGCACTAACACGCGATGGCGAATGCTGTGTTTTCCTTGAAAATCAAACTCAATCTGCTTCCCGCGAACCGTTACATGTTGGTTTCGCAAAGTCGTGATTCCGAAGGTTTGGTTGGTTCTCGCGTACTCGTCGTTTCCCACGCGAATGCGCGTTAGCTCGAGTAAACGAACGACGGCTGCTAGAATTTTTTCGCGTCCCAAACCGGGTCGTCGTAGATCCCGTTGAATACGCCTTCGAATTCGAGGCAGGGACTTCGCAAACTCGATCATTCGCTCATATTTCTGATGGTCTCGCACCTCATGCCACGCTGCGTGGTAACGGTATTGCTTTCGTCCACGTGCATCAACACCGCAAGCTTGCAGGTGCCCGTTTGGCCACGGGCAAATCCAAACATCGCGCCAAGCGGGCGGAATTGCCAGCGTACGGATCCGTTCGAGGACTCCCGGATTCGAAACGGTCTTTCCGCGAGCATCGAGATAGACGAATCCTTTGCCCTTTCGTTTGCGAAAGAATCCCCCTCGCATCTCCACGACGTAGCGTAAGCGAGCGCGACGAGCCGCTCGCTTCGCGTCTAAAACCAGTTTTTGCTTGCCTTCTTCCACCATATCCCAAAGAGCTAGCAAAGTTTGCGCCCGCGGGCAAATCTCCATACGAAAGAAACATCGTGTCTTTTTGAGATTAAGTCTCAACATCATATTGCAATGCGTTTAGATTGTCGCAATACTGGCAAACACAAGAGAAACGAGGAAATGAGAGCGAATTAATTCGCGTTTCGTAATGGAAACACCGCGCGATTCTGCCGACAGCGACGCCAGCACGGGGGCCAATCCCGAGGATGCCCCAAACTCCCTTCCGAAAATCATTCGGTTTGAGTCGCTCCTGCGCTGCGGTGACGAAGTTTGGATTGAGCTGGCTGGGCAGATCTATCGCTTACGCCGTACCAAGCAAAACAAGCTGATACTTACGAAATAGTCAGCAGCCGCTCCCTTTTCGCTTGGTCCGTCCATGATCTTTGGACCCTTTCTGAGATTTTTGGCGGTTCTACCGCTATCGAACAGCTTTCACTCTTAGACCGTGCTCGAAAGACGGCCAGCCAGATCCAATTCTTTGGCCAGATTCAATTCTTCGGAGCGCTCCACTTCTTTGGAAAGCAAAAAATCTTATGACAAGTCGCCCCATCTTCCCGCTCGCAAAGATTGCGAGCAAACTTTTTCCCTCAACTCGAACCACCCAGATCAAAAGAAATCGGCTCCGCAAATTCTTGAAAGCACCCGAGTCGCTTGAATCGCGTCGCGTTATGGCAGGCGATATCGCTGGCACGGTTTTCGACGATGTCAACGGAAACGGCATCAATGATCCAGCAGAAAACGGAATTCCTGGGTGGACCTTGTTCGTTGACAACAACGGCGATGGAACCTTCAATCCCGGTGAACCCTCGACCGTATCGGATGCGAAAGGTAAATACGCGATCGTCGGTCTGCCTGCAGTGCGCACGACGATCTATGAGATCCCGGCAGCCGGCTATCTTCCAACACCTGGTTTCTCGGATCACGTATCCATCACCGTAAGAGATAATCGTGAGGTAAGAGTTTCGTTTCCCAATGTGAACGCAGCTTTAACGACGGGAACTGTTCGCGGAACCCTCTATGAAGACGATAACCTCAATGGCACAAAAGATTCTGGTGAGCATGGCATTACCGGCTGGACCGTGTTTCTAGATGCGAACGGTGATGGTGTCGCAAACGCCGGTGAACGCACGGCAGTCAGTGATACAGACGGTGATTATCTGTTTGAAAACGTCACGCCAGGTAGTTACAGCGTCTATGAAATCCCTCAAGGTGGAATGCAACCCGTTGGTACCGGCCTCTTTCCGCTGAACAACGCTTCGGATCATCAAGCAATCACAGTCACCGCCGGCAATTCTTCACGAGCCGACTTCGCAAACTTACTCGCTCCCGTGGGTAACATTCGCGGTACGGTGTGGAATGATTTGAATGGAGACGGCATTCGTGGTGCTGGTGAACTCCCGCTAGCCAATCAATCCGTGTTCTTGGATCTCAATGGAAACGGAGCTTTGGATGCTGACGAACCTTCGCGGCTGACCGATGCGAATGGAAACTATGCGGTCGACAATATTCGCACGGAGGTCTACCAAGTCATCAGCGTTTCGCCAGCTGGTATGGTTCCCGCATATAACTCGTCGAACTCACGGACGATCAATTTAACCCGCGGTGCGACACAGATCGCTGACTTCTATCATCTCATTGCAAATCCCGGATCATTAACGGGTTCCGTGTGGAATGACTCGGATGGCAACGGTTTTCTTGGCGCAACCGAGAACGGTTTGAGTGACTGGCAAGTTTATCTCGACGCCAATGGTGATGGCGTTTTAGATGCTTCTGATCCGGTGGCCACAACCGATGCAACCGGCAAGTATCAATTCACAAACGTGCGTTACGGATTGAATACAGTACGACTCAATGTGACGCCCAACTGGCTTGCAACCAATCCAAGTACTGCATCAACCACTGTGCTTGTACTCAGTGGTGAGACTCGCGCTACCATCAACTTCGGCGCACGTGAAAACGTCGGTAACATTCAAGGTACCGTTTGGAACGATGCCAATGGCGACCGCGCACGCACGGCATCCGAATCGGGACTATCCGATTGGACGGTTTACCTCGATATCAACCGAAATGGTTCTTTCGATACTGATGAACCATCGACGACAACAGATGCTTCCGGTGCTTATCGATTCACGCGGGTTCTGGTTGGCAATTATCAAGTCAATGAAATCCTACCTGCCGGATGGATTGTCAGCGAAGGACGTTCCGCTTCAGCCAACGTCAATGTAACGCTTGGCAATACGCTCACTGCCGATTTCCTTAACTTGGTTCCGACCACGGGCTCTGTGAGCGGTGTCGTTTGGAGTGATCTTGATTCGGATGGCCTTAAGGATATCGGAGAATCGGGTATCTCTGGTTGGCAAGTTTATGTTGATATCAACAAGAACAACCTGCTCGATAGCGGTGAACCACAGTCTGTATCGGACATCGATGGAAACTATAGCCTTACAGAAGTTCCTTACGGCACGAACGTTCTCCGCGAAAAGGTTCAGCCAGGCTTCACGGCCACCAATCCGCTATCTGGTTCCATTACCTCTTTCATCTTGAACGGCGAAGCGCGTACAGGAGTGAACTTTGGTGCTCATGAGCTAACAGAATTCACGATCCAAGGCACCGTGTTTCATGATCAAAACAAAGATGGTATTCGAGATGCAACGGAAACCGGTATCAGCGGTGTCACGGTATATCTCGATTTGAATAATAACAACCTGCAAGATGCGACCGAACCGACTGCAATTTCTTCCAACGACTTGTTCTTTACACCAGCCGTCAATGAGCTTGGCAATTATTCGTTCACCCATCTCGCGCGTGGCTCTTACACGGTTCGCGAAGTGGTCCCAGCGGCTTTAGGTGCAACTCCCGATGCTGCGCGCCAAGTGACACTGACCATTGGTCCCGGCAGCACCAACACCGCCGACTTTGCCAGTCAGTATCGCGCGAATGAAATCCATGGTTTGATCTACGATGACACCGATGCCGACAAAATTCATGATGCGAACGAATATGGTCGCCCTGGGATTGGTGTCTACATCGATTTAGATCGCGATGATGTCTACGACGTCGATGAACCGAGAACCGTAACCGGTGATGATGGCAGTTACGCGTTCACTGGATTAGTTCCCGGAGCTTACATCGTTCGAGAGATTGGTCCCAGCGCGGGCCCGCAAACGTATCCAACGACCGGTGGCGGAATTCTTTGGCCCGCTGGTACAAGCCATGCTGCTCGCGGAATTGTCACGCCATCTGAAATCACCACATCGCTAACGAGCGGTCAATCTTATACGCAAAACGTTTCGCTTACTTTGCCTGGTGCGGGTACGCTCGCGAATATGGTCGACGTCTTCTTGCTCTTTGATGACACAGGAAGCTTCACCGCAAACAGCCCGATTGTTCGTGATGCGTTCCCCACAATCATCAGTCAATTGCAAGGATCCTTACCTGGCATCGATCTTGGCTTTGGGGTTGGACGACTCGAAGAGTATGGTTCGTTTGCTGCCGAGTTTGCGACCGGCCGTCCCTTCGTATTGAATCAACCAATCGTGGCTTCATCGACTCCCGGATTCTCAACCGCGATTCAAGGTGCCCTCAATCGCATGGCACCCGGCTATGGCGGTGATGCACCTGAGACCGATATCGAAGCGCTCTATCAATTAGTCACAGGTCTGGGTTTCGATGGTAACAACAATGGCTCGGTGCTCGACAGCGGCCCGGCCGGTTTAGCATCGACTCAGTTAACACCTGGTAACAGTGGTGACGTGCCATCTTTCAATTCGTTTGTTACCGATCCAGCGAACAACGTGCTTGCCCCTGCAGGGGATATCGGTGGTGGTGGTTTCCGTTCGGGTGCACTGCCAATCATTCTCTTGGCCACGGACACGGGTTTTGCCTATCAGCCGAAAGGGGAAACAAGCATCTCGGGCGTCGGCGGCCTAACAATGCCGGTGACCCAACTAACACAGGCTTCACGCGGTTCGACCCCGTTTAGCTCCGGTGCAGGCATCCAGGAAACCATTACCGGTCTCAACGCGCTAGGTGCATTGGTGATCGGTTTAGGAACGAACCCAGAGCCAAATCTTGCACCGCGTGAAATGCTTGAAGCGATCGCGCAGCTCACAGGCGCTACCAATCAATCGGCAACAACGATTGCAAATGGGACGCCTGACGCGATCGCTCCTGGCGATCCGATGTATTTCCAGATCAACAACGGTTTCGGAGGCACGGTCGCTGATGGGGTGATCAACGCGATTCAAAACGCAGTGACGAATGTTGCGATGAACATCACGGTTCGCGCTTCCGATCCACGCGTCAAAATTATCAATCACACAGGCACACTCCTCGATGTTGGTGCGGGACAAACCGCTTCATTCGATATCGAATTCATCGGTGATGGTAAACCGCATCGTTTCGATCTCGAGTTTGTTCGCGAAGGAACCAACGTGGTGCTGGGGTCCATACCAGTTGTACTCGGTACCCCGGTGGTTGGTGATGGTTACCAGTATGATGAACTCGGGGACGGTGAGATTCATCAAAGCTCACATTTTGGTTACTACGTTGCAAATGAAGCCCCAAGCTTTGTTGCCGGTCCCGACCAGAGTTTATTAGAAGGTGCAGGACCGCAAACGATCACAGGCTGGGCGACGAACGTGTCGCCAGGACCTGCGACCGAAGCTGCACAGCATGTCAATTTCATCGTGACTAGCGACAACCCTGCCCTGTTTGATGTCCAGCCTTCGATATCAGCCGATGGAACGTTGACGTTCACGCCCAAGCCTACGGCAAATGGAACCGCAGTCGTCTCGGTGCAAGCCCACGATGATGGAGGTATTGGTCTCAGCGGTTCTGACACCAGTGCTGTGAAAACTTTTGTCATCCAAATCGCGGGTCTCAACAGTGCTCCTGTCGCTTCGTCAGACACGTATTCAGTTGAATCCGATGCGATTCTTTCGGTCGCTGCCCCCGGTTTGTTAACCAACGATGCCGACCCTGATGGAGATGCCATTACTGCAAAGCTCATTGCACCTGCAAGCAATGGTGTCGTTGCTCTACAGGCTGATGGTTCATTCAGCTACACACCTGTCGCAGGCTTTAGCGGTACCGACTCGTTTAGCTATGCTGCGTCCGATGGCACGCTTGATTCGGTCCCCATGACGGTCACGATTTCGGTGACACCTATCAAGCACAATCCGGTCGCAAAGGATGATCAATACTCGCTGCTCGAAGATGCCGCTTTATCGATCACTTCGGTCGGAGTCCTCGGCAACGATAGCGATGTAGACGGCGATCCGCTGTCGGCCAGCTTGGTTTCACCACCTGCGCATGGTAGCGTGACTTTGAATGCCGATGGTTCCTTTTCTTACACGCCGGTTGCCAATTATAACGGTCCCGATCAGTTCACCTACCGCATCAGCGACGGTAGTCTATTCTCCAATGTCGCGACAGTTTCTCTTGACATTACCCCCGTCAATGATCTCCCTGTTGCAAACAACAATACCTATGCAACGCCTGAAGATTCGACTCTCAATGTCGCCGCACCTGGAATCCTTGGCAACGATGTCGATGTCGATGGGGATAGCTTAACACTGTCCAAACTCACGGATCCCTTGCATGGTTCGTTGACTTTGAATGCCGATGGATCGATGAGCTATACGCCAGTGGCTAACTATAGCGGAAGTGACACGTTCACTTACCAAGTGAGTGATGCCGGTGGAGTTTCGAATACCGCCACCGTCACAATCACCGTAACGCCTGTTAACGATGCACCGGTTGCAACAAATGACGCTTATACGACGGCCGAGGACACAACTCTCAGCATCACACTCCCCGGCGTACTCGGTAACGATAGCGACATCGACAGTGCATCCATCAGCGCGATTCGTGTTACGGCACCTTTGCATGGAACGGTTACTCTGGGTGTTAATGGTTCCTTCGTCTATACACCCTCATTGAACTATAACGGTCCCGATAGCTTTACCTACAAAGCAAACGACGGTGGACTCGATTCCAACATTGCAACCGTAGCGATTAATGTCACAGCCGTGAACGATGCGCCTGTCGCTGGTAACGATGCTTTTACCACCGATAATCACACGGCACTAAACATTGCTGCTGCGGGGATCTTGAGTAACGACAGCGATGTGGAAGGGTCGGCACTGAGCGCACAGTTAGTAGCCAATCCTGCATTGGGCACCGTCACGTTGAACGCCAATGGTTCATTTGTTTACACTCCGAATGCAGGTGCTGTGGGTGTGGACACGTTTACTTATCGCGCTAGCGATGGCGTGGCCCTTTCAAACCTGGCAACCGTTACCATTACCGTCACGGCCTATGTGCCGCCGACCAAGTTCTTTGTGGTCGATACCGATCGTCAGAACACTTTCCAATACTCGGCCGAAGGTGCCACATTAACCACCACCGCTTTGAACAAATCCGATAGCAAGCCACGTGGCATTGCATCGAATGCTGCGGGAACCACTCAGTGGGTCGTCGATGGCAGCGGTACGATCTTCGTCTATGACAATCGTGGAACGACACTGGGTCAATGGACGCCGCAGAATGTTGGTAAACCGGAAGGTATCACTGTCTGGGGTAACGATCTTTGGTTGGTTGATCCGAGCACTGACCGCGTTTATATGTTCGCCGGAGGTGCTTTGCTCCGGACGGGGCGAGTTGCTGCAACATCAAGCTTTGCACTTAGTGGCTCTAACCTCAACTCGACAGACCTAGTGACCGATGGTTCGCGGATATGGGTGCTCAACGATACGATCGGTTCCGATGCCGTGTTCCGCTATTCGACGAGTGGTGCGCTGCAAGGAAACTGGTCGTTGCCCACGACCACTCCTTCGCCGACGGGACTCACTTTGGACCCGACGAACGTCAATCATCTGTGGGTTGTCGATGCGAGCACCGATCGCGTCTATCAATATGATGGAGCGACCAGTCGCATCAGTGGAACGCAAGCCGCGAGCGCTAGCTTCGCACTTGCTTCCACGAATACCAATCCACAAGGCATCGCTGATCCGCTGCCACTCCCTCCAGACCAGCGCCCCGTAATCGTTCCTGTCTTTGCGACTGACGAAGTGGATGCTGCTTTAGCGCATGAGAGCTCAACTGAAAGTTCAGTGGGCGAGTCATTCGCTGCCGATGTGGATAGCGTGATGGCCGGTCCGCTCACCGTCGATCATCTGTTCTTTGTTAACACACCTGCGGTGTTACAAACGACTTCGGATGATTCCACGTCAGACGATGAATCGCTCGAAGCACTCGATGTATGTTTTGCGAATTTTGTCTAAGGCAAACGTCCCGTAAGAACGTTATCGCGAACTCACTTACTTGAAAGGCGATTCGAACTGTGAAAAACGGACGGCAGAACGGTTTTTTGATAAACCGGAAACCTAGCCCGTCCGTTTTTTCATGTATGAGAAGTCTTCCAAGTGGTTTCGCGGCTTGCCGTCGCGGCGTTGGGACCAGCTAAAGTTGGGACCAGCTAAAGTTGGGACACCGGCGCAACTCGATCAAGATTGATGCATGTCGTGGGGATCAACCGATTCGAGCTCTTTCAGAAAACCCGCGATCTGATTCGAGACGGCTTGAAGATAACGCTGCCCTTTTTCGCGAGTCGAAGCTTTGGGATCTCCCACCCCTGTATCTTCGGTCACCTGAATCCAGTGGCGCTGAGTCCAAGCCCATCCTTCACGAAAACCGGCGACGCGAAAGGGTTTCGCATAACCGGACGTCGCTTGACTGAGCGGCTCGACCAAATGCGGTGCCACTTCCATCATCACGCTGGTTTCTAGTTCGCCTGCATGATCACCGGGGTCATCAAAGAAGGGACGCGGATCGACGGAGCGAAACCAGTGGATCTGGCAGAGCAAAGGTTTCACTCGGGGCTGAACTTCGCGGATGATCTGGCGAAAACAATTACCGCCATGTCCATTGAGAATGACCAACTTTCTCACGCCATGTCCGGTGATGCTCTCTGCGATTTCTTGTAGCACCAACGTTTGCGTACTTGGATTCATATTCAAGCACAGAGGAACTTCGATCTGACCGGTATTCACTCCGAACGGAACCGCGGGAAGCACAACCACTTTCACCCCGGCTTCCCAAGCGATTCGAGCGGATTCGGCCGCCACATGATCGACTTGTAAGGTATCGGTGGCGTACGGCAGATGCCGGTTATGGGCTTCGGTCGCGCCCCAGGGCAGGATGGCGATTTCGTAGTGGGTTTGGCGAACGGTTTCCCAAGTGGCTTCGGCGAGGACAAATGGACGGCCCGACATGCGTTAACAACCACCGACTAAAAGGTGCAATTTGTGTTGCGTTACTGTAGCTGCTGGCGGGTTAAATCTCACGGGTGCAACGTAATTTTGCTCCCGACCCTTTCCCCGAAAGCCTGAATAGTTATGAATAGAGAATGGAAATTCCGGGTAATTCGGGTTAAAACAAAGATGCGGGAGAAAACGGCGACGGATTGCTACGTTCATCTGGGCCGTTGTGAAGTTGGCATTTTCCCGCAGACGGTAACCTAAGTTATTTGGTGGGAGTTCCTACCTACCCCACCGATCCGTTCTGAATCAACAGACCCATTGTCCTCGAAGTTTGTTTTGAAAAAGGGACTGCTCTCTATGATGTTATCACGTCGGATAGTGCTGGCTTGCTGCTTGATGATCAGCAGCCGCTTGGCGGTCGGTGCAGATTTGCCTCCGTTGGAAAAAGTCACGGAAGGATATGAAAAAGCCGCATGCATGGACCAGCAAAATGATAAAGGATTGCTGAACGTCTGGACCAAGAAAGACCAAGGCCAGATGCTG
This sequence comes from Ottelia alismoides, assembly GCA_037367405.1. Classification (NCBI taxonomy): domain Eukaryota; kingdom Viridiplantae; phylum Streptophyta; class Magnoliopsida; order Alismatales; family Hydrocharitaceae; genus Ottelia; species Ottelia alismoides. The sequence continues at coordinate 22,240 of JAZKJV010007521.1, read as the reverse complement.
ATCGAGTTGCCGAAAAATTTCGCGCAAAAACGTTACTTCATCGCCCTCACGGTCAGCAGCGGTGATCGCTACGCCGGACTTCAGTCTGGTGACTGGGTAGTTCAGTGGCGTCAGTTCGGCGATCGCTTAGCCATCATCGAACCAAACCTCAAAATTCGCGCGACCGGTGAAGCAGAAGCGCAAGCCTCCGTTTCGCGGTTGTTTACCGATAGCGTCTTGCTCGATACCCCGATCCTATCTCGCAGCCCGATGGGTGGTGTGGTGTTTGATGCGGACGAAGTGTTGATCGGTAATGCGACGAAATTTTTCGGAGGCTCGGTTCGTGTTGCGAATCCTCGACTTGTTTCGCTCAAGCAAGCCAAGGTGTTCCCTTCAAATATCGAAATCGCCTTCGAGATCGTTGGGAGTGGCGGGCAATTCCAGACTCTGCATTACTCGATCAGCGAAGTTCCAGATGCTCGCACAGGCTTTAAGCCGCGTGCGGCTGATGAACGCGTTGGTTTCTTTACCACATCCTATACCGATCTTAGCAAGTACGATGATGATGAAACCCGTGTGCGTTACATCAATCGTTGGCACTTGGAAAAACGTGATCCAAAACTCAAACTCAGCCCTCCAAAAGAACCGATTCGATTCTATATCGAACACACAACCCCAGTGCGTTATCGTCGTTGGGTGAAACAAGGGATCGAGTATTGGAACAAAGCGTTTGAGCAAGTTGGATTAGTCGACGCTGTGGTGGTCGAATATCAAGATGCTCAAACCGGTGCCCACATGGAAAAGGACCCGGAAGACGTTCGTTACAACTTCATCCGTTGGCTTAACAACGACGTAGGTACTGCGATTGGTCCCAGCCGCGTTCATCCTGAAACCGGACAAATCCTTGATGCGGACGTTGTTCTCACCGATGGTTGGATTCGTCACTATAACATGAACTTCCATGAGCTGATGCCAAAGCTCGCGATGGAAGGTGTCAGCGCAGAGACCCTCGCTTGGTTAGCCGATAATCCCATGTGGGATCCTCGTTTGCGTCTGTCGGCTCCAGCGGAACGCTATGCGGTTCAAGAGCGCATCGCGAAACAAGCTCGTCAGCCCATGGCAGGTCATTTGATGGCCAACGCCGATCAAAGTCTGCTTGGTGATGATGAGTATGACGGACTCTATGGCCAAATCAGTCAGAAGAACGGTTTGTGCATGGCCGGTAGCGGAATGCAGATGGATATGACCTTTGCTCGCGCGGGTTATGCCATGATGATGCTTGCCGACGAAGGGGATCCTCAATCTCCGGCGGACAAGGAACCGAAACCTGCCGATGCCGAGAAGAAGGAAGAAAAGAAAGAGGAAAAGAAGGAAGAACCCAAAGCCGAAGAGCCAAAGAAGGAAGAGCCGAAAAAGGAAGAACCGAAGAAAGAAGAAAAGGCTGAGGACAAGAAACCCAAGGACATCAAGCCGGAAGACAAGATCGAGTTACTCGACGGTATGCCGGAATGGTTTGTGGGACCTTTGTTGTCAGACCTCGTGGCTCATGAAGTCGGACATACCCTTGGACTCCGTCATAACTTCAAAGCCTCTTCGCTCTACACGTTGGACCAAATCAACAGTGAAGATGTCCGTGGCAAAAAGCCTTTGGCTAGCAGCGTGATGGATTATATCCCCATCAACTTCCGCTTTGATTCGGGTACGGTTCAAGGGGATTACACCATGATTTCAGTCGGTCCCTACGATATGTGGGCGATCGATTACGGCTATACGCTCGATGACAAGCGTTTGCCTGAAATCTTGAAGCGTTGCAATGAACCCGAACTGCAATACAGCACGGATGAAGACACCGTGGGTCCTGATCCATTAGCACGTCGTTACGACTTTAGTCGTAACCCATTGGATTACGCGACCGAACAAATGCAGCTCATTCGACATTATCGCGAAAAGCTCTTAGAGCGATTTGTGAAAGATGGCGAAAGCTGGGGTAAAGCTCGCAAGGGATACGAGTTGACCCTCAGTCTGCAAATGCGCTCCGTCAGCATGATGGCTAACTGGCTTGGTGGTGCTGAGATTCGTCGCGATAAGAAAGGCGATCCTCAGAACCGAGCTCCGATTGCTGTTGTACCACCAGAAACTCAACGTCAAGCTTTGCAGTTCGTGATCGACAACACGTTTGCCGATAACGCGTTTGGTTTGACACCAGAGTTGCTTGAGCGATTGGGTCTTGACCTATGGATGGATGACGGTGGACGTCGTTCATTGAGCGACGAAGCGACATGGCCTGTTCACGACCGCGTGTTGGGCATGCAAGCATCTGCGCTCACCATGGTGATGAATCCAACGACCTTGCGTCGCATTTACGACAACGAACTGAGATTGCCTGCAAGCGTCGACACGTTGACGCTTCCCGAGTTGCTCGATCGTGTTCGCAAAGCGGTATGGTCGGAACTCGCGCAAGAATGTTTGCCCAAGCGTACTGCTCGCGAACCGATGATCAGCAGCTTGCGTCGCAACTTGCAACGCGAGCATCTCGATCGTTTGCTCGATTTGATGCTTAAGAAGCAACAAACGTCAGCGGCTTACAAACCGATCAGCACATTAGCAATGATGCAACTTCGTGACCTTAAAGCGCAGTTGGATCACAGCTTGGCAACCTGCAGCGATAAGATGGACGAGTACACTCGGGCACATCTCACCGAATCGCAGCAACGCATCAGCCGAGCTCTGGAAGCTCAGTTCACCTATAATGCAGACGGTGGATCAGGTGGTGGTGGAGTCATCATCATGTTGGGCGAAAACCCCGGCAAAACGGACTCGCAGTAAGTAATGACGATTGTAGCCACCCTCCCGCTTGCGGGAGGGTCAAGCAAAAACACGTCGACAACGCCACCCTCCCGCTTGCGGGAGGGTCGGCCTCTCAGGGCCGGGGAGGGTCTTAACCAACTAAAGTCGGAACACCAGCGAAGAGCCGACTAAAGTCGGAACACCAGCGTCGGCAGAGCCTCCCTCCCAACCGAAAATCCGCTCTTTCCCCAAACTAGGTGTTTCGTGTAGTCTTTGCACACCCCGCGTAGGATTTGCATTCCCAAAGTCGGCCAAGGAGGAGCCCGACCCATGTTCTTGGAACACATTGACATTGATGTCTACGGCCCACATCGCAAACTTTCAATCGGACCGCTTGGACCTGCACTAAATGCTGTTTATGGATTGCCAGGAGCAGGCAAGACAGCGATTGTTGATTTTGTGCGCGCCGTAATGCTTGGCGGAACAAGATGGCATTCACACGCGGCTGGGCGTGTTGTTTGGTGCGATAACGATGGGTTGCTCGTATGCCGACGTGAAGTCGATGGGACGCCGACGGGGCGGCTGACGATGGAGCGGCTCAGTCGCGATGGACGTGGCATCTACGCAGGTTATGCGGCGTTAGCACGTGATGCATTTCCGACCGATTGGCTCGATGCGTTTGTTGCGCCATCCGGCACTTCGTTGGAGCAAGCTCGTCAAGCTTTAGCTGCAGCACAGCGTGCAGGACTCGATGTATCTTCGCGGCGCGAAGTTCATCCAGAGGCCGCACAAGTGCGCCGACAATACGAATCTGTGGATCGCGAATATCAAGATATTGCTCGTGGCGCCGAGGATCCGGTTGCGCTCGAAGAACGTCGTGCTAATCTTCGTCGTCAACTAGAGCGCACACCGGCTGAGCATGATCATCGCGCTTATGATCGCTGGTTAACCGAACAACGTCATGCCGAAAGCGAATGGGAAGCCGCGAAACGTGAATTAAATCGTTGCGAAACAAGTCGCAGTGATCTGGTTCGCTCCATCGCCGTTTTGCGCGACGAACTCGCTGGCTTGGCACCAATCCCCGCCGAAACCAATCAAAGATTCGAAATCAATGCACACGACCGCGCACAACTTGAAGCACTCGATGCGCGACTGGTACGTTGGCGTCGAACGCTTCGCGAGATTCGCGACCTGAGACAACAGCTCGAAGACCGGGCTACGGATTTGCGAATCGATACTCAAGTGATTCACGGTGGTAATGCCGAATTCGTTAATCCACGTTTGCCCTTACATGCGTTAGACCAACGCATTGTTGAAACACGTCGTCGGCTCGAATGGCTTGCCGATCGCTCGAACCGTGAGTTTGATCATGATCCGCATGAAGCGACCCGCATTGCTGATGTATTACGTCACGCACATGACGAACTGAACTTGGTTTGCGAAAGCTTGTCTCATCGGGAAGCGATTGATCAAGCGCAGCGCCACGCTCAACAACTTGGGCAGCTCACACGCTGCGAACAAGAACTTGTCGAAACAATTGATGCATTGATTGGAGAGCGCGGAAACCTAATGCGTCAATTCGCAGATCGCTACCATATTCCTGCCGAGCAGTTTTCAAAAGCGTTCGGAGATTGGTGCCACTGCGAAGATCATCCGCACCTCCAACAATGGTTGCTGAGTGAAGCGTGCCCACCTCGTCCTCAAGAGCACGATGCCTACTGGGCGCGCCGACGCCGACTCGAGCAAGAACTAGGGGATATGGATGCGGAGCTGCTCCGCAGTGATGATCGAATCGCCACGGCGCGCAATGGCGAACGACATTGGGCAGCAGAAGTTGAGCGATTAGGCCGTCATCGCCCTACCATTCAAGATGATCGTCTGTGGCGTGAACAAGTTCAACGAGAATTGCAAGAAGTTGAAGCTCGGTTGGCTCGGTTACGTCGTGTTGACGAGTTACGTCGCGAACGTGACTTGCTTGCATCTCGACTTCGAACACTTGAAGCGGGCTATGTTAGCGGCGGTAGCTTTACCAAGGTCGTTAGCCAATGGCTTCAACGGCTCTCCGATGGCCAGCATCAAGAGTTCCAAGTTCAATATGGCCAAAGCTTAACGGTAACGGTCGATCAAAAGCCATTGCAAGCACTCAATTCGATTGATGTCGCGAATGTTGCATTGGCCATACGCCTTGCTGCTGCTGCAGCGCTGAATTATCACGGTCGCCCGTTACCTTTGGTCCTCGATCATTTACCAGCTGAAACCGCGCGACGATTGGTTAAGTATCATCCACACGATTGTCAGTGGGTGTTATTGACCGATCAAGAAGATGTTGTCGAAGTCGTTGGCTCGCGTGGTGGTAAAGTGACCCGACTCCATCGTCCTGCACCGGTAGCACGTCCTCGTCCTGTCTATCAACCGGCCTACGATGTAAATCGCGAACTCGATGCCGCTTGGCGCGAAACGCATGGTATCCTTGATGGCGAAGCGTTGCCAACGCTCAATCATTTCGTCGAGCGCAATGCTTATCCGGTGCGACAAGTTCGAACTCCAGCCCCTTTGGAATGGATCGATAACGGTACCGACATAAGTTATTTGCCAGTGCGCGATCATCAGTATCGCTATGACGCGCCACGTCAATATGCTTCGTTGCCTCCGCGTCCTCATTACTTGATGGATGAAGAGCCGCAGTATTTCTTGTCCGAGGATTCCGCCGTCGATCAAGCTCCCAGTGTGGATGCAGTGGTTGCTGCTCGACTGCGAGGATTAGGAATCATTAATGTGGGCCAATTGCTTGCGGCAGAACCCGCATTGCTCGCCGAACGTTTAGCCTTATCGGGGGTCTCTGCTCGAGAAGTGCGACAATGGCAAGATGAAGCGAAAATGGTTTGCCGAGTACGTCGCTTGCGTGCCTTCGATGCACGGGTGCTTGTGGGTTGCGGAGTAACCGACGCACGTCAATTGGCTTCCATGCATCCAACGCAGTTATTGGAACGCGTGCAAGCGTTCTTAGCCACGGATCGTGGACGCCATATCTTGAGCAGCGGCAGCAGTTATGAGCTATCGCGAATTACGAATTGGATTGTTGCTGCAAATAATCCGGGCGCGCAACGCAGTGGCCGAGTGCGCCGTCCCGAGCGTTCGCACGACGAATTCCATGGTCTCATTAGTCCCGCAGGACATTCGTTGTACAACGAGTTGACGCATCCCGAAGCCGCATCACGTGATGCGGGATGGGATGATCAAGAACTGGCTCGTCGCCGTAACGAACGTGAAACGCGTCGCAAAGAACGTCATGAGCGATTGCGTCGGATGGATCAACCAGCTCGCTTGCATCGCCCTGCCCCGGTCGATTCGCCGGTGGCCCATCGTGAAACACCACGTGCGCCGAAACTCAAGCCGCGCGACGAAGAGCGACGTGAACCTCGCAGCGATCTCGATGATCGTAAGTCGAAAAAGAAACGACGTGATAAGGCCGAAGCCCATCAGCTTCAGTTCTTCCTCAATCGCCATGATGATGTAGAAGCGGCACCGACCATCGGGCATCGTTTGGCAGAGCAACTCAAAGCGGTCGGAGTGCATACGGTCGCTGATTTACTCAATGCTTCACCGGCATCGCTTGCCGAGAAATTGCAGTTGCCAAAAGTAACCAGTGACACGGTGCTCGCATGGCAAAGGCAATCCACTTTAGTTTGTCGCGTACCTCAGTTGCGTGGGCACGATGCGCAGTTACTCGTGGCCGCAGGAACAACGGATGCAGCGCAGCTCGCAGCAGCGAATCCTCATCAGTTGTATGATGCCGTACGTGCGGTCGCCAAGACGAGTGAAGGCAAGCGATTTCTACGCAACGCGCCGCCACCCGACTTGGACGAAGTGAAGCAATGGGTGGCATGTGCCCAGAGCAGCCGCCCCATTGCCGCCGCCTAACCGTCCCTCAAGCGTCATGGCGCAAGCCATACGGTGAATGAACATCCCAAGCGTCATGGCGCAAGCCATACGGTGAATCTGTTTCTATCACCGTAGTGCTCGCGCACTGACGCTTGCACTACCCATGATCATCGGAAAGGTGATCCCCTTCGGGTTCATCGGCATAGCGCGAGCGCAATTGATAAAACAGCACGCGTTTTTGATCAGGGAGCGAATAGTTAAAGCCGCAGCCTAAGAGGAAATGGTCCGATGAACTGATCGCCATGACCTCGAGCACGCCGAGTTCGCGAGCCCGTTCCACGCAAGCCGATACGAGTTTGCGTCCAAGTCCTTGGCCTTGGCTGTCGTCGCGAACGGCCAAACACTGAACTTCGCCAAGCTTTCGGCTGTAGATTTCAACGGCGGCGAATCCGACGATTTGTTCTTTGAATTCCGCCACGAATCCATGACGTGTCAACTCGCGAATCTCCCCTTCTGTGCGACGCAATAGCTGTCGTTTCTGAACGAAGGGTTCAAGCAAACTCAGGATGTCATCTGTATCGTCAGGGCTTGCCGCGCGCACAATGTATTCAGTTGCCACAATAACCTATCTCAAATTTCAAATCTCAAATCTCAAATTCCTCCACCCATCTTAACCCATCACTGCTTTATTGTTTAGATGCTCGAAGCGTTTTCGAACCCATAGCACATTCTTGTTCGCCTTCCAAAAAACATCGCACCACGTAAAAACCTTCCCAATCCTGTGGCACGTTCAGCGTAACTTGGCAAGCTCCAGTGGAAACGTTCTGAACGTTTCGTTGAACGACGCATACATCGGTTTCAGATTCGGATGTCGCTTGATTGGGACTGGACTTTTTGCCACGGACGCTTGATAGGGGCAGACAGAGCTCGGTGATCAAACGACCGGGTTTCGTTACGACAACTTCGGTATGGATCTCGCTCCCCGGAGATGTTTTTTCCACGAGGTTCATTTCGAGATCTGTGGGCAATTGAAGCTTCATCGTTGGGTCGCCGAACAGGTTGTACAAGGCAGCATGTTCGCTGCGTTCTTGACCAAGTTGTTCTGCGGTGGGACTCATCACTTTGGCCAGTGCATCGAGCAACTTAGGCCGTCGTGGATCGTTATCGTTGAGCAGTTGTTGGCGAGCTGTGAGCAGCAAATCGCCCACATAGGGAGCACGTTGATGAAACCAAGCATCCATAAGTCCGGAGGCAAGCACGGAATTGCCATAAGGCATCGTGACGCGTGCACCGGAGAGGATCACGCAAGGGCCACCTGGAGCACGCAGCAAGTTTTCAGATAAGCAATCTTCACGCGCATCGAACGCGCCGGTGTAACAAGCGAGTAGCAAAGCGAGCGGTGGAGCATGTTGAGGCTTTTCAAGTTGATGGGTCTCGGCGTTGGTGAGGATGGGCAATCCATCGCGAGGAACTCGGTCCAATGCGGTGATTTGACCATGGCCAATGTAGACCCAAGCGAGTGCATCTTGACTGAATCGCTTGCGCGCGAGTTGACGAAACTGTTCGTATCCTGGAAAGAAAGGGCTCGAAGGGCTCGCGTACGTCACCGATGTTTGCAAGCTCGATGGAAGCATGGATTGGATTAAACCACCGGCAGCGGTTTCGATGGCAGTATCTGCGAGAAACCCAAACCCTCCGACGCCCGCGACGAGATTCACTTGACGACGCCATTCTCCGTAATGCGTGTTTGCTTCTGCGGCCATCGAGCGACTGAGGATGAAACGCAATTCGTCCGCGCTGTCGGCGGGTATGCGTCCGACGCGCGCATCAGGAAGGCCGTCTCCATCCATGTCCGCATAAGGGAGATCCGAAGCCGATTGATCGGTGGAGCCAAACCGGGCGGATACTGGCGTGGGAACGTACCAAGCGGGAGTATGTTTTGAAGGTTGATTTGGAGCGATTTGGGGCAGGACTGAATCGCCGAGCAGCAGCACGTAGTCACCGGGCTTTGCGAGGGCACGAATTTTTTCTCGCGTCGTTTCAGGCTCTGCCATGGGCGTGGTGATAACGACGCTCCAACCTTGGCTTGTTCGAAGCGATTGCCATTCGGAGATGCCGGGTTGCAGATCGGAGGGGCAGACGACAACGACTTGTGGAGGTTGTGCGACGAGGGCCAATTGGAGGGCGAACAACGGAACGAGCATCTGAAGAACCTCCGTGGAAAAATGTGCGAGAAGTAATGGTAGTCCTAGGGGGAAAGCGGTGGCAACAACAACCGGCGGCCGCCAGCGCTTGAGTGGCGGTATTTAGTTGCTAAGATAGCAAAACGAAAAAAAGTTGCGGGCGTAGCTCAGTTGGTAGAGCATCGGCTTCCCAAGCCGATTGTCGCCGGTTCGAGTCCGGTCGCCCGCTCTCGCGCTGGTGTTCCAGCTTCAGCTGGTTCCCTGTCAATACGGAAGATATCGTCTAAAGGCTCCACACCAGCGCTGCTCTTGCTAGCGCGGAGATCGCCTAAAGGCTCCACACCAGCGCTGGCTCTGTTCCCTGCAAAACTCATCTCTAATATCGCTGTGAAAAAAGAGAGTTGTGTGGTGAAGGTGATTTAGCCAAGTGTTCCGCTATATCGCGTTAATTGCGCTGCGATGGACTCATCAAGCCAAAAGGGCCCCAGTACCCGTTAGCGCCATCCAAATAGAGCCAAGAGAATCAAAAATGCGATGCCGGTGGCGGCGAGCAAGCCGGTGAGGATGAGACAAAAAACGATCCAGCCCCCCGGCAAAGCAGGAAGTGCTATTGCGAATTCAATTAAACAGATGATTCCGACCAACCCCAATTCTTTGCGGTACGGCCAAGAGAGTTGCGATTTAGGTCGCTCAGTAGTAGTGCTTGTTGGTGAATAAGGGTTTGGAAAGTAGTACCTGCCCCTAGTGAAACCTGAGTTCCAAGTCGCCTATGATGCCTTTCTACGAGTTGGCTTAAGAGTCGCTCTGCGGGGAGACGTGTCGGTGGAACAGGAGATTTGAAACACAGAGACACGGAGATCACCGAGGGGAGAGATCTTAGAATTAGTGTTGCATGCTCTTGGCGACTGCTAGCAAGATCGCGAGGTGGTCGGTAGCGAGTTGGCTGAGCATGGATACGCGGCGAGAAAATATGCCCGTCACCTCATTGGGTTGTGTCGGCTGGAAGCTCTTTTGCATAGATCGGGGGTGGAGACGGTGAAACCTTCGGAATATTGTTTTGCGCGTCAATTCCAGCTGCGTAGTCGCAACATCAATTAGTCTTGAGCGGCAAATCAAAGTAACCGTATCACACACCGATCCAATAGCCGCGATGCGGCGGTAGCAGAATTCAGGATGTTCGCCATCGCCGCTTCGCGGTTTACCTTAAATGACAACATTGGCACTGCACGGCACCGCAGGTCAAGTATGTGGTCATGCAGAAAGTCTTGCGGTGCTCTGATGAACAGTTTTGAAACACGGAGACCAGAGAGCACAGAGAGGGCGGAGCATGAACGAGGATGAACTTAACCTTACGGTTTGGACGAAGATGCTGAAGCTAGCTGGAAGCGTTTCTTGCGGGTATAATCGGTGCCGGAGAAGTTTATGACCTTAGAACAAGTGATCAACCAGGTTTCCGCATTATCGCCGAGTGATCAGCTTCGGTTGGTGCAAGAGATTTGGGATCGATTGCCCAAGGATGCGGGAACGCAACTCACTCCGGCACAGCAAGCAGAACTCGATCAACGTTGGGCGGAATACAAGAATGATCCTTCTACGGCTTTGACCGAAGAGGAATTTCGTAAGCAAGTGAAAAGGGCACGCGATCAATGATCGTGAAGCTGACCGCTAGAACCGTGGCGGATCTTCTTCGAGGAATCAACTGGTTTTCAAGATTCTCTCGCTCCCTTCTCCCCGGCATCCGTGTGCCATAACTATGAATCCAGGTTCCGGGGAGAAGGGTCGGGGATGAGGGGTAACATTTACACGGTGGGGAATCACCAATCGCGATGGCTAGACATTGTCACCGTTGGTGCGCTGAAACCGGGATTAACGCAACCTTGGAACATGGGTACGTACTGAGTCCTAAGGCAACACCATTCTTGCCCCTCATCCCCAACCCTTCTCCCCGGAATTCCCGAAAAGATAACGGGCAACGTATGCCGGGGAGAAGGGAGCGAAGACAAGGTAAAGGGTCGCTCTGTGATGAGGCGTGTTGATGGAACGAGGAGTTTTGAAACACAGAGGGAGAGCGGCGAGTTAGCGTTGCATACTCTTGGAAACGGCGAGCAAGATTGCGAGGTGCTCGGTGGTGAGTCGGCTGATCATTGATAGGAGTTCTTGAAGGAGACAACATCTTGTACAACGAGAATCGAGTCGATGCGTTTCTTGTTGTTTTTCAAGGGTTTGATCTGTGTCGGGAGTGCTTCCCAAGCTGATTGTCGCCGGTTCGAGTCCGGTCGCCCGCTCTCACGCTGGTGTTCCAGCTTCAGCTGGTTCCCTGTCAATACGGAAGATATCGCCTAAAGGCTCCACACCAGCGCTGGCTCTGTTCCCAGCAAAACTCATCTCTTGTGTCGCTGTGGCCAAAGAGAGTTGTGTGGTGAAGGTGATTTAGCCAAGTGTTCCGCTATATCGCGTTAATTGCGCTGCGATGGACTCATCAAGCCAAAAGGGCCCCAGTACCCGTTAGCGCCGTCCAAATAGAGCCAAGAGAATCAAAAATGCGATGCCTGTGGCGGCGAGCAAGCCGGTGAGGATGAGACAAAAAACGATCCAGCCCCCCGGCAAAGCAGGAAGTGCTATTGCGAATTCAAGTAAACAGATGATTCCGACCAGCCCCAATTCTTTGCGGTACGGCCAAGAGAGTTGCGATTTAAGTCGCTCAGTAGTAGTGCTTGTTGGTGAATAAGGGTTTGGAAAGTAGTACCTGCCCAGAGTGAAACCTGAGTTCCAAGTCGCCTATGATGCCTTTCTACGAGTTGGCTTAAGAGTCACTCTGCGGGGAGACGTGTCGGTGGAACAGGAGATTTGAAACACAGAGACACGGAGATCACAGAGGGAGAATGAGAGAGCAACCATTTCATTACAACGGGATGCCTGTTATTCGCATGCCTACGCGACTAAGACCGGTGGCTTAGGAATGTCTTTACTTATTTTTGTATTCCTTCGCTCGTTGCCATTCGTTGAGAACGTTAAGTTCTTGTGCCCATCGATCAATGTAGAGTTCGTCAAGTGACGCCCCTTTCACGCGCAAGATGCCGGCAATATCGCGGAGGTGCTTTTCACTTTCACCTATTTGATAAAACATCAGCTTATTAAGGATTACATCTTCGGGTGATGCGAACAAGGCAGACAATCCATCCGTGTCAGACAATCGAACTGCACGTGCCTGCTCCACTTTCTCAAATGCCGTATTCTTAGGCAGCATGATGTCAAGCTTCAGCCCGGCGGTGATGTGAATGATGTTAAATTGATTGCGTCGCCGGATGGCATCTTCGACCGCATGACGGGCCACATAATAATGCGGCGCTGCAAAATGTAAACACAACGCGTCTACGTGATTGAATTGCAGTGCAACCACCATATCAACATCATTTGTGAACCGAATTTCTCCATATGCAATGCTGGCCATTGAACCGACCACTCGATACGAAATTGCGTGACTCTCGAAAAAGCTCGCTGCGATTTGCAATAACTCACGCGGCTGGAGATCGCTGGGTTTAGCGCTCATCGCGTGGCACCGCTCCATTGCTGATGCGATGGGCAACTTCACGATCGATTTGACTTTCATTCCAATCAGGATGGTCATGTCGGATCGACGCTTTGAGGATCGCACGCGCCGAATTCCAAAACGTGTCGACACTTCGTAGGCGTTCCACGTCCGTCTTGCGGCTCAGGATGTCCGCCATCTGCTCGTCGATCACTTCGATGCGTTTCGGTAAGTTCATGGGATGAATTGAGGCACAGAGGATACCGTGGGATTCTCAAAGTTTAGCAATTTGGCAGGAACTGGCCACGGTGTGCTGATGCGACGACAAGGTTACGTGTCGGTGTGCCATCAAAAGTGCCGCGGAAGGAGGGAATTTGAAACACTGAGTCACGAAGATCACAGAGGGGAGAGAGGCTGCTTTCTAGATCTATTTTGACACAGGGGCACTACGTTATTAAGAAACATCTCTTCTTTCTCTGTGAACTCTGTGTCTCTGTGTTTCTATTCCTCACTCAAGGTTTTTGAAACACTGAGTCACGAAGTTCACGGAGGGGGAGAGAGATTACTTCATCGATCCATTAAACTATTCATCAATCAAATCCTTGGGTGAAGCTTGGCTAAGGTGGGCAAACGCTCCAGGGAACCAACGAAGTGTTGCAGAAGACTTTTCTGAGGACCTGAAATTGAAAACCGTTCGCAACTTCCGCCATCTCTATGGCTGGCGTAACCCGCGCCTTGCAGAACAACCACAAGACATTGTTATGCTGCAATCGCTTTTCACTTCACCACTACCGGAATTGATCGTCGACTTTCTGAAAGCCCTTTCCGATTGCGTGCTTTATTATGCGGTCGACGTTCGAACCAGAACTGGTCGCACAAAGCGATACTCACACTTCGTGTCAACTAATATTGGGCCTGACTTGGCTTCCCCCAACCCGTTTCCTTCGTCACTCATTAATAGGATTCAGGTTTGGCGAAAAAATGGTTTGTCGCCGGACTCGCTGCCTATGATGGCAACAAGTGGCGGTAGTGGCCAATGGATATTCTGTCGGCTATTGGAAGGTCGGACCTCCGTCGTCGTGCCAAAGGGTGACCGAGAGTTTGGGACCTGCGAGAAAGAATGGAATGAAGTGAGCTGCGACTTGCCAGAATTTTTCGATGCGATGACGTTCGATGCATCACCGCTTATCTCTGTCTTCCGTATCGCTGGAGCGTTGAATGCAGACGACTCAATTCGTGAGCTTCTCACGGCAACTATGGGGAGCGATTGGGAAACACAAGTCACTAAATCGCGTAACAAAAAACGCACCTAGCAAATCTTGCATCGGCTATAAATTCGATTGGCCAGGCGACCGTTTCCTCGATATAAGCGGATAGGGTTCCGGAGCATGTAACCCGTAGAGAAAAGAGCGACGATTGTGTCCGACATCTTGCATTTACTCATTGGGCAAGTTCATCGTGGAAGAACGTAATGTTCCAAAACTTTTTTCGCTGGTCGAATCGAATTCACACCGGAGGGGAATCCATTAGCAAAGTTGCGAAACTCCTAGCAAGCGGTTCACCTGGTGGCAAACGTTCAGCCCCCTTACTCGCCTTTCTCGTCGGCGTCGCGGTTTTAGTTGCCGCCGATCCGCCCCCGTTCAAGATCAGAACTAAGCGCCCCGATGACAAAATCGAAGTACTTTACGCGAAAGACTCAGTGCGTTTTGACATTCGCAGCCCTTTCGGCATCAGTCACGCAACCATTGAGCGAACGTCTGCCGATTGGCCAACCAAAGTTTTGATCCGCTTGTACTTGAAAGGGCTTGAACAGCTGTCGATATCCACTACCGGTATCAAACTGAACGCTTCTGTTTCTACATCGACTGGCGTAGCGCGCCTCTGGAAAGACAAGGATGAAGCGACGAAGTTGACGTCGGAAGACCAATTATGGTTCGAAGTGAAGAAACATGATCCGCCATCAAACGATGCTTACTTCGAGTTCCAACTCCCTCGCGCATTTGTTGAGAAGAATCCAAGCTCGATCACCGTGGACTGGATCGATTTCTACCGCGGGTAACATGAAGATCGAAGGACTTGTGCCGGTGAAAACCAGCGTCGCGAAGGGCGAGATGGACTTAACCGATCAGCATCAACACTATGCCGATCAATAGACCGGCGATACCAATCAGCATAACGACAATCAGCAAACGTAATTGCTTGAGCCAAGCTTGAGGGTGAAGGTGAGGCTGAGAGTCTTCGTCTTCGTGTTCCGGTGGTGAATAGGGATTATCGGGCATCGCGCGATTGTCTCATCAAGCTCGAGGCAAATCAACTGTAAATGTACTCCCCCGCCCTTCGCCGTCACTGGCCGCATTGACAGTTCCATCATGAAGCTCCACTAGCCGTTTGACCAACGATAATCCAATTCCCAAGCCGCCCTGTGCCCGTTTTTTCGCTCCATCAGTTTGTTTGTACATTAAAAACACATAGGGTAATTGATCGACGGCAATCCCAATGCCCGAATCTTTGATGCTGATCGTTACCGTTTGGTCCTGTGTGAAGACACGCAGCTCGATGCGGCCGCCCCGTTCCGTGTACTTGGCCGCGTTGTTCAGGAGGTTCAGAAATACTTGAGCCAGCCGGGTCTCATCCGCCTGGATTTCGATCGATGTTTCGGGTATCTCAACCACGAGCTTATGCGCCATCGACTCAATCAGCGGGCGGCTCGTTTCGATGGCACTTTGCAAGATTTGTTTCAATTCAATTTTGTGTTTGCGCAACTCCAGTTTTCCCTGGTTGATGCGGGTCACATCCATCAAGTCGTCGATCATTCGGGTCATGGCGGTGACTTGTCGATCTAAGATATCGACCGTCTCTTGCACAGCGGGCACGCTCGACAGTTGCCAGCGAAGCAAATGAACAACATTTCTTATCGGTGCCAGCGGGTTGCGCAGCTCATGCGCTAGCATCGCGAGAAACTCATTTTTCCGTTGGTCTGCCAGCAGCAACGCATCTTCAGCAGCTTTACGCGCCGTAATATCTTCCGCTGCGATAACGATTCCGCCTATCTCGCGATTGGAATCATGCCAGGGAAGCGATTCCCACTTGATCCATTGTTGTGTGCCATCTGCGCGCTGAAAACTTTCCCCTTCGGAACGCAATACGTTTCCCATTAAGGTGCGCTGATGCACGTACTTCCACGACTCTGGCGTATCGGGAACCAGGTCATAATGTCGCTTGCCAATGATGTCCCCCGATAGTCCATAATCATGCGACCAACGGTGGCTTGCCGCGAGATACCTCATTTCACGGTCGAATTGGGCAATGCTCGCCGGTGCATTCTCGATAAACAACCTCAATCGTTCTTCGCTTTCCCGCAATGTTCGTGAACGTTCTTGAACACGCCGCTCGAGTTCTTGGTTGTTAGCGCGAAGTGTTTCCAGCATCACTTGATGCTGTCGTGACATGGCCGCGACAATCAAAGCAGATAATGCCGAGATAGCGAGAAACAGTTGCAACATGACATGACGTTGTTGCTGGTCCTCGATATTTCCTGAGAACTCGCTTAAGCCCGTTACTGTAAACAGCGCTGTGATTAATGCCAAAAATGCAAGCGTCAATACAGCGCCGCGAAACTCGAATCGCACCGACGCCCATAGTAGCGGAGGCATAATTAAGTAGGCAAACGGCAGATTGCCACTCAATGTCAACACCGCCACCACCAACAATACGCTCACTAGAAAGCCAATCTCCAGCCATCTCCCTCTTGCAGGCAAGCTTCTTGCGGGCCAATCTTGGATGACTACGAGCGCCAGTGGCGCTACGATTAAGACTCCCGTTGCGTCGCCGATCCAAAACAAACGAAAAGCGTTAGAAAAGTTCTGAACCTCAGTTATATGTAGCGTGAGGCCCCCCACTGTCGCGCTGACTAAAGGTGCTACCCCCGCGGCTGTTGCAACGAGGACCAGGACTTCACGCAGCGTCTCAAACCGAACCGGCCATCCACAGAAATGGAGTACTAGCGACGCACCGATGATCGCTTCTAAAGCGTTCCCCAGGTTGATCGCACTGGCGACCCAAACCGGATTGTGAAACCAAATCGCATTGGCCGTTAACTCTGCGACGAACGCGGCGAAGATCCAGTATCCCCAGGTGCGCCTCGCCGCCAAAATCAAGGTCGCAACGTACAGGCCGCTCGGTGGCCAAATCGAGATGCCCGTTCCCGGAATGATCGCAAGCGCTTTTGCAAATCCTGCGGCAAGAATGTAACAACCGCTGAAAACCACTAACCATTCCCAGCGCGGCCGTATCTTAACTTCATTAGAACTTCGCTCACGTGTTTGATCGGTCCTTAGTAACGCATCAACCATCGAAAATGTGAGCCCATGACACTATGCGATTTGGAGTTTCATGGATTATAGAGGGGCAGCCAGACCCTCACCACAAAAAATCCCCCCTCAAATTGGATCATCGCACCACTTTAATGCCTAGCCACAGCGCTATCTTGCGCAAAACTAGAAAGGAGACTACCGTGACAATGATCATCGAAATTCCAAACACGAAACCAGCATTGCGATTCCAACCATTATTTCCCGCGACGAGCAGCGCTAGCCCATAGCCTGTGCCGCCCCCCGCAATGAGAGAAGCGATACTCACCAGCCAACCAGCGAGTGTAAATCGACTAAAGTCGATATCGAGCTCGTTAACTGTTTTTCCTAATCGCTCTGGCAGATCTGGTTTCGAATTCATCGCGTGATAAGAAGATTAGGTTTAGATCAACTGACTCATGGCTATTGGGCTCTCCCCGGCCGCCACGGCGTCAAGCCCTCCCGTAAGCGAGCGGGTACAACTAAGGTTTTAACACAACCTTGATGCATCCATCCTCTTTATCTCGAAAAGTGCGGTAAGCTTTTGGTGCATCTTCTAATGGAAGTCGGTGGGTGATGATTAAGGATGGATCAATCTCACGTGATTCAATCTTCTTCATGAGAGGTTCATAATATTTTGGAACATGGGTTTGGCCCGTTTTCACCGTCAAACCTTTGTTCATCAACGCTCCCAGTGGAACTTTATCCGGGAAGCCGATATAGACCCCGGGAATCGATATGGTTCCCCCTTTGCGGCAACAAATAATTGCTTGTCGCAAAGCATGGATTCGATCGGTGGACATCATCACCGCTGCTTTGACTTTATCATAAATCGCATCGAGGCTTCCAGTACCATGGGCTTCTGCGCCAACACAATCAATACAACGATCTGGCCCACGACCTTTTGTCATCTCCATTAACGTTTCATAAACATCTTGTGTCGCAAAATCGATCGTCTCGGCTTTTCCAAACTCTCGTGCCAGTTCGAGGCGCTCCGGTACACAGTCAATGGCAATGACACGGCCCGCGTTAAACATCCAAGCACTTTGAATCGCAAATTGGGCAACAGGTCCGCAGCCCCAAATCGCTACGGTTTCTCCCGGTTGGATCTCAGCATTCTCCGCAGCCATGTATCCTGTAGGAAAGATGTCGGAAAGGAAAAGTACCTTTTCATCTTCTAAATCGGACTCGATCTTTACGGGACCAACGTCTGCAAACGGGACTCTCAGATACTCCGCTTGGCCCCCGGAAAAACCACCGAGTAGGTGCGAGTAACCCAACAGTCCGGCAGGCGAATGTCCCATTACTTTGCGAGCCATGGCCGCGTTGGGATTGGATGTATCGCATAGCGAATACAATTGTTGTTGGCAAAACCAACATTGCCCACACGAGATCGTAAAGGGAACAACAATACGATCTCCTTTCTTCAGTTTCTTCACATCGCTGCCCACTTCAACAACGATTCCCATCGGCTCATGTCCTAAAACATCACCGGCCTGCATCGTGGGCATAAAACCATCGAAGAGATGCAAATCGGAGCCACAAATTGCCGTCGAAGTGACTTTGATGATCACATCAGTCGTATCTGCCAACTGTGGATCGGGGACGCGATCAACGCGTACATCACCGGTTCCGTGCCAACATACAGCTTTCATGAATCCAACTCCTTAAAATGCATTTTCACTTATTTACGGCTTCGCAATCGCGGCACAAATGATTGTGCCTTAGCCTTCGAGTTTTGAAGCGTTATGTAATTGGGCACTAGAGATCACATCGAGTAGGGTGACGCCGGCGACCGCAGCCGCAGAAGCCATAACGCGATAACGCTTACGTTCATCATTCTCGTTATACGCTTCGCCCAAAGTCGCCAGATCAAGAACATCGCCAGCGACGCTGCCCAAAGCCATCCGGTCGGTCTTCCGGTAGAGAGAATGCCGATGCCACAAATAAGCTCACGTAATCCATACGCTTGAACTAAACGCGTACGACTAACTCCTGTTACCTGTCCCAAAACACGTGGGGCCACAAGTTCGGCAACGCCAAGTCCAACACTGAACCAGCCCAAAGCACGCGCGACGCTGATGCCTGGCGCGTATTGCATATCGGGGGGCGAATGAGACGGGGCATTGCCAGTCGTTCGTGTCGGTCTTGTGATGCGAGACATAGTTAACACACTCCTCAAGCCAGGACCGTAGGAATACCAATTCATCCATGACACGGAGTGCAAACCTTATTCCGGCCCTTTCTTCTGCAATGAATCAAACAGACCGTTTGAATTAATCTATGCGTTACTTTCCAATGCAGAACTTGGAAAAGACGCGGTCGAGAACGTCATCCGTATAGACTTTACCCGTTACCTCGCCAATAGCGTCTAGTGCAAGGCGAAGTTCACCGGCGAGGAGTTCATCACATCCCGTTCCAACAAGTTCCAGTGCGATCTGTAAACTCTCAGCAGCAGAAGCTAGACTTGCTGCACATCGCTGGGCGGTGGATTGAACGAAGTGCATACGATCCTTGCCAGAATCCCGCTTGAGTTGCCCAACCACTTGATTTTTAAGGGCTTCGATTCCCTCTCGGCGAATGCTGCTCGTCAGAGTTCCAGTTGTTGTGCACCTAACCCCTTGATCAGCTATCTTG
Source organism: Ottelia alismoides (assembly GCA_037367405.1). NCBI lineage: Eukaryota > Viridiplantae > Streptophyta > Magnoliopsida > Alismatales > Hydrocharitaceae > Ottelia > Ottelia alismoides. Next base: position 2,894 of record JAZKJV010007521.1, on the reverse strand, counting down.
TCTGCTTTTGTTAACACCAGTAGAGAAGGTTGATGCTGAGGTACAGCCGATTTGAGTTTGGTCATAGGTCAAGGGCCATCTTGCGTCGCTGGAATCGACACAGATTAAAATCAAGTCGGCGGATTGAAGCATGCGTTCAGTGGCTTCTTGCGCTGCACGACTTAATGATTTGTCGCTCGTCATCGGCTCAATACCTGCCGTATCGATCCATTCAATCAGCGTCCCTTCAACTTGTGATTGAATCGAGACCCAGTCTCTTGTCGTACCAGCAATTGGAGAAACGATAGCAGCATCTTGATCGACGAGTTGATTTAGTAAACTGCTTTTCCCGGCGTTTGGATAACCAATCAGTGCTACCCGAGGACGAGATCCCGCGAGATAACGTGTTCCCATTCTTGATTGAGTTTCATCAACGACTCGTCTCGCAGCTTCAAGGTCAGTTCTTAATCGGGTTGCTGGAATCAATTCGAGATCTTCATCCGCAAAATCCAAACCGGCTTCAATCTCTGCTAATACATCGAGTAAGCGATGGCGTATTTCATCAAGGCTTGTCGTTAATCCACCGGCGAGTTGGTTTAAGGCGTCGCGCAGATCTCCGTCTCCCTGAGCATCGATCACCGCCAGCACCGCTTCACACTGCGCCAAGTTCATGCGTCCTGCTAAAAATGCACGAAGCGTAAACTCTCCAGGACGCGCCAGTCGAGCACCAGCCTGCACCAGTTCCGCAATGACTTGTTCGAGGATTGGCAGCACACCGATAAGATGAAGTTCTGCGACGGGTTGACCCGTATAGCTGCGGTCCCCCGGCCAGCGAAGACACTGGGCATCAAAGGTGCCGGAAGGTTCACGCAGTGCAATCTTTCCGTGTGCCAGATGAGCGCGGTGAGGCGAGTCCTGATGAGCTGAAGTAAAGATTTGATCGACAGTCTCAATCGCCTTCGGTCCGCTGACGCGCACGATGCCACGCAAGCCAATTCCGGTGGCTGAAGCGAGCGCAACAATCGTGTCATCGGTATCGAGCATCGCAATTCAAACTAATGCGATGGCTTGAGATTGTAAACCGGCAGCGCCGAATACTCAGTTTGGCAAACTACCGGATTACTTCCGTAAGCTCCGATGACATTGAACGCAGTACAAGGTCATCTGCATGTAACCGAGCGTTGCGGCATCGAGATTCTTATCGCGTGCCGCGTCCGAAATCGTCTGGATCGCACGTTGGAAGTCTTTGCTGTGTTGCCGATAGCTGGGGGTTTGAATCGTCATCCAACTCTCGTCGAACGTCAGCGCGCTGATTTTCTGGGCACTACGATCGATCAGATCATAGTCTTCGTTTGCGATCCCTTCGAGGATTTGCTTCGCCGGTTCTAACTTCATTTGCATAAACGGCTTAATCGGCTTGGTGCCGGGCTGCTGCGCAACCAATGCCCAATTAGCGGCACCTACAATAAACATCACGAACAAACAGACCTGAATTCGTTTCATGGCACAACCTTCCCTTTTCATGAGATCGGGACGCGGAGCGCGTCGTTCTGCTCCCGAATATTTCCAAGGCAAAGGATGTACCGTGGCACACCGCACATGCAAATCACATCGAATCTATGACAACTAAGAAAATCGCCCGAGGCGCACGCGCGCACGGACGCACAAAATGTGAACCAAGTCGCACAGCCGATTACTCCGTTTTTCAATAGCGACCGGTTCCGCAGGAGGAATCGGTTCACCCCATTCCGGCTTGAATTCCTTTTGGCAGTGTGTGCAAGTAAGACCTTCCCCAAGCTTGAGATCGCTTGTCTGCTGATCTTCTTTGCAATGCTCGCACGTTACTCGCAGTTCAACTTCGTGCGCGGCGAGCCTTTAAGATGTGCACCTGTGACGCCCGGAATCTCAATATCATCCGCTTCCAGTGTCGTTAATAGCTCGCGGTTGATCGTGCTGTTATTTGCCAAGCGATTGGCGAGTCGTCTAACGCTCGCTTCGAACGCGTTGCGCACCGTACGACCATTTCCAAAGTGGCGATCGCGACGGGCATGCAAGTAATTCAATCCTTGCAGAACCCGTCGACGCGCTTCTTGAGGCAAGCGATATTCGGCCTTTTTGCACATCAACCCGAAGATACGTCCCATCTCACCTGGTGTGTAATCGGGAAAATCAAAAGTTTGACCGATGCGAGAACTGAGTCCTGGATTAGATCGAATCATGAGCTGCATTTCGAGCGGATAACCGGCGAGGATCACGATCAATCGATCACGTGCATCTTCCATACGTTTGAGCAATGTTTGAACGGCTTCGCGACCATATTGATCTTGGCTATCGGCACTGACGAGTGTGTACGCTTCATCAATGAACAGTACACCATCCATCGCTTCGTCAATCTTTGCATTAGTTTTAGGACCTGTTTGTCCGGCGTATTCGGCAACGAGTCCGCTGCGATCGGTTTCCACCAGTTGTCCTTTGCTCAGAATTCCGAGGGCGCCAAAGATCTCGCAGATGATTCGAGCGACCGTTGTCTTTCCGTACCCGGGTTGCCCACGAATGCCATGTGCAATGCGAGTTTGGTCTCCGGCAACCCTTCTTGTCGCCGAAGTTTTTCGAGCTTCAGAAAGTTGGTTAATGTGCGAACTTGTTCTTTGATGGATTCGAGGCCAATCAGATCATCAAGTTTCTTTAATGCAGTGGCTAATCGTTCCTCGGGACTCAATGCGGGGACGGGTTCTTCGACTTTCGCTGCATTGGGTTTGGTGTGATCCGTTTTCGTAGAGGTCGTTTTGTCCGAACGGTGGTCTGTTCGCGGTGTAACCGTTGGCGGCGGGGAGATCAAAAAGCAGAGCCTTTTCCTGGCAACAGCATCTGAAGCTTGATTAGAGAAGGCCGCTATCGGTTAGGTGAGTTAACTA